>OX621197.1:4003346-4603346 GCA_951640565.1 Petrophora chlorosata | reverse complement strand
ATTTTTTAAGGTATTTTTGATGATATGACCCTGATAACGTCCGGGTACCACTTTGTGGTTTGCAGCCCCAGATAGTCCTTGCGTAGACCTTTCACGTGTATATAGTAAAAAACACTCAGGACATTTAGAAATGGGTGAGAAAAATTAAAATATATATTTTTTAAGGTATTTTTGATGATATGACCCTGATAACGACCGGGTATCACTTTGTGGTTTGCAGCCCAAGATAGTCCTTGCGTACACCTTTTACGTGTATGTAGTGAAAAACACTCAGGACATTTAGAAATGGATGAGAAAAATTAAAATATATTTTTTTTATGGTATTTTTGATGATATGACCCTGATAACGTCTGGGTACCACTTTGTGGTTTGCAGCCCCAGATAGCCCTTGCGTACACCTTTTACGTGTATATAGTGAAAAGCACTCAGGACATTTAGAAATGGGTGAGAAAAATTAAAATATATTTTTGATGATATGACCCTGATAACGTCCGGGTGCCACTTTGTGGTTTGCAGCCCCAGACAGCCCTTGCCTACACCTTTCACGTGTATAAAGTCAAAAATACTCAGGACATTTAAATTTTTCTCACCCATTTCTAAATGTCCTGAGTGTTTTTCACTATATACACGTAAAAGGTGTACGCAAGGGCTATCTGAGGCTGCAAACCACAAAGTGGTAACCGGACGTTATCAGGGTCATATCATCAAAAATACCATAAAAAAAATATATTTTAATTTTTCTCATCCATTTCTAAATGTCCTGAGTGTTTTTCACTATATACACGTAAAAGGTGTACGCAAGTGCTATCTGAGGCTGCAAACCACAAAGTGGTACCCGGACGTTATCAGGGTCATATCATAAAAAATACCATAAAAAAAATTATTATAATTTTTCTCACCCATTTCTAAATGTCCTAAGTATTTTTGACTTTATACACGTAAAAGATGTACGCAAGGGCTATCTGGGGCTGCAAACCACAAAGTGATACCCGGACGTTATCAGGGTCATATCATCAAAAATACCATAAAAAATATATATTTTAATTTTTCTCACTCATTTCTAAATGTCCTGAGTGTTTTTCACTATATACACGTGAAAGGTGTACGCAAGAGCTATCTGGGGCTGCAAACCACAAAGTGGTACCCGGACGTTATCAGGGTCATATCATCAAAAATACCATAAAAAAAATATATTTTAATTTTTCTCATCCATTTCTAAATGTCCTGAGTGTTTTTCACTATATACACGTAAAAGGTATACGCAAGGACTATCTGGGGCTGCAAACCACAAAGTGGTACCCGGACGTTATCAGGGTCATATCATCAAAAATATATTTTAATTTTTCTCACCGATTTCTAAATGTCCTGAGTGTTTTTCACTATATACACGTAAAAGGTGTACGCAAGGGCTTTCTGGGGCTGCAAACCGCAAAGTGGTACCCGGACGTTATCAGGGTCATATCATCAAAAATACCATAAAAAAAATATATTTTAATTTTTCTCATCCATTTCTAAATGTCCTGAGTGTTTTTCACTATATACACGTAAAAGGTGTACGCAAGGGCTATCTGGGGCTGCAAACCACAAAGTGGTACCCGGACGTTATCAGGGTCATATCATCAAAAATACCATAAAAAAAATATATTTTAATTTTTCTCATCCATTTCTAAATGTCTTGAGTGTTTTTCACCTTATACACGTAAAAGGTGTACGCAAGGGCTATCTGGGACTGCAAACCACAAAGTGGTACCCGGACGTTATCAGGGTCATATCATCAAAAATACCATAAAAAAAATATATTTTAATTTTTCTCACTCACTTCTAAATGTCCTGAGTGTTTTTCACTATATACACGTGAAAGGTGTACGCAAGTGCTATCTGGGGCTGCAAACCACAAAGTGGTACCCGGACGTTATCAGGGTCATATCATCAAAAATACCATAAAAAAAATATATTTTAATTTTTCTTATCCATTTCTAAATGTCCTGAGTGTTTTTCACTATATACACGTAAAAGGTGTACGCAAGGGCTATCTTGGGCTGCAAACCACAAAGTGGTACCCGGACGTTATCAGGGTCATATCATCAAAAATAGCATAAAAAAAATTATTATAATTTTTCTCACCCATTTCTAAATGTCCTGAGTATTTTTGACTTTATACTCGTAAAAGGTGTACGCAAGGGCTATCTGGGACTGCAAACCACAAAGTGGTACCCGGACGTTATCAGGGTCATATCATCAAAAATACCATAAAAAAAATATATTTTAATTTTTCTCACTCATTTCTAAATGTCCTGAGTGTTTTTCACTATATACACGTGAAAGGTGTTCGCAAGTGCTATCTGGGGCTGCAAACCACAAAGTGGTACCCGGACGTTATCAGGGTCATATCATCAAAAATACCATAAAAAAAATATATTTTAATTTTTCTCACTCATTTCTAAATGTCCTGAGTGTTTTTGACTATATACACGTGAAAGGTATACGCAAGGACTATCTGGGGCTGCAAACCACAAAGTGGTACCCGGACGTTATCAGGGTCATATCATCAAAAATATATATTTTAATTTTTCTCACCGATTTCTAAATGTCCTGAGTGTTTTTCACTATATACACGTTAAAGGTGTACGCAAGGGCTTTCAAGGGCTGCAAACCACAAAGTGGTACCCGGACGTTATCAGGGTCATATCATCAAAAATCATAAAAAAAATATATTTTAATTTTTCTCATCCATTTCTAAATGTCCTGAGTGTTTTTCACTATATACACGTGAAAGGTGTACGCAAGGGCTATCTTGGGCTTCAAACCACAAAGTGGTACCCGGACGTTATCAGGGTCATATCATCAAAAATACCATAAAAAAAATATATTTTAATTTTTCTCATCCATTTCTATATGTCCTGAGTGTTTTTCACTATATACACGTGAAAGGTATACGCAAGGACTATCTGGTGCTGCAAACCACAAAGTGGTACCCGGACGTTATCAGGGTCATATCATCAAAAATATATTTTAATTTTTCTCACCGATTTCTAAATGTCCTGAGTGTTTTTCACTATATACACGTTAAAGGTGTACGTAAGGGCTTTCTGGGGCTGCAAACCGCAAAGTGGTACCCGGACGTTATCAGGGTCATATCATCAAAAATACCATAAAAAATATATATTTTAATTTTTCTCACTCATTTCTAAATGTCCTGAGTGTTTTTCACTATATACACGTGAAAGGTATACGCAAGTGCTATCTGGGGCTGCAAACTACAAAGTGGTACCCGGACGTTATCAGGGTCATATCATCAAAAATACCATAAAAAATATATATTTTAATTTTTCTCACTCATTTCTAAATGTCCTGAGTGTTTTTCACTATATACACGTGAAAGGTGTACGCAAGAGCTATCTGGGGCTGCAAACCACAAAGTGGTACCCGGACGTTATCAGGGTCATATCATCAAAAATACCATAAAAAAAATATATTTTAATTTTTCTCATCCATTTCTAAATGTCCTGAGTGTTCTTCACTATATACACGTAAAAGGTGTACGCCAGGGCTATCTGGGGCTGCAAACCACAAAGTGGTACCCGGACGTTATCAGGGTCATATCATCAAAAATACCATAAAAAAAATATTTTTTAATTTTTCTCATCCATTTCTAAATGTCCTGAGTGTTTTTCACTATATACACGTAAAAGGTGTACGCAAGGGCTATCTGGGACTGCAAACCACAAAGTGGTACCCGGACGTTATCAGGGTCATATCATCAAAAATATATTTTAATTTTTCTCATCCATTTCTAAATGTCCTGAGTGTTTTTCACTATATACACGTAAAAGGTATACGCAAGGGCTATCTGGGACTACGAACCACAAAGTGGTACCCGGACGTTATCAGGGTCATATCATCAAAAATACCATAAAAAAAATATATTTTAATTTTTCTCACTCATTTCTAAATGTCCTGAGTGTTTTTCACTATATACACGTGAAAGGTGTACGCAAGTGCTATCTGGGGCTGCAAACCACAAAGTGGTACCCGGACGTTATCAGGGTCATATCATCAAAAATACCATAAAAAAAATATATTTTAATTTTTCTCATCCATTTCTAAATGTCCTGAGTGTTTTTCACTATATACACGTAAAAGGTGTACGCAAGAGCTATCTGGGGCTGCAAACCACAAAGTGGTACCCGGACGTTATCAGGGTCATATCATCAAAAATACCATAAAAAAAATATATTTTAATTTTTCTCATCCATTTCTAAATGTCCTGAGTGTTTTTCACTATATACACGTAAAAGGTGTACGCCAGGGCTATCTGGGGCTGCAAACCACAAAGTGGTACCCGGACGTTATCAGGGTCATATCATCAAAAATACCAAAAAAAAAAATTTTTTAATTTTTCTCATCCATTTCTAAATGTCCTGAGTGTTTTTCACTATATACACGTAAAAGGTGTACGCAAGGGCTATCTGGGACTGCAAACCACAAAGTGGTACCCGGACGTTATCAGGGTCATATCATCAAAAATATATTTTAATTTTTCTCATCCATTTCTAAATGTCCTGAGTGTTTTTCACTATATACACGTTAAAGGTGTACGCAAGGGCTTTCTGGGGCTGCAAACCACAAAGTGGTACCCGGACGTTATCAGGGTCATATCATCAAAAATACCATAAAAAAAATATATTTTAATTTTTCTCATCCATTTCTAAATGTCCTGAGTGTTTTTCACTATATACACGTAAAAGGTGTACGCAAGGGCTATCTGGGACTGCAAACCACAAAGTGGTACCCGGACGTTATCAGGGTCATATCATCAAAAATACCATAAAAAAAATATTTTTTTTGTTTTTCTCACCCATTTCTAAATGTCCTGAGTGTTTTTCACTATATACACGTGAAAGTTGTACGCAAGGGTTATCTGGGGCTGCCATCATTAAGTGTAACTTGGATGTCATCAGGGATCCACAGAAATATTATTTGAAAATTAGGTTTCGTTGTTTCAAATATCCTGAAACATTCTCATAATATGATATTTTAAGATATTTTGATATTTAAGATATTTATTTCAAAAAAAACGAAAGTTACAGTGGAAGCTTAAAGTTATAAATAAACATAGTTACAACATATCTAAAACAAAATTAAATTTCCAATGGATTTGAACGGCGGCTCCACACTAGGCTCTAGGCCCGTGTCGTGGAAACCTTAATATACGATTCCAATTTTGTTCACAATAATAGTGGTATCGGAAGCATCCCAATAGAGGATTTTAAAATGAGGACGTTAAAATTATATGTAAAATAAAATAAAATATGTGCCTGATGTATGAGAGTGTGTGAGAGAGTGTGTGAGAGAGTGTGTGAGAGAGTGTGAGAGTGCGAGTATGTGTGAGAGGGGGTGTGAGAGGGTGTGTGTGTGTGTGTGGTGTGTGCGCGCTCATGAGCAAATTAGTTTTTCTGTATCATGATACGACTGAGTAAGTAACCATTGCTGGACTAATTGTTGTACGTTTGACGTGCGTTTGTCTTTTATGTCACAGACCTTAGCAATTTTATTATAAATACGTGGAAGTAGATAGTTCGGATGACGATTCGCAAAAGTTGAGTTCACTTTTGGAATTGGAACTTTAAACACACGTTTCCTCATAAGCTCTGTGTCTTCACCTGAGCTGCAAATCTGTTTGTGAACCGTTGCTACGGCTTTCTTTATATAAAGCTGTCGCACGGTCAGTACCTTCGCATCTTTATATAGAGCATCGGTGGAAAATCTGAAAGGCTTGCCTAGCATGACTTTGAGTACAGCTCGTTGAGCTCGTTCAAGGACCATAATGACAGTTTTTGCTGCACCACCCCATGCTAGATTGCAGTAAGATAATATAGATTGACAGAGCGATGTGTAAACCATCAACAGAGTCTTCCTGTCACAAGAATGACGTAAGGCTTTCATAATGTATATGATTTTTCGGACACGGCCAGATAACATCCTAATGTGCTGCTTAAAAGTAAGAGCCTCGTCAACCCCGACGCCAAGATATCTTATATGGTCCACTTGTCCAATTTGATCGCAATTGCAGGAAATAGAAGCACCATTAGAGAGCATATCGCACGAATGAATTTTTATTCGTATAACACTGTCCGGCTTTGAGTGGCGACTTTTGTAGAAGGTTACAAATTTCGTCTTCTTGGTGTTGAGGGTCAGAAGGTTTCGATCCAGCCATATAGCAATTCTGTTAAGCCCTAGTTCCGCCAGCCGAGTAACTTTATCCCAAGAGGTATCCCGAAAAATAACTACTGTATCATCTGCGTAACATATTATCTCAGCGCCAGCGATAGGGAGGTCTAAGACACCGTTCATGTAGATAGCAAAAAGCGTTGGGCCAAGAATACTGCCCTGGGGGACACCAAAACTCACCGAAAGCTCGTCACTAAGACTTGAACCAACCCTAACGCTTTGCCTGCGGTTTGTGAGGTAGCTATGAAACCACTCAAGTGCGATCCCACGTATGCCTATTGCTTCCAGCTTATTTGTTAGGATTGGTATTGATACGGTGTCAAAAGCTTTGGCAAGATCAAGAAATACCCCAACACAACGCATACCCTTGTCAACGGCACCTGAGACAGTGTTTGTAAGTAAAACAGCTGCGTCTTCAGCTGATTTCCCGCGTCTAAACCCAAATTGTCTCTCTGACAGATAAAGCTTATCTTCAAGATAGTCCACCAGCCTTATGTTGACAATCTTTTCTAGTAGTTTAGAAAATACGCTAAGAAGCGATATTGGTCGATAGTTACTGGGATTGTCTTTAGCACCGTCTTTAAGAATAGGGATCACCACCGCCAATTTCCAGATATCAGGGAAGCACCCGCTTTCTAGACTGAGATTACAAATATAGGTAAGAGGTTCCAGAATACAGTGTCTTATGTGTTTTAGTAACGTAACAGTAAATCCGTCTATACCCGGGGCGCTATCTGTTTTTAGGTTGGTTATGAGCTTGTCCACCTCAATATAGTCTGTTGGTAACATAAAGAAAGAGTGAATAGGTGAGTTTTGTGACTTTATGGAGTTAGCTAGTGAGTTTTCAGAAGTGGATGTATTCATTAGTATTTTGGCTGCAAGGTCTTTGCCAACGTTAGAAAAATAATGATTACACGTATTGAGCGCTGCTGCTGGATTCCTTTTCCCCATTAGTGCGGCGGAGTCGCTTTGGGATTTCTTATTCTCACAGATGTTGTTTATGGTTTGCCACAGCTTTTTGGGATTATTTTTATTTTTTAATAGTAGCCCCTTTTCGTAGTCAGTTCGCACACGACGTAGTAACTCTTTATAGAAATTTCGGTAACGTTTGTAGGTTTTTTGTGCTATTATATTTTTTGGATCCTTCCTGGCTTTCAAGTGAAGCATGTCACGAATTTTCTGGCATTTTATGAGACCGGGAGTAATCCAAGGTTTAAGGTTGTGCTGAGAACGACTAATATTGACAGAACGGCTATGATTGGAGATAGTTGAAGACAGGATTGCTTGAAACTCTGCAACGGCTGTATTTACATCTATCTTATTGGTAACAGCAAGCCAGTCTCTTTTTTTCAAGTCGTCAAGGACCGCGGGGTAGTCGATTCGTAGTCTAACTCTAGACTGGACTTGAACAGTGGAAGGTTGACTAGGGTGTGCTAAACCTAACATGCAGAAATCATGATCAGTAATATCCGTGTTACAGACAACGCCGATGGCCTCAAAACCAGTCTTCACAAAGATATGATCCAGACATGCCTTATCACGGGTAGGCTTCGATATTGCAGGTATAAGTTGGTGTTCTGCAGCAAGGCACAGATAATCAATGCTTTGTGCACTTAGAGGATCGCCGAGTAAGTCAAGGTTAAAGTCACCTGCCCATACTATGCATGGTATGTTTTTATGCTGCATTAGTGTGTTATTAAGAGAAAACAAAAAATTGTCGATTTGCTTAAAAGAGGGAGACCGATACATTCCAAGGATTAGAAAATCTGCGCCTATTGCAATTTTTAAGCAATTACAATCATCAATTTCGGGTTCAGTGACAGAAACAGACCACACATCACGAATATAGGCTGTGACACCTCCGCTTCTGTTAATGTATTTCCTAGTGCAGAACGAGTTATAACCCGGGATTTGGGGAATTATAATGTCACTGTTCAGCCAGCACTCGGTGAGTACTATAGCGTCAAATGTTATCCTAAGACGTCTTAGAGAAACCATAAGACAGTCAAAATTGTGTTGTATGCTCCTAATATTAAACGTCAAAACCTTAAACTTGTAATCTTTCGAAAAGTATGTTTCACTTTTTTCTAGGCATTCTGTTGCATAGCACTTAATTGAAAACGTATATTTACCTAAAAGCTGTCCTTCAATGCTTTCTTGATGTTGCATTTCATAAAGTGTTACTCGGAAAATGTAGGACCCAAAAAAACATAAATAGACCCATGCGAAATCGTGATAATGATGTTCTTTGTTCACACGTAAATTGATATTGCAAGGGGTATCTGACACTGCAAGCAGCCAGGCTACTTCATGCCGTCCATCTGTATTCGATTATACATAAATTAGAAAGAAAAAAAATTGGACTTCTTAATTTGGTCGGGTTATCATAGGCCGCTAACTTTAGGCCGCTAACTTCACACCGGTACCCGGGACCGGGTTAGGTTAGGAAAAACATAAATGTGATTAATTTTCATTACGAACATAACCGTCTTCTTGACCTGACCCGAAATGATGTTCCTAACCTAACCCCGAATCTAACAACGTGTTGTGTGTCTAAAACGACCATGTTGGTCCACTTATTTTTACGATTTTTGCATTTCACTTCAAAGTAACCTAAATAGAGTATGATATCACCAACTATTTGCAATCAAATCAGTAAGCAAAACTACATAATAAAATAACATATTTCATATTTTATTTGCCCACTGGTAGTGGTTTATTAGATTAGATTAGTTATTAGTATTTTTAATTTGTTTTTGTTTGTGTTTTTTTATTATCTATGTGTTTCATTTTTCCTTAATCATAAATTAATAATTGCTAACTGGAGTCAAAATGAACATATTTCTATTATTCATATATTCTCAACACAATATCAGTATAGCTGCCGCACACAGCTAATCTAGAACTAGAATCTAGTACAGCTATTCTAGAACCATTTACCTACCTAATTTTACATCATACACAAAGGATCAAGGGTTCAATAGTGACCAAGATAGACTTATTCTCTCACCCGGACCTACGGCTTCAAGTGCATGCTGAGGGCAGTGCTGACGTCAGCGGGGGTTATCGCAAGCGCGGAAACTAGAGGGGCCACAGGGCACGCATGCGGCTCGACATTATATTAGGTGTGGTACAGAGATCTCACAATCTTTCATACGACACATTTCGGTTAATGTGCACAGGAACTTCACGACCTAATGCCACTTCCCCAATCCATCACAGGACGAGTAGAAGATCGGCCAAATATCACCCTTACTTAGTAGAAACTCCGCCATTTCGTACAAAACGTTTTGGTTCCACGTTTATAGTGCGTACTGTTAAAAAATAGAATTCTGCCGTCTTCTTTGATTCCTGATAACTACAATCTGAGTATCTTCATGGCCAGACTGAATAGGTCTACGTGCTCCATCTTCGGGCAAATCGTCGCTTAACATCAGGCGAGATGGTGGTCAAACGTAAATCTATCATATATGAAAGAAAGATATAAGGTGGTAATCGCTGTTAGATGGTAATTATCTGTCGTGTACGAAATTCCTGCATTGCTACAGCAGACATGACGCTAGTAGTGAGGTTTCGTACTCATTTTCGAAAGATATTTTAACGAAGCCCATTTCTACAATGCTATAACATCCGAAAGCTATTAAAACGAATTGTTTATTTTATTAACATTTCATAGAACAGACATTATGCAAGAAATCCCATCTTACCGATGGTATATTTTTTCATTGCCATATAAATGAAGGGTAAATTTACAAACTTTCAGTGCTGGTTGTTGGAAATGTAGTAGGTAGAGTATTGTAATGGAGGTAGGAAAATTCCTTCATCGTCAACAACAGCTCATCACACTCAACACTGGTGGGAAACGGGCCTTCTCTCATAAAGATAGTATGAGCCATAAACCACCACGCTGATCCAGTGCGGGTTGGGGATGTCACGTCCTTGAATTTTTGTGATTAAACTTGGACAGACCGGCTTCCTCGCGATGTTTTCCTTCACCGTTTTAGAATGAGTGTTAAATCTGCACATAACTTAAGAAAATGAGTGGTGCGAGGCCAGCGGGATTCGAACCCGGGTGCGCTGGGTCGAAAGTTGCACGTGCTCCCACTAAATCACACTTGCTCTCGTTTTCTGTAATAGAAAGAATTTTTCAATTCGGTTCAGTAGTTACGGAGCCTATTCAATGCAAACAAACAAACAAACAATAATAATAATAATAAATACGCCCAACATACATAGATTCTGGCCCCTAACTAAGATTCCCTGTATCTAGGGAACCGGGAACTATGAGGACCATGGTCCCACGACACCCAGACACGAAACAAATGTTTGCGTTTTTTTTTTAATGCACAAACATTTGTCCCGTCGCGGGAATCTAAAACAAACAAACAATCAAATCTTTTCTCTTTATAATATTAGTTTAGATTATAAACAAAATATACTTACCTTTCATTTACTTACCGGCTAGTTAAGCAACATGTGCGAAGGCTTAATAAACCTGAGTCAGACTTTGTGAACATTGTTTGCACAAGCACGTGTTCATATTTGCTTATTTCGCTGGCGAGTGATGCAAAAAGGCCACTGCACTGGCCTGCAAAACTCCTGCATATGTATGAAAATAGACGTCGTAGGTACTTATTTTTAATGCATAATGTAAGGTTTTACAAGTCTTAAGGTCTCTGCGCACAGCGGGCTTGAGGTATCGGCAACGCGGCGGCGCGGCGTGGGCGTTTTTTTGCATACAGAGAGCGCGGCATCGTCGCCGCCCCGCAACACATCGACGCCGCTTTCTCTGTGTGCAGTGCCTAATACAGTTCAGTACATTAAAACTAATAAGATTTTTGTTGCAAAATATATTTTCACGACAAACTTTTAACAAATTCGTAATCGTAACCGCGAGCAGATTAAAATGAGCCCAAACACTAGTAGTTTACAATTATCCTTCAAGGAGTTTCATTGCTTTCCTTCCTCATCATCATCAGCCAGCTGAACTGAGTGATGATACGAGCAACTCGTTCGCCTGGTGGTAAGCGCCACACCTGCCTATAACAAATCCATAGTACCACACAAAACTTTTTTATACCATAAAATGCACTGCGGAGCACTGCATTGCGCTCATCACCCCAAGACATCCGATATTAAGTCTCATATGCCTAATAATTACGCTGGTTACAATGCCCTTTAAACCGGAACACGGTAATGCTTGCGCACTACTGCCTGGCGGCAGAATAACTGGCAAAACTGTGGTACCTACCCAGACGGCCTCCCGCATACGACAGACGTACCACGAGTGAAATTATATAGGACTATTGCAAACTGTAGGTGTATCAACTACAAAAAAATGTTTCCTCATAATGTGTTCTCCTCATTCCAGGTAGCAAGCAGATCCTCCACGGCGTCCATGGACGGCTCCGGCCGAAGCAGCTCATCGCCATCATGGGCCCGTCCGGGGCCGGCAAGTCGACGCTCCTGGACGTGCTCTCCGGGTACCGCATCACCGGCGTTGGAGGCGCCGTCTTTATTAACGGCAGGGGCCGGATTATGAGTGAGTATCTTGATCATTGTTTTTCACGCTGTGTATCTTATGAATTTTATGTAACTATAACGTCCGTTTATGATTCGTTATTCCTCTCCATGCAAAGGTTGTCTGGAAGAGATCGCGAGAACTCACCAGAGTATACACAGAACGATGCTGAGCCTACCCCTTATTGCCAAATTATAATCACACTAGCTGCGCCCTACGGTTCCACCCGCAGTTTCCCGGGATAAAAAGCAGCCTTTGTGCTATTCCAAGTCCTAAAGTACCTACATACCAAATTTCATCAAAATCGGTTCGGTAGTTTTTGCGTGAGAGTAACAAACATACATCCATACAACCATACATTCTTACAAACTTTCGCGTTTATAAAATTAGTAGGAAGTAGGATTTAATTAATTGTATAAATATTGTAGGTATGTTCAGATTGTTGGCAATAAACCTTTTTAACCGACTTCAAAAAAGGAGGAGGTTCTCTGTTCGATTGTATTTTTTTTTATGTTTGTTACCTCAGAACTCCGTCATTTATGAACCGATTTGGAAAATTCTTCTTGCGTTGGGTTCAGTATAGCTACGAAGTGGTCCCATGTAAATTTCATCGATATGTGACCTTGGACTTCGAAGATACATTGAAGTCGGTTTTTGTTTTTTTCTAAAAATTAATTATTTCTACTACTATATATACTATATACTTCTAATTAAGGTACGGAAAACGATTATTTGAATTGAATTATCTTTATATATTTATTTTATTATATAAAATTCTCGTGTCACAATGTTAGTTACCTTACTCCTCCAAAACGACTTTACTGATTTTTACCAAATTTTATATGCATATTCAGTAGGTCTGAGAATCGGCTACTATTTTTTTTCATACCCCTAAGTGGTAAGGGTTGTTAGCCCTTAACATTTTTTTTAATTTATATGCCATAATTAATTTTTAGAAAAAAAGCAAAACCGACTTCAATGTATCTTCGAAGTCCAAAGTCACATATCGATGAAATTTATATGGGACCACTTCGTAGCTATACTGAACCCAACGCAAAAAGAATTTTCCAAATCGGTTCACAAATGACGGAGTCCTGAGGTAACAAACATAAAAAAAAATACAACCGAATAGAGAACCTCCTCCTTTTTTGAAGTCGGTTAAAAACAACGTTTGCCGGGTCAGCTAGTATTATTATAATATCAAAAACTTACGATTGGATTTGATGGGTTTTTTGGGGGAAATAGAATCAATTAAACTCATGTTGTAATGTTTGAGAAATTACATATTCTAGCCTGACTGTACCTTTTCCAAACCAGACTATACCATACCAAAAATCCAAACATGCATATTTTCCTTTTTAAAATACACACTCTCAAAGAGTTAAACAACCTACTTATTTATATTTATATAAAAAATATGTTATATAGCAAACATAGATATGTTAGCACCAATGACTTATAGTTAAGTGCAGATTTTGCACGCTCGCTCTAAAACGGTGAAGGAAAACATCGTGATGAAACCCGCTTACGCGTTTTGGAGTGGTAGGCTCTGGCCGTGGTTGTAATACCAACCACCGAACGAAGCCATGCCGTCAAGCGACCTAGTCGTGTTTCGGGATGATGTTCGGCGAACCATCGGGGAGACGGGTCTGAGCAGCCGCTCAACTGCCGTCTCTCTCTAGATCCATGTGCTCCATCTTAGGCCACATCATCGCTTCACATCAGGCGAGATAGTGGCCAAACATAGATCTATTAGGCGTAAAAAAAAAGTCCTTCATCTCGTTCATCTTGTCTAGGAAACATACATACATTATATTTATATAGATTAAACCTACTAATGTACTTTGTGAAGATGAGAACAAATAATTTAAACAAATTTTTACAATCTTCGTAATTATTGTGTTTGTTTACTTTGTACGAACAACATTGTTGTTGTAAGTTAATCAAAGTATTTCCAATTATAACAAGTTACAAGATAAACAAAGGATATTATTATCCACACTTCCACACTAATATAATAATACTAGCTGACCCGGCAAACGTTGTTTTGCCATATAAATTAAAAAAAATTATAAAAAGAAAAAATATATGTTGGCCGATTCTCATAGATACCGGATAAGCACAAAAAATTTCATCAAAATCGGTCAAGCCGTTTCGGAGGAGTATGGCAACGAAAACTGTGACACGAGAATTTTATATATTAAATTTTATATATATGACTAGTATTTCGCCGCGTGCGCGAGCTGCTAAAGCAGCTCGCGTGGTGGTGGTGTTATTTTTTTTTATAGAAACTTCCTATCGATTACGGTTCTAAAGTTATCTAAGCCTTTATGTTCTAAAAACAAACTTTTGTATGGCGGCCATATTGGAAAATGGCGCAATCCAAGTGATTTTGTGGCGTGCGCGAGCTACTAAAGCAGCTCGCGTGGGAGGGTGTTGTTTTTTTTTATAGAAGCTCCCTATCGATTACGGTTTTAAAGTTATTCTCTTTGTTCGGAAAAAAATCTTTTGTATGGCGGCCATCTTTAAAAATGGCGGAATCCAAATTATTTTTTCACTATCGTAATCTACGACCTAAAAAACCCCCCGATGCAAAATTTCAGTCGAATCGGAGCATTTTTCAAAATGGCCGCCATTTTTCTTTCTTTTTTTTTAAATTTTCCAACTTTTACAAATTTCCCCTATGGTCCTCTATGATATTTGGTCGAGCACCCTATACCTATCTGTAACCGTTTAAAAGTTATTTGCATATTATTTTCACCTATATTGTCATGAAAAAAAACATTTGTATGGCAGCCATCTTGAAAAATGGCGGAATCTAAATTTTTTTTTCATAATCGTAATCTACGCCCCAGAAAACCTCCCTATGCAAAATTTCAGTCGGATCGGAGCAACTTTCAAAATGGCCGCCATTTTTTTTTCTTTTTTTTTAATTTTTCCACCTTTTCCAAATTTCCCCCATCGCCCTCTATGACATTTGGTCGAGCACCCTAAACCTATCTCTAACCATTCAAAAGTTATTTACATTTTTATTTTGTATGGCGGCCATGTTTTTTTGTATGGCGGCCATCTTTTTTTTCAAATTTTCAAAATTGGCCCAAGGTTTGGGGCATATTTAGTTCAAGCGGTACCCCCATCCGATTTATAGTTTCCGAGATCCCCTGAGCAGTTCCATCGAGGAAACCAGTTTTTGGTGATATCGGATTTTTCTGGTTGGTTTCAAAACACCCTCTATCCAATGGTACCAAACACTACCCCCCACCATAACGGCAAGTGGGAGATCAATTCTGTCAATATGTCAGTCAGTCAGTCAGTCAGTCAGTCAGTCAGTCAGTGGTCTTTCACTTTTATATAATATAACTAGTATTTCGCCGCGTGCGCGAGCTGCTAAAGCAGCTCGCGTGGGGGGGGGTGGCTGCTGTTTTTTTTTAAAAGCTTCCTATCGATTACGGTTCTAAAGTTTTGTTTACCCTTTTTGTTTTGAAATCAAACTTTTGTATGGCGGCCATATTGAAAAAAAGCTGGATTTCAAGTGATTGTGTGGCGTGCGCGAGCTGCTAAAGCAGCTCGCGTGGGGGGGTTTTGCTTTTTTTTTATAAAAGCTCCCTATCGATTACGGTTCTAAAGTTATTTAAGTTCAGTTGTTCTGAAAAAAAGACTTTTGTATGGCGGCCATCTTGAAAAATGGCGGAATACAAGTGATTTTGTGGCGTGCGCGAGCTGCTAAAGCAGCTCGCGTGGGGGGGGGTGTTGCTTTTTTTTTATAGACGCTTCCTATCGACTACGGTTCAAAAGTTTTGTTTGGCTTATTTTTCCGGAAAAAAAACTTTTGCTTGGCAGCCATCTTGAAAAATGGCGGAATTCAAAATTTTTTTTCATAATTGTAATCTTCGACCCAGAAAACCTCCCGATGCAAAATTTCAGTCGGATCGGAGCAACTTTCAAAATGGCCGCCATTTTTTTTTCTTTTTTTTTAATTTTTCCAACTTTTCCAAATTTCCGCCATCGTCCTCTATGACATTTGGTCGAGCACTCTATATCTATCTCTTACCGTTTAAAAGTTATTTGCATTTTTATTTTGTATGGCGGCCATGTTTTTTTGTATGGCGGCCATCTTTTTTTTCAAATTTTCAAAAATGGCCCATGTTTTGGGGCATATTTAGTTCAAGCGGTACCCCCATCCGATTTATAGTTTCCGAGATCCCTTGAGCAGTTCCATCTCGGAGACACCTTTCCATGGATTTTGGATTTTTCTGGTTGGTTTCAAAACATCCTCTATCCAACGGTACCAAACACTCCCCCCCACCATAACGGCAAGTCGGAGATCAATTCTGTCAATATGTCAGTCAGTCAGTCAGTCAGTGGTCTTTCAGTTTTATATTATATTAAAATTAAAATATATATTATCTTCTTCTCTCATGTGGGTGTGTGACCAACCCTGGTGTCGGAGTGTTTAGACCGCCCGAAGGCTTCCGACATGGCCTAACGATTGTTGTCCTAAGACAACCGAAGAAACGGTCACCCATCCAAGTTGTGACCACTGCGAAAATTGCTTAAGCTTGTAGATCTGTCACGAACGGCTAGGCGAGCTACGCTATAAACGCTATATATTATCATAATATGCAGCCATCCACATA
The DNA here is from genome assembly GCA_951640565.1 of Petrophora chlorosata. Taxonomy (NCBI): domain Eukaryota; kingdom Metazoa; phylum Arthropoda; class Insecta; order Lepidoptera; family Geometridae; genus Petrophora; species Petrophora chlorosata. The sequence goes on along the minus strand of OX621197.1, from coordinate 4,586,957 downwards.
GTCAGCTCGTATTACCATGTGAGTCTTGGGGCGGGCGCTTAGCACACCGAGCTTGAGTAGAGGAAAACCTCACAAAACATTATAAAATATGCGTAAGTAATTCTGTCTATCTGTTTGTAACCTTTTCACAATTAAACGGCTGAACCGATCTTGATGAAGTTGGGCACAGAGGCTTGTAGCCCGGAGAAGGACATAGCATAATGTTTTATCAAATTTTTTAACACATGTGGCTTCCGAGGGATCGCAATTATAACCCAATCCCACACGTAAGAAGTCGCTGGAACACCTAGTGAATTATTAGATAAATGTAGTTAGGTATATAGGTACTTAGGATTTTTTTACAAATATGTGTTTAAAATTAAAGCAAAGAAATACGAGGAGGGATCAAAAAGTAGTGAGAATGAGATAGAATATAATAACTATTGATAACTTAATAATTAATTTTTCTACATAGTCTCCGAGTCTCTCTACACACCCAGTCCAGCGCTTTTCCAAGGCTTCAATCCCTTTCAAAAAAAAAAAGTTTTGTCTTGGTCCTGCAAAAAGCTCTCCACATCCATTACCACGTTATCGTCTTCGTACCTGTTTCCCCTTAAGTATTCTTTCAATTTGGGAAACAGATAAAAATCGCTAGGCGCCAGATCTGGTGAATAAGGGGGGTGGTCAACCAATTCGAAGCCAGCTGCTGAATGGCAGCCATCGCAACTGCCGACCTGTGCGCGGATGCGTTGTCGTGATGTAACAGCACGCCCCTTCGAAGTTTCCCTCTCCTTTTCTCTTTGATGGCATTCTTCAACTTGGGAATTAAAGCTGCATAATATTGGCCTGTAATAGTGGTTCCACGCTCCAGGTAATCAATCAACAATATCCCTTCTGAGTCCCAAAATATTGAGGCCATAACCTTGCCAGCCGATGCCACGGCACGAAACTTCTTCGAGGTCGGTGATGATGGCCGTTTCCATTGCGAAGATTGCTGTTTTGTCTCGGGATAAAAATGATGGACCCATGTTTCGTCCGTTGTTACGAAACGAGACAAAAAGTTTTCAGAATCTTCTTGAAACTTGTCCAACAATATCTTCGATGTGTCAAGTCGATTTTGTTTCTGACTGTCGGTTAACATTCTCGGCACCCATCTTGCGGAGACTTTTCTCATATACAAAGATTGTTTCAATATGGATTGAATACTTCCATATGAAATGCCCGTTTCTTGAATTAAGTATCGGATGGTAACTCTTCGATCGCTCAATACAATTTTTTCGACTTTCGCAACATTTTCTTGGGTGACTGACGTCGATGGACGGCCGCAACGATGTTCGTCTTCCGTGCTCGTTCTCCCTACTAAAAATTGAGAAGCCCACCTAGCGACAGTGGAATACGGCGGAGCAGACTCTCCTAATGGTGCCTCCAAATCACAATGAATCTCTTGCGTCGTTAACTTTTTTAAACAGAGATATTTAATACCGGCTCGCACTTCGTTTTTCTCCATTTTAGAAAACACGTTCCGACACCAAGCAAACAAATGACTACATTCAGAAAAAAACAAAAGACAATCGAAGATTTTTTTCTTTATTAATATTACAAATATGTATCTGAGCTATGCCTGCCAGTATTTATTTTTTTCTTACCAAGGAGTATGTCGTTCTCAATACTTTTTGATCCCTCCTCGTAAGTAGGTATCACTACGTCGTATGTTGAAATATAATTCTATTTACTTATCCAACAAATAAGGAAATTGTATATTTTTTCTCAGAAGATAAAAATATTTACCTTTTTATAGAAATGATCTGGCATCGTATGCAAAACTCGTTTTAACGTGGAATGAAACTTGTAGACCTGCAACCTTTGAACTTTGAACAACATAAAATTCTCTCTGTCGTGTAAGTGTGTGGCCATGGTGTAGCCTTCCCTTGCTTTTTTTAATACTTTATTGGCGTTTGACCGCTATCTCACCTGATGGTAAGCAACGATGCGGTCGACGTACCTGTAGAAGTACCTGTTCACTCGAGATTTGAAGATTCCTAGATTATAAGTATCGGGAAAGATTGACTCCGGCAGGGAGTCCCACTCGTTAGCAGTGCGCATAATGAAATTGGAAGCGAAGCGCTTAACCGCACGTAACCCGTAAAAATGTTTGTGCTCAAAAAGCTTGAAGAATATGAATTTTATTATGTTTCGTGTTTGGGTGTGGGACCACTTATATTTTTAAATTCCAAATTACAAAATATTTATTTGCTTAAAAACAATGGTACATTAAATTATATTACACATAGTTCTTTAATGTTCTAGCACGTTCTAGTCGCTTTACATGTTGTAGTGCTTTATCATCGTGCAAATGTTGAGTTATTATTATAATATAAATTGTAAATAATAAAAATTCTATAAATTATTAATTATTATTTTTAACCGACTTCAAAAAAAGGAGGAGGTTCTCTGTTCGATTGTATTTTTTTTAATGTTTGTTACCTCAGAACTCTGTCATTCATGAACCGATTTGTAAAATTTACGTTGGGTTCAGTATAGCTACAAAGTGGTCCCATATAAATTTCATCGATATTTGACCTTGGACTTCGAAGATACATTGAAGTCGGTTTTTTGTTTGATAAAACGTATACTTGTTACTAGTTTATTCAACTCATTTCATTACATAATATTAGTAGGAATTAGTAGGATAACTAGCAGATCTGTTACGACTTGGCTGTCGAGCCATTCGCAACGCTACGAGCGCTACAAAAACACAACTAATTCTAATTATGAATTTTATTTAAAAAATATTGTGTTAATAATAAGAATTTTAAGAATGGCTATGCCTTTATTGGCCTTTTTTCATTTATAATTGTAGCTATAATTGTATAATAATAGAATTTGAGGAAAACCGCAGATTTCGCGTAAAAAGCTTTATTAACTGCGGCAACAGAAATACAATCATCTGTGAAAATTTCAACTGTCCAGCTATCACGGTTCATGAGATACAGCCTGGTGACAGAAGGACAAGCAGACGGACGTACGGACAGCGGAGTCTTAGTAATAGCATGGACTAATGTATATTTGGTCCATGGTAATAGGGTCCCGTTTTACCTTTTGGGTACAGAACCCTAAAATAAACCGTAAACACCGAACCTTGTATCTTTATTGAAAACTAGCCGATACCTGCGAATTGTCCTCGTAGTTTTTTTTATATAACTGAATGACGAGACGAGCTGGTCGTTTGCTTGATGGTAAGCAATACGCCAGCCCATAACAATAACAGCACCACCCAGAACTTTGTTTTGCAAAATCCTGCGCGGCGCTGCCCTGCGCTCGTCACCCTGAGACAATAGCTGTTGAGTCTCATAATGCTGAGTAATTTCGCTGGCTACAATGCCCTTAGGTTAGGTTTATAGTTGTTAACAAGGACCAAGGACGATGGAAGAATAATGATGATCACTTTCAATAACTTCAAAATTGAATTACATTAAAAAGTCGGATTAAAAACAAGTAGAGCATCGACCTAAAATAACCCATATTAGCCCTTGTGACATAACACAAGCATCGTCATTAGCACTTCAAGACCAGTTGAACCGGTGCGCAGAGTTGCAACGACCTTCTAAACTTGGCGAGAGCCCGTTGAGACTCTTTTTATATGGGCACAGATCTCTGTAAACAAGAAATATATAAATAAACAAGTAGGTTGAATCATCTTAATTGTATTGACTTGCGGTTTACCCAAATCCGGAAAGCCTCTGGTGCAGTAGTTTAGCATAGGTCGATTCATAACATTGCAGTTGCGGATTCGATTCCCGCTACCGTACCGTACCCGTACCCGTAAAAATGTTTGTGCGCAAAAAGCTTGAAGCATAGCAATTTTATTATGTTTCGTGTTTGGGTGTGGGACCACTTATATTTTTAAATTCCAAATTCCAAAATATTTATTTGCTTTTTTTAAGCTATTGCATAGCTTCTATCGCGGGCCTTGAGCGTAGAGACCGAATCCAGAAATTCCGTAACGAAAATAACCTAACACCCCCCACTCCGAATGCTATGCAATAGCTTTACCGCGGCAGTCTCCGAGTGCCACACGTCTTTTTTTACTCTTAATAGATCTATGTTTGGTCATTGTCTCGCCTGATGTGAAGCGATAATGTGGCCTAAGATGGAGCACATAGATCTAGAGAGAGACGGCAGTTGAGCGGCTGCTCAGACCCGTCTCCCCGATGGTTCGCCGAACATCATCCCGAAACACGACTAGGTCGCTTGACGGCATGGCTTTGTTCGGTGGTTGGTATTACAACCACGGCCAGAGCCTACCACTCCAAAGCGCGTAAGCGGGTTTCATCACGATGTTTTCCTTTACCGTTTTAGAGCGAGCGTGCAAAATCTGCACTTAACTATAAGTCATTGGTGCAGGGCAAAGTCGGGATTCGAACCTAGGTGCGTCGGATCGAAAGGCGCACAAGTTTCCGCTAAGCCACACTCGCTCTAAAACAATGATACATTAAATTATATTACACATACTTCTTAAATGTTCTAGTCGCTTCACATGTTTTGTTGCTTTATCAGCGTGAAAATGTTGAGATATTTTTATAATATAAATTATAAATAATGAAAAATAATATAAATTATTAATAAATATTTTATTAGTTTTATGTATAATATTGTATTTGTTCAACTCATTTCATTTGTCTATGAGTTTAAAGTGTAAGTATTTCATTAAAATGTTTTCAGTCAGACCATACAAAATTCGTTTTCTTTTTCATAATTTCGTAAGCGGTTCTATTAGAAATACTTAAAGGATCAATTAAAAAAATAAAGTCAAATATTTTCTGACGGTCGAATAAGGAATTGAAGCCGGTTCAGTGAGGAATGTTTTTTTCATAGGATGCGTACGACATAACCCCATTGTACTCGTATTTCGATTCCCTAGATAGGTACAGATTATTTGTTCCTTCTATATTATATCAATAAATACTCCAATATATACACTATATACTCCAAATAACTGCATTACATACATAAAGTATTTTACGTACTTTATGTATGTATGTATGTAATGCAGTTATTTATAGATGTAGTGTAATTTAGTTGTCTTGATAATTTATATAGTACTTAAAAACCACCTTCCACGTTTTCGTAAGTTATTCCTCTCCACCCACCGCCCGTTATGGCACTTATAAACAAGTTTACTTTGTTTTTATTTGTAATTTATTTTTATATTGTGTTGTGTTAATTATGTGTTCATTTATTGTTCATTCTTCTTTGCGGGATATAAGCCTCTCTTTCTATGACTTTCAATTACAAGGTTCTCGCGAACAAAGGGTTTTTTATTCCGTAAATAAACGTCAAAGTCTTAAACAACTCACCAACTCACTTCCGTAATGTTCCACGAACGAGACGGACGTCGCTGTCAGTTTGATGTTTATTTACGATGAACTAACCATGAGCATTGACTTTGGACCCCAACACCAAAGAATACTAACTACCATCACTGTGGTTGCTCCTTCAATTTATAATACCTAGTGACACAATACAGGGTGTAAATTCCTAAATGAATCCTAAAATAAACTATATATATTTGTAAATCCTCACATGAATAATGTTACTTGACACTGACAATAATCAAGCCACAAAAGAGATCAGATGCCACAAAAAGAAGAAAGAAAAAAGTTTTAAGCCTGTAAGAAATTTTTCTACCTTCATGGTGTAAACAGTGATTGGAGGCGACTTTTGTTGTACAATTATTTATTTAACCCAAACCTACAAGCTAACACAATATAACAATAAAACAAGTGAATACAGATATGAAAATTTTAAAAATAAACCTAAGGAACCCTTTGTATTTGGATATCCAACGAAGACTTAATTTCGTTTATTCAGTTTTAGGAAGACTATCGACTATTAGATATTGAGTCGAGTGTGGCTCAGTGGGAAAACATGCGACTTGCGATCCGACGCACCCGGGTTCGAATCCCGCTGGCCCCCACCACTGACTTTCTTAAGTTATGTGCGGATTTAACACTCGCTCTAGAAACGGTGAAGGAAAACATCGTGAGGAAACCGGCATGTCCAAGAATTTTTCACAAAAAGTCAAGGACATGTGACATCCACCAACCCGCACTGGGCCAGCGTGGTGGATTATGGCCCATCCTCTCTCTATGAGAGAAGGCCCGTGTCCCAGCAGTGGGAACGTGATGGGCTGATGATGATGATGATGATCGACTATTGACATCTATACATGCATTTAATTAAATAACACTAAAGTCATTTAATAATTTCGTCCAGAGAAAAATGTAGAGATCTTACGACGGCGACGGCTTAACCGCAGATTGTATGAAATATGAGAAATACCATAATCGAGGTCAATAGATACTGCTCAACGATGCTGTGTACTTAGTTATTGTTTTTAATTAATTGTGGTATTATATTGCCCACCCACTCATATTTCATTCTAAGGTTTCGTCAGCGAAATCTTAACTAAGAAGCAGAGTAATATGAGAGAGCTAGAAGACCTCAAGGAATAAACAAGCAAATTAATGTTGATTAAAAAATAGGCTCTCTATGAGAGAAGGCCCTTGTCCCAGCAGTGGGAACGTGATGGGCTGATGATGATGAAAAAAATATCTTTAAACCACGTTTTCATGCGCCTTAATGGTTTAAGAATGCCCATACCCAGAAAGTTTTCAGAACGACAGACAGACAAAAAAGACGTGTGGCACTCAGAGACTGCCGCGGTAAAGCTATTGCATAGCATTCGGGGGGTGTTAGGTTAATTTCGTTACGGAATTTCTGGATTCGGTCTCCACGCTCAAGGCCCGCGATAGAAGCTATGCAATAGCTTAACAAGAAAGTGACTTAATAAAAACGCATAATATTGTAATGCAACTTCCTCCAAGCTAGGGTTAAACATTAAAATTAACCTTCATGTATTTTCCCTTTTCCAGAGAGGTTCAAGAAGATGTCTTGCTACATCCAACAAGACGAGCGCCTGCAGGGTTTGCTAACGGTCGGCGAAAACATGGCGCTGGCCGCGGATCTCAAACTACCCACAAAACTGGACAAGTACGCGAAGGGTGAAGTGGTATGTAATATATAACCAGCTCACTGATAGTCTTTTGAGCTAGGTTACAAGCGCAAAAACGCGTCGTGACTGTTTAAAAAAAACACGATATTGGCTTTTTCTTCGGTGAATTTTCGGTTCTCTTTTTTATGCATAACATTTATGTATAATGCATACCTAAGTATATATATATATATATATATATATATATATAATTTAAGAATGTAACTTCTGTGTGTACTATTAATTATTCTGTGCCTCTGTTAATGAGCTGGAGTATTTCGGCAGCATTTAATGGCCAATAAATTGTCCAATTGGTTCATCTTCAGTATTATTTTTAGTAGGTTGTGTGATTTTTTTGTTATACCTGTGGTTATACAGGCATTTACCCACCTTTATAATGTTGTGTGTAACCTACATTTATGTTGTTGTTAAACCACAAACTTACATGAAACACGAAACTGGTTTTGCATTCAGATTCACATTTTCGCTTGCGAAAGTTGTTGCAGCTGCAACTACTTAATTTTACCAAGCTATTATTAAAAAGCTAACACAATTAAAAAAGCAAGTCGTTCTGCAACAACAAAGATCTTCTACTTCTAAGACATTTTGCTTACATAGACATAATATAATAAAACTAAATTACACAATTTTATTATGAATCCAACTCCCATATAAATATACAATTTACAACCTTATAAACTATAGTGCAACGGGCGGACTAATCGCTAAAAGTGATCTCTTCCAGTCAACCTTTGGATAGAAAGAACTAACTACCACTACTGCTATATATATATATATATATATATATATATATACCCCCATACAATTTATACTATTCTAACAACAACCTACATAATTTCCAGCGGAATTACACTACATATTTTCATTGCATTTTAGCTTTTTTAAGTTTTGAGACAATTTTCCGCAACGTCACGCCTGATTCCATTAGATTCCCAAAGAAAGAACTGTTCATTCCAGATAGAAGACATCCTCACAAACCTGGGTCTCTATGAGCACATGAACACGCGCAGCGCGCAGCTTTCCGGGGGGCAGAAGAAGCGGCTCTCCATCGCTCTAGAGCTCATCAACAACCCACTCATCATGTTCCTGGATGAACCCACCACGTAAGTTTTTATGTAATTGAGTGACGAGACGAGCAACTCCTTTAACCCACAGGAAAAGTTATAAATCAAATGAGTCCAGTCAGTTAATCTTCGGTAGTGGTGGGAGTCGGGATGGTCCCCTCTACCTAGGCGTAAACGTGCGAGGGTTTCTACCTCCGGGGAACTGGCAGGCCGCTGGTGGCTGCTCCGCTAGTCGGAGCGCCTCTCAGCGGCTCTGTGTTGTATTTCTTTTTTATTTGATGGTCGCTGTCACCTCTGCCCTTTTCGTCTTCTTTTGAAATCAAATGAATTCAATATAATGAACCGGTTAGTGAACAAGACATCATGAGATGCTGATATTTATTTAAATGATAGGTATCTAACTAAATAAATGTGTGTGTTAATTAAATAAGTGTGGATAGATACATTTATAATATACCTACTCACCTAAAAAAAAATTGTTGGTAACACTGTCCATATATATTTTTTGCCTACATTCCTCCACTTGTGGGTTGTCTGGAGATTGCTTTGAGCGATAAGACCGCCCATTGTGACACTAGTATTAAGTTAATTGTTATTTTAGTTTTAATTGTTTCTGTATCATGGTGTTAAAGTAAAGAGTTATTCTATTTTATTCTAACTCGGCAGTAGGTTCGGTTTACCTCAAGCATGCATATTTAATGTGCATACTGCATACTTTAATAATTATTAATTACATACATAAATTAAGTACTATTTCTGAACCATGAGTACCTACTATATTATTGTCTCTTCCGTGACCATGACTACTTTACTACCTATGTAGTAGTTCGTAAAGAACTTTACTACTATACGAGTGAGTATCGTACTTATATTTTCCGCATCTGATGTGGCAGATCGTGACCCGTGATCGTAGCCAAGAAGCAATTTGTATTAATAAAAAAAAATATATTTCAGACAATTTTGTCCATATATTGTTAGTAACAAAGATCTTAAAAACTAGGTTAGTAGAATATTGTAATTGTAATTCATTTAATTAAATTAAATAACAAGTGAATTAAAATTTAATTGTGACTATGTGGATACATGCAGTTGCCTTAACCTCCCGAGTGCTGCTGACTCCGGCCTCTCAGCAAACATCTGAAGAATCCCGTTGGTGCTACCTCAATTTCGGCGTATTAGTGATGCTGACTTCTTGCGCACAATGGAATTGAGTGATGGGCCGAGCAGGTCCTTCACCTGATGGTAAACGCCCATAACAATTTGGCACCACCCAGAACTTTGTTTTGCTAAATCCTGCGCGGCACTGCACTGAGCTCGTCACCCCGAAGCTATTAAGTCAGTAATGGCCAGTATTTTGGCTGACTACAATTCCCTTCAAACCGGAACACAGTAACGCTTGCGTACTACTGCTTGGCGGCAGAATAACTGGCAATGCGGTGGTACCAACATAGATGGCCTCTGATATACGAGAAACCTAGTAATTAGTACCTACCAATATGTGTTCAGCAATCCTGATACAAACCAACCTAATAATATTTTACATAGATTTTGCAATTGTTATGTTGTTTACACAAAACCGTCTATCAATTCCAGCGGTCTGGACAGTTCCTCGTGCATGCAAGTGGTCCAGCTGTGCCGGAGCCTCGCGCACCAGGGCCGAACCATCGTCTGCACGGTGCACCAACCCTCGGCGTCGCTGTTCGCACTCTTTGACCAGGTAATTATTTTTATTTTTGTTTGTAAATAAGGGAGTCTCTACTCTACTAGGAGTTCCTTATCTTACTTACTAGGTGGTAGGTATACGAACGGTAGAAGCTCCATCTGATTAAAGTTGAATGTATCGTATACGTGAAATGCAACGTGTTTGGACACCAGAGTAGAAGATCAGTCAAAGCTAGTCCTCCTTCCCCACTCCTCACCTTTCTATCCTCTTCCTTCAGAGCCGATGACACATCGGTAATAATATCTCTGTTGGATGGTGAGCTAGAGTAGAAGATCAGCCAAAGCTAGTCCTCCTTCCCCACTCCTCACCATTCTATCCTCTACCTTCAGAGCCGATGACACATCGGTAATAATATCTCTGTTGGATGGTGACCGCGTTCCCACAGGTAGCCCTTGATGATATCCTAATATGCAGCCATTTTAAGTGACGTTTCTCTAATCTCTAAATAGAAAACAAAGTCGCTCATCCGCACCTGTTCATTCGATTTTCAATACATCTACACTACAAGTAGGTATACTAATGGATTTTGATAAAGTTTTCTTTATAGCTTGGAAAATTTCTCAAGGAAGGTTTTTGATTACCAAATTATTACCTACATTCATATTATATGTGAACCTCACCTGTTATAAGAATCCGGGGCCGTCCACTAGTATCTTATTAATCTAAACTAGCAGCGCCCCGTAGTTTCACCCGTGGTTTTCCGGGATACAAAAGTAGCTTATGTGTTAATCCACGAAATAAGCTATCTCCATTCCAAATTTCACTCAAATCGGTTAAGTTGTTACAGCGTGAAGAAGTAACAAGGACACTAACACAAAAACAAACCAATACACTAACACATTTGCACATTTATAATATTTTTATGATTATAATTTCATATTATAATTTGTTTAATTACTAAGGTGTACGTGCTAGCGGCTGGGCAGTGCCTGTACCAGGGCACGACGAAAAACCTCGTGCCGTACCTAGAACAGGCTGGTATACCCTGCCCGATCTATCACAACCCTGCTGATTACAGTAAGTGTTAACAACCCTTCTAATTCAGAATAGTTGTGTTACATAGTTCATGCTATATAGAGGTCGCTGACTGTTATACGACGTACCAAGTTATGAAATAGAAATCGAGAAGAATTTCAAGAAGTGGACGATTCATTTGTTTCGTGTCTGGGTGTTGTGGGACCATGGTGGTCGTAATTCCTGGTTCCTATATAGTTAGGGGCCAGGATCTTTTTGTGATTGTTGGGCATATTTAAATATTTAAAAAAGTTATCAAGTGATCCTAATTTTAAAACCCTACACAAATGGCTCCATAATTTTTATTGTAACCTTCCCCATTATTCCAGTCATTGAGGTCGCATGTGGCGAGTACGGCGAAGACAAGATCCAGCTCCTCAGCACAAAGGCCGAGAACGGGAAGTCTTTGGACTGGTTTGACGACGGCGCGTCCATTCCCTCCATGGAGGCCCTGAGGAAACAATTCCCGTTGAGCGTCCTGAGGGATCAGGATCAAGCCCAGGGCCCGACTTCCTGGTCAGAAGAGACGCCCCAGTCAAACCAGAGGTCGGTGCTGTATAGGCGAGGGTTCTTGAAGGCGAAGCGAGATATGGTAAGTCTGGATTAAGATTAATTAACTGTTTAAGATTGTGGACATAGAATACTGCGTCTTCAGAATAAAGATTCGCCTCGACCCCTACATCTAACCTTTTTATCTTGTCTTATGGGGACGATAAAATATCATTTTGCTTCTTTGTGATTATTTGAAATCTTAGAATTTTTAGATTTTGAAAAGTATCATGAGTGTTATTCATAATTGATATAAAAACGGCTAAGACTAAACGGGTAAAACGTCGAAATTACTCCGACCAGTACTTAGCCGTTTTAATATAAATTCTTCTTCTTTAAGTGCCGCTCCATCAGTGAAGATTGGCAGTCGGTTCCTTAAACTTTATCTTATTCAGAGCAAGTCTGAATAGTTCTTCTACCGTCCTTAAACCCGCCCATTCCCGAATAGTTCTGAGCCACGATATCCTGCGTCTCCCTACTCTGCGTCTTATATAAATTAGGTACTTTTTGCCTAGCTGTGTTGTTCATTCACCATCATCATCATCTTCTCTCATAGGGCCATAATCCACCAGCTGGCCCAGTGCAGGTAGGTGGATGTTCATTAATCAATGCTATTCTAGACGATGACCCACCTGAGGCTGATCGTAAACGTGCTGGTCGGCATCATGCTGGGCAGCCTGTTCATCAACGCGGGCAACGAGGGCTCCAGGGTGCTGGAGAACTATAACCTGCTGTTCGCCATCCTGATGCACCACATGATGTCTCCGATGATGCTTACTATACTTACTTGTAAGTGATCTATCCTTACTAATATTATAAACGCGAAAGTTTGCATGTATGGATGTATGGATGTTTGTTATTCTTTCACGCTGCAACGGCTAAACGCTGGATTAGCACATAGGCTACTTTTTATCCCTGGAAACCGCGAGTGAAACCGCACGTCGCAGCTAGTCATCTAGGTTTTGGTTTGACCGAGACGTGGGAGGCAAATTACATGGCAATCGAGACCGCCCCCTTAGCGCGGAACGGAGACAATTTTTAACCCCCGACGCCAAAACGAGGGGGGTGTTAGAAGTTTGACCACTATGTGTGTCTGTTTGTGGCACCGTAGCTATTAAACGGGTGAACCGATTTGACTGTGGTTGTTTTTTAATTTAAAAGCAGGTTTTCTAGCGGTGGTTCTTAGACATGTTTTTATTGTGTCGGGAGATTTTAATTTTTTTAGTTTTAATGTTATGTCACCACTTTTTATCCACTTCTTGTTTGTCGAAGGACTCGAAGTGATTAACACATGTGGACAAGTTGTTGTTTTTGGTTGATTAGGTGTTGATTATGTGAATACAGTGGAGTTGGGTAGGTATAAGATGTTGCCGTTATAGCCTGGGTGGCACCAATGTGGTCCGATTCTCAACCTTTTTCCTTCACTTTAAACTGATTTTGAAAATACTTTTACGTTGGATTCAATTTAGCTTCAAGTTGGTCCTATTTAAATTTTATCAAAATCAAAATCAAAATCAAAATCTCTTTAATCATTTTGGCATCACAGACGCACTTATGAACGTCAAATTATCACAATGACTCTACCACCGTATCGGAAAAAGAACCACTACTCAGAAGATACGGCAAGAAACTGAGGGGCATTTTTTTTTAGAGATTTTGTTACAATTTTTTGGGATTTTACAATGTTATGTTTCTTATGTGTATGTTACCAGTTGGTTACTTTGCAGAAGTGGAATGTTCCAAGCATCTTTGTCTTCTATGTAATTACGAACAGTGTAGTATGCTTTTCTCATTAGAACATTCTTAACGCGTAATTTGAATTTACTTTCTGTGAGCTCCGTTATACACTTTGGAATTTTATTATAAAAACGTACGCAGTTGCCCATAAAGGACTTATTCGTTTTAGTTAGTCTATACCTAGGTACAACAATCCTATCCTTATTTCTAGTGTTAATGTTATGATGGTCACTATTTACTTTGAATTTTTGGAAGTTTTTGCGAACATGCATTATATTTTCATAAATATATAAAGAAGGTAAAGTTAATATATTAACTTGCTTAAAAAAATCCCTTAACGAGTCACGTGGACCCAACTCGTAAATCGCGCGAACCGCACGCTTTTGTAATATAAAAATAGTATCTATATCCGCAGCAGAACCCCACAGCAAAATGCCATATGACATTATGCTGTGGAAGTATGCAAAGTAAACTAACCGAGCCGTAGCTATATCCGTTAATTGCCTAATTTTACGAACCGCATATGCAGCAGAACTAAGTTTTCCAGATAGAGCATCAATATGAGGACCCCACTGCAACTTAGAGTCTATGCCTATACCTAGGAATACCGTCGCTTTGTCTGTATCGAGTTTATTACTATTGAGCATTACGTTTGGCTCTACATGTCTAACATTAGGCAAAGAGAACTTTAAACATTTCGTCTTTTTCGCGTTTAGTAACAAATTATTCGCAGAGAACCATTTCGAAACAACATCCAATACGTAGTTCACATGCGCCAATTCACTGTCCTTTCTATCTACTTTAAAAATTATCGATGTATCATCAGCGAATACAACAATATCTGCAAGGTCTTTAACTACAAAGGGTAAATCATTTATATATGCCAAGAATAAAAACGGCCCCAATATTGATCCCTGCGGTACTCCCATTCTGACTAAGGATCCGGAAGATATTACGCCATTTACCCCAACTTTTTGCTGTCTATCGGTTAAGTAGGACTCAACAAGATTCAGAGCAGTTCCACGAACCCCATAGTGGTAGAGTTTACGAATTAGTGTACGGTGCTCTACACAATCGAAAGCTTTGGAGAGATCACAAAATACACCAATGGCATCCTGTGAACTCTCCCAAGCTTCAAGCACATGTGTTACTAGTTCGACCCCGGCATCTGATGTTGACCTGCATTTCGTGAAACCGAACTGACTCTCGTTCAGTATTTTGTGTTCGTTGAAGTGGGATAAAAGTTGTTTAAGAATAAGTCTTTCAAATATCTTACTCAGAGCCGGAAGCACAGAGACTGGTCTGTCGACATTCGACCTTGGACTTCGAAGATACATCAGAATTGAAGTCGAATCAAAATTGTTTTTAAAAAAAAATCTAATTACCATCATGTACCTACACGATATTATATTTTCTGTATTTATATAATTAATTTTTAGAAAAAAACAATAACCGATTTCAATGTATCTTCGAAGTCCAAGGTCACATATCGATGAAATTTATATGGGACCACTTCGTAGCTATACTGAAACCGACGCAAAAAAGAATTTTTCAAATCGGTTCATAAATGACGGAGTTCTGAGGTAACAAACATAAAAAAAAAAAACGAACGGAGTACCTCCTCCTTTTTTGAAGTCGGTTAAAAATTCTTTAAAATCACGTAATTCACAAAACAATAATGTCGTCTTTTGGTTTTACTTTCAGTCCCATCAGAAATGTCAATATTATCAAAGGAGCACTTCAACAGATGGTATTCACTGGGTTCATATTACATATCCATCACGATCGTCGATTTGCCTATTTCTGTAAGTACAATCAGTATTGAAATACTTTCGCATTTTGTACCTTGTTATAAATCAAATAAAAATCTCTTCATTCAGTTTTGGCGTCACAGACGCACTTATGAACGTCAAATTATCATCATGACTCTACCACAGCATCGGAAAAAATACCGCTACTCAGGAGACACGGCAAGAAACTGCCAGGCTTTTTTTTTGAGATTTTGTTACAATTTTTTGGCTTTCTCCAATTAAGTTTCTTATGTACCAGTTAGCTACTTTGCAGAAACGAATGTTCCAAGCATCTTTGTCTTCTAACTATATATATAATTACAAAAACATTAAAATATTCTTTTCCCATTACAATAGTTTTTACCAGTTTGATATATTTTGTTTATATCAAAGACCTAGTTATAGAATACAATACAATACAAAAATGCTTTATTGTACACCAAATAAAAAATAAATAGGTATATAGGTGTATTGGAAACAACTTACAAACTAAAGTACAATGGGCGGACTTATCGCTAAGAGCGATCTCTTTCAGTCAACCTTTGGAAATATAGAGAAATTGTAATCTTATTTTCAGCTTACAAATTTAGCGGATTTTCTTTTTTAGATCGTATCCTGCTTCGCATTCAGTGTGATTGTTTACACGATGTCATCGCAGCCGCTGGACATCGTGCGGTTCCTTATGTTCTTTGCGATCTCACTCTACACTGTCTTGGTGGCGCAGAGCTTCGGTCTCATGATTGGAGCTGCGTTTAACGTTGTTGTAAGTATTTACATTATATATTGTCGTGTGTATATTTTATAATTAGGCTTTGTTAAAAGTTAGATCAAAAATTCAAACTTGCGGAGGACCTAGGTGACTCCCTTGAGGTACTCCAATGAAACTAAAATCATAAAATAATTTCTTATTTTTTATCTATTAAGGATATTCGTTATAATTTTATACAACGTACAAAGACTAGATAATACCAGTCTTTCATGAACAGTACTTGTCGAAACACTTGGTTAAGAAAGGACAACGACCAATTAGAATTCCATATACTGTCATGCGTTTAATCAATATGTAAAGTTTCCCAGTTTGGATTGGTTAAGGAATAAAATATAATAGTATCTATTGATGAATACGAAATGTAAAATACTTTTTTTATAAAAAAAGCCTTACATCTGTGACAACACATTTTTTTTTTACACTTAATAGATCTATGTTTGGCCACTATTTCGCCTGATGTGAAGCGATGATGTGGCCTAAGATGGAGCACATAGATCTAGAGAGAGACGGCAGTTGAGCAGCTGCTCAGACCCGTCTCCCCGATGGTTCACCGAACATCATCCCGAAACACGACTAGGTCGCTTGACATGGCTTTGTTCAGTGGGTTATTACAACCACGGCCAGAGCCTACCACTCCAAAGCGCGTAAGCGGGTTTCATCACGATGTTTTCCTTCACCGTTTTAGAGCGAGCGTACAAAATCAATGCCTTTCTCTAATAAAGGCTTCTACAAAATCCCTAAAAAATAACAATAAATCTAGCTATGTTCTAAATTATACTTTTTTTTTTAGAACGGAACGTTCCTGGGTCCTACATTATCGGTTCCCATGATGATGTTCGCCGGGTTCGGAGTGACCCTGCGCGACTTGCCGTCCTACTTGTACTGGGGGTCGTACGTGTCCTACCTGAGGTACGGACTCGAGGGCTTCATTGGGGCCATATACGGCCTCGATCGGCCCGTGCTGGAGTGCAACCAAGCGGAGTACTGCCATTACAAGTAAGTATTTTGTTTGTCACTCGTTGCTCCCCGCGGTTTCCCGGGATAAAAAGTAGCCTATGTCTTTTCCCAGGACCTAAAGGACCATACCAAATTTCATAAAAACAGTTCAGTAGTTTTTGCGTAATCGAGTGTCTATCCAGCCTCATAAACTTTAACATTTATAATATGAGTAGTGAAGGAACCTATATAAGGAATAACTGTAACTCTCGACGACCAAATAATATATATTCTGCCTTTAATTCTTTAAACTTAGTTTACCATGGTTTATATAATATCTTATTACTACATGTATGTGTGCCCTGTGACCCTACTTACATGTGGTTTATTATTGTTATTTAAACAATACCTTTATTGTATCCTACAGAAATATTTTCTTTTTTCCTCACTTCTCCATTTTGTAGACTAAATAAAACATTGTATGCAAATATCGGCTTCATACATTTCCGTACTTACCTCACGTACCTAACTGTAATATAAAACAAATAACGCCCGCCTTCCTTTGTAATCTGATTGATCGTCGTTGGATTGCGATGTTGGTGGTCGCTAGCACACAAGGACGTTTAAGTTCCGGGACATTATTTAGTGTAGCCTTAATATACACAAGGAGATGGGCATTGCAGATACCTTAATACATAGCATCGTCATTTTAAAATTGGGGGGTTGATCAAGTGTGTCTTTTATTTAGTTTAGAACTTCAGCAACATTGTGTCTATTATTTAGTTATTTAGTCAAGTGTGTCATTTTAGTTTAGAACTTCAGACATTTACCACGACGTTCTCAATATGTTATTCAAATCCCAAGCAAATAAATCAAATATCCCACATGACATGATTACCTTTTCAAAGTCATGATAATTAAGTTCTTCTCTAATTTGTAATTTATGTGTATAAGATCGTATTTAAAAAAAAAATGTTTTTCTTCGATCCAAACTCTTAGTGTCTCACAACCTAATTTATTTTTCCAGGCATCCCCGTCAATTCCTGGCTGAAGTCGCCATGTCCCCGGATATGTTCTGGTGGGATGTCCTCGCCCTTACCGTCACCGTTTTCGTGCTCAGGATCGCAGCGTTCCTACTCCTCAAGTGGAAACTCAGCGCGGTGCGGTAAACTTACCGCAACAACTTTGTAAAGATATTTCTAGGTGAATGAAGCTGGACATCTTGTGTCTTGGCGTGTCATGGCGCGCTACTAAACTAAAGGATCCTATCGGTACCACACAGTACAATACTGTACTGATATACTTATATAGCACAATGTTTTTAGATAAATATTACATAAGTAAGTACTTATTTGATGGTGATGTTCTGTGCCGAATGGCTTGCGCCATGATACGCCATGACACATTAA
This sequence comes from Petrophora chlorosata, assembly GCA_951640565.1. Taxonomy (NCBI): domain Eukaryota; kingdom Metazoa; phylum Arthropoda; class Insecta; order Lepidoptera; family Geometridae; genus Petrophora; species Petrophora chlorosata. Next base: position 4,568,912 of record OX621197.1, on the reverse strand, counting down.
AACTTCTAGCTAGAACAAAGTAGTGTATCTTAAAATGCCAAAACGAGCTGGCTAGTTCCTTGTTTCCTCGTTCCTGTACATTCCTTGGAAAGGAATGAAGACTATTATGAAACGTAGAGAGTTATAGGAAATAGAATAGGTTTAAAAAGCGTATGGCAGCACGCTTATTTCAAAAGATGTTGACAACGAAAATAAAGATAAAGCTCAAATAAACATTATATATGTTAATTCGGCAAAGTTAAGATTAACAATAAAAATGAATTAGATTACATTAGGTTAAAAATTACCATCGTAGTCGCCAGAAAACGGGCTATATCTTTTCGATAAAGCTGTACGTCGAGTTGCCTGCTATACCTACCTACCTATTCTGCAACTCAGTGCACCGCTTGCCGCAACCCTTTTTCTTATTTTGCTGTCAAATCGTTATCGTAAGTGCCTAAAGGGAATGCTAGTATTTCGGCCACCGGGGTACCTGTTCTGGTGGATTAGTTGGTCAGAGCGCTTCCTACTCTAAAGAAAGACGTTCGAACCTCGGCTGGAGCGAAAATATTTTGCATACCCAAAAAGTAAATAACTTTGCCAAGCATGCGAATAGCTAAAAATCTAACATACAGTAAATTTCGTTCGGTATTATGAACGTGCCTATTTTATAGCATACCACTGATTATTTTAGTTTTAGTCTTCTCTATTATTAATTATTATCGAAGTTGTAGATAATGGTTTTGGCCTAGTACCTAAAGATTTACAGGAAAAGGGTGTCCAAATGTATAAACTGTGATATGCACTTCCAAAATATAAAAATGAGTTATAAATTAAAATAGATCAAAGAAACTTGCCAATTTTAATTCAATTTTAAAACAAGGCTGTGATATTAACTATGAAATGTTACTAACATTTTAATAAAACGCAACAATAAATTAGAATGCTTGACTGTTCCTACGTTGTTAATTCTTGTTCAGACAGCCAATTTATCATTTTTTGTTTTCTCTTACGTAAATAGCTTTAGTTTTTTGCCCATGAGGCATTTTAAACAGAAACAAGAGAAACCTACCTACCATTGTAAATAAATAGAACTTTTCTGACGTCAATTAATGTAATTATGCATTTATATTAAATGTATGTATTAACAAAAAAAATGTATGTATTAACAAAAATTTTAAATGTATGTATTAACAAAACAATAGATACAACAGGAATATAGATAAGATAATTGTAAAAACATGTTATTTTCACACATAAAATAAAGCGATGACGTACAAACCAAGTTTTATACAAATTTATATTGCAGGTGTGCATTGGCGAGAAGTCTTAATAGCAAAAATAATAAAAAAGATAACATCGACAGTAGCTTCAAATCATTTTTTTATTTCTAGACGTAGGTACCTACTGCTCAATTAGCTATTTATTTTTACGTAGGTAATGATTAAGTGTACGTATGTTTTGAGGGCATTTACAAAATATAGGTAATTATATTATTATTAATAGAAGTAAATCTAGTTTTAAGTATAATGCAACTTTTTAAATAGGCGAAATTTCCCTACGTGTATTTAGAATTAGTGGGATATTTTGTAAATAAAAGTTTTATTTTTAGTGAGTTATTTATTTCCTCCTTTGCCTTTGGTAACGGCCGTGGTATTAAGACTCAAGTAGAGTTCTCGTAGTGGTGTACAAGGATACGGGTTAGTACAATTTCAATAATGTAGGTATCTAATTTTAATCTTTCTAATGTAATTTTTAAGACCATTCTATTAATAACATGTACCAATAAAAAGATCTTGTAAATAAATTATTCTTATTGTTATTATTCTAATATGGTAAAGTTACAATACAACATACTCGGTACCAGCAAATGGTGTGTTTCATCACCGAGATAATAAATTAATGTATTCAAATTTGATATTATATTATGTCATTGTTTCTCACGGCTATACACCATATGGATGGCTAGCGCGGGTACTTGGGTCCTACTCGTAGATGCCCCTTAGAGCATTAAATTTAAATATGTTTTGGGCAACACTTATCCGGGAATGTCTCTGAGTGCATCATTACAAGAAGATTCAATCAAAGACAGCCCCCGATAAGTACGAGGACTATCACAGAGTTATGGAAATGACTTATGAATCTTATGATTGGGCTATTGAGAGGAATTTTTAATCAATGAGAACCGGTGTTTGGCGTTAGACTCCGGCACATGCCAATTCCACCTCTAAAAAATATTTAGTCTGTGACAAACTACACTCTACTTACTAAAACTAAACTAACTACAAACAAGGAGAAGCAATGGGACAACCCATAGACCATTAAAGGGTTATAGATAGCTCAAATGCTCCAACCCACTACCAGTTGGCAGCGTACCCAAGATGCTGGCAGTATAGACTGTGACTTGCCACCACGGGCCCCCGTTAAAAGCCGCCGTTCATTGACGACGTGAGGTCATTGACGACGACCCACGCCAATGTTGCCCACATTGGCATGAGTCGCTAAAGGATGTCGAAAGGGGTGCTGCAGTTTATCGAAACGCTTCTACCGGCGTTATGCCCTTTAACACTTTAACTTCCGGCTCTTAAATATTTCCACTCTTGAAGCTCAAAGGGTGGAAAGTTCTGCTCTTGCATTTCCACACCGGACGGCCATGTCATTTTGGGTCTCATTTCGCCCCAGAAAGAATCACGCGTAGGCTCGATGTCGCCAGCCGCCCCTCGCCTTTTTATATTATTATTTTTGTATTCTAATTTAAAGAATATAATAAAATAGTACCCAGCAAAATTACTAGGCATTATGAGACTTAATAGCTATTGTCTCAGGGTGACGAGTGCAGTGCGGTGGTATCAACACAGACGGCCTCTTGCATACGAAAGACCTACCACTTATTTATATATTTTTCTTTTCATTTCCTTCTCTCGTAACACTTGCGTCTGTGCAACATTGATGTATGCCCCATAAGAAGTGGATCGCCACCCATTGCACGGCAAACAGCGTCAGCATGGAAGCCATTGAGAATCCAATGAGCAATGTGTATTGAAATAAATTTATACTCTCGCACATTGCGTAAACTATTTCACCTTTTAAACAACTGCTGTAGACCCTGAAAAAAAAACTTGTATATTCATACTTTGCTTTACCTTTAAGAACGTTTGGCCTAAATCTCTTACATAACTGAAGTTGCGGGTTCGGTTCCCGCGACGGGACAAATGTTTGTGCACGGAAAAAAAGGACAAGCATTTCTTTCGTGTCTGGGTGTTTTGGGACCATATTCCCCATAGTACCCGGTTTCCTAGATACAGGGAATCCTAGTTAGGGGCCGGGATCTATGTATGTTATAGATGTACAATTTTTTGTCATGGCAATAGATATTCTTCAAACAGACAACAAAATCGTTAATGCTAAAGATACAGAGCCGTAGATATACCTTGACCTGTCACGTTTCAACCTTTACAAAGATAGCTTAGACTTTAGACCACAGAATACTTAATAGTACGAGCAAAGAAAACTAAATAGTACGAGTAAGTTGATAAGTGCTTAGACTGTGAACGATTATCTATTATTTAATCAGTAGTATATTAAAATCATGTTTTGAAACAGCATTATAAAATATAAACGGCTATACGTTATGATTGTGATAACTCCGACCAGACCGTACTTAATGGCTCAAGCGCCAATCGTATATCGTGTTGAGCTTTTTCTTCAATTCACAAATTAGTTTCGATTTGGTCAACTCTCATTCAACGTCATTCAAGTTTAATAAAATTGACCTTCAGATTAAGGTGGAGATACATTGCGACAATGTCTTGTGAGGCTATGAAATTTCACCTTAACTTATAGCAGGCCTAGCGCACCCTGCACTGTAGGTACGAAGCTAGAAGTACATAGCCGGACACCGACGGCGGGTCGCGCGTCGTTACACGTGCCGCGTCAGAAGAGATAAGAGCTTTGCGATAGAAAGAGAGGCGCTCTGTAGGTAAATATGACTGGTAGGTATGCAGCGCTACGCGAGCTGAATTGAATTTTATTGCGTCATAGCAAGAGTCGCTATTTGTTTAAATTTCTTTGCTGAGTGATGCTTCTGTCCCTTAGTATTCTGCGCTTATAGTTATCGTATTTTTAAGATAAATTAGCTTTCTTGCCTGAATCGACAATAATTAGACCGAATCTCATTAGTCGCAGTAACGCTACACTTTAATTTGAGCTCAACCCGATTTACGATTAGCTCTTGAGGGACGTATGGGTGTACTTAGTCAATAGCTATGTCTCAAGGTGACGAGCGCAGTGCAGTACCGCACAAGATTTTGCAAAACTGTAATTTGATGCTGTAACTATGACCAGCTGCTGACCATCAAGTTGCTCGTCTCTTTATACAGTTAAATAAAAAAATTAAGATAATCGGAATACTTACATCCAAGAATAGATGGATATAAATCCCAGCAACAATGCCACCCTTGGCCTCAGTGACTCTGGTCTTTTCCGTGGAGTCAGCACCAGGTCCAGAAGTACCACAGCTATAGAAACCGTGTGCAAGGAATGCTGTGCCCAGTAGGGCAGGTATACTTCGAAGACGCGTGTTGGCGCCAGCAGGGCAGGGTCAGTGGTGAAAATGTACCAAAATACTATATCGAAGTACTGAAAATGATTGTTTAGGATTCAGGGGAATTCATCATCATCATCATCAGCCCATCACGTTCCCACTGCTGGGACACAGGCCTTCTCTCATAGAGAGAGAATGGGCCATAATCCACCACGCTGGCCCAGTGCGGGTTGGTGGATGACACATGTCCTTGACTTTTGTGAAAAATTCTTGGACATGCCGGTTTCCTCACGATGTTTTCCTTCACCGTTTTTAGAGCGAGTGTTAAATCCGCACATAACTTAAGAAAGTCAGTGGTGCGGGGCCAGTAGGATTCGAACTCGGGTGCGTCGGATCGAAAGTCGCACGAGCTCCCACTGAGCCACACTCGCCCTCAGGGGAATTAAACCTAATTATTATACCATAATCATAAGAACATAAGAAACATAACAATGTAGAAAACCAAAAAAAAAAACAAAATCTCTAAAAAAATGCCCCTCAGTTTCTAGCCGTATCTTCTGTGTAGTCGTTCTTATTCCGATACGGTGCGGTGGTCATGGTGATAATTTGACGTTCATAAGTGCGTCTGTGATGCCAAAAATGAATAGAGATATTAATTGATTGATGGACTGATATCTGTTTTTGTTTTGTAAATATTTTATATAACTTTAGTTTGAGTATTTTGTTAGAATACATACCTAAGTTCTTATGTCTGCACACTATCGTCTATAAATTTTAATATTGTCTTAACAGCATACGGTTGTCTGGAAGACATCGCTGTTTAGCGATAAGACCGTCTATTTTACTTATCATAAGAAAGTATGTTCAAAATGTAATCTTCTTAAGTGCAATAAAGTGTTTTCTATTCTATTCTATCTATAGCAATCATTGAGGTAGGTAAGTAGATACGACTTCACATAGGTATAGCAATTAAGGGATGAATTGGCAATCAATTGTTGCCGCCCATTGCAGCCCATAACAATAACAGCAGCACCTAGAACTTTTTTTTGCAAAATCCTGCGGGGCGCTGGACTGCGCTCGTCACCCTGAGACAATTAGCTGTTAAGTCTCAGAGTGCCCAGTAATTTCGATGGTTACAATGCCCTTTAAACCGGAACACCGGAATAAATAAATTCATTTATTTCAGGCTATAATAAAAAAACACAAAGTAAGCATATCAGAGGCCCATATCACGAATACCTTAGAGACTATAATAATAATGTTTTACTACCACAGAGTAACATATATATGTATATGTGTATTATGAAATTTATAAAACACTAAATCTTAAAATTAGGGAATTTAAGTGGCGGCTTCGCTTCCCTGTTGTGTAATGCTTGCGTGCGCAAGCATTAAGCTGTTCCAATTTCCTGTTTGCCAGTAATTCAGCCACCAAGCAGTAGTGCGCAAGCATTACTGTGTTCCGGTTTGAAGGGCATTGTAGCTGGCGAAATTACTTGGCATTATGAAACATAACAGCTAATTGTCTAAGGGTGGCGGAGTGCAGAGCCGCGCAGGATTTTGCAAAAATAAGTTCTGGGTGGTTCTGTTATTGTTATGGGCAGGCGTATTGCTTACCATCAGGCGAACGACCAACTCGTCTCGTTACTTAGTAACAAAAAAAAATTATAGATTTACTTAATTAAATCTTTAACATACCAATGTCATAGGGAACAAAAGGCTGGTCATGACCACATCGGTGGCATGGTTAAGCGATGTCACAAGTGAGCCGTTGCCGTTGCTTCCAGACCGCCTCGCCAGCCAATCGGCGTATAATCTCGCCGGCAAATACACTAAGGTTATCACCTGAAATAAATTTTTATTAACTGATTAAAGAGCGAGTGTGACTCAGTGGGAGCACGTGCGACTTTCGATCTGACTTACCCGAGCTCGAATCCCGCTTACTGACTTTTTTAAGTTATTTGCGAATTTAATACAACTCTAAAAACAGTGAAGAACAATATCGTGAGGAAGGAAAAATTCAAGGACATGTGACATCCACCAAAGTCAATGTCATATATAATTTATTAAATAGGCACAAAAATGCACACAATATAAATTAAATTAAGAACATGTTTAAAATTGTAACTTAATTTAACATGACTTCGAAAAAAAGGTAAGTATGTTTACCCATTTCTTTCCCAATGTAGCCAGCGAAATTACTAAGCATATATGAGGCTTAATATCTGATGTCTCGAGGTGATGAGAGGAATGCAGTACTATGCAGTGCTTTTTATGATATTAAAAGTTCTAGGTCTGTAATTGTTATGAGCAGGCGCTTACTATCAGGCGATCGACATGCTCGTCTCATCACTCAGTTCCATACAAAAAAATCGTCGCTTAGCCTCAGGCGAAACATAGAGCTGTAATCTGGGTGTCTTTAAGACAAGAGTGAACAGGTTTCTTCTAGGCGAGCTTGCTTGCTTCAACCGCATCTTTACTTAACAACAGGTAAGATAGCAATCAAACGCAAATAATAATAAAAAAATATTAATAAAAAAAAAACTATATATAAACGGTAAAAAATTGGAAAACACCGGATAAACAGATTCTTCAATACGTACATTAAACCAGAAAGTGATCAGCTTCCATCTAATATAATGATACGCCTGTATTCTCGGGTCTTCATCCACTGTGGTGTCTATTCTTAGTGTCACCACCGCAGTCACTGCCAAATGCACAAACGCACTAGACAAGAACACTATCCTAATATTTAATAAAGAGAATTGGTCAAATAAAACCACTTGTCGTATGCTCATGACGGGGACGAGTTAAAACACAGCTGCGATACTTTAATGAGTGAATAAGACAGGCGATTCGCAGCGATTGTTTGTTTGAGAACACAACACAACGAGTCGTTATCTCGGCTCGTGATATAATGGTCACAAGCGGTTAGACTTCTATGTAGATATGGTAAAGGATACGGTAAAGGGCATCCTTACTACACCTTGACAATACAAACAGGCACTTTTAATTCAAATGAATAGCAACTAAAGTATGTTATACTACTTAATCATTCATTTATTCATATATTGCATTATGTATACCTATACTAAGTCATACATAAGAGCGAGTGTGGCTCAGTGGGTGAACGTGCGACTTTCGATCCGACGCACCCGAGTTCGAATCCCGTTGGCCCCGCATATCTTCAAAGTCCAAGGTCAGATATCGATGAAATTTATATGGGACCACTTCGTAGCTTTATTGAACACAACGCAAATTTTTAAAATCGGTCCACAGTTGGCGGAGAAATCGGTGAACATACATAAAAATATATATAAACAGTGGAACACAGAACCTGCCCCTTTTTTGATGCCAGTAATTAAACAAATTGGCAATAAAGTTCTATTTTGTAGCGCCTGGTTAAATTAGCTGAGCTAGTTCCGTGTAGGTGAATATCTCTTACAAAAGTAGCTTTGGAAGAATATGAAGCACGACTGAAAATATGGCGAGAAACGGAACACAACGCCATCTGCCGGCGTTCGATAGAGTCTAGCTGGAATAGATAGAACAGATAGATAAACGCTTTATTGCAAACATTAAGTTACAGACTTTAAATAAAAACAATTAAAGAAAGTGTTACAATGGGCGGCCTTATCGCTAAAAGCGAACTCTTCCAGGCAACCTTTGGATGGAGAGGAATTTTATCATCAATATGTTAAAGACGGGGATGTAAGGTCTACAATAATAATAAAAACATAAACAATATAATTATATATATGTCAATAAAATAAACTGATATAGTAGATATGTACAAAACAACAATAACATACCTACATAAACATACATATACTAGGTACACATTATATTATAAACGTACATAAATATATATATATACATATAATATAGCAACAAAATGGAATGGCGTCTATGAATCAGTCATTGAAGAAAAATCTAGATCATATCTGAATTTCTGAATTGATTGTGTAAAATGGTTGAATAGTACGCTCGCTAGGAACTATCGCCGTTCTGTTTCACGGATAAAGCATTGTATCGCCAAATCAGATTTTTGTGAATAATTATTGCTTGACATTGTGAAGTAAGTAATTTTATTCTACGCCCTAATTCCATCCTGAAAACCTGATCTGATGCCCACAAAACCATCACCTGTATCTCCGAGATGTCGAAGGAGGACTAATGCTCCCCTGACAACATATATTTTAATGTCAAGGGTAATAATTAAAATATATCATACAGTATGAAGATATAATGAATAGGTATGACAGTAGCAGTTAGGCCAGACCCCGCAAGCAGCACCCGTTCACGAGCATGACTTGTGGACCAGCCATCACCTCCCTCAACCTTATTAGAGGGAAGGCAGTGACCCGACACACAGAGCGTTCTTATATTGTGTGTCACCCACGGTATTTCGGGATAAAAATTAGCCTATGTCCTTTTTCAAGACCTAAAGAACATTACCAAATTTCATCAAAATCTATTTAGTAATGAATAATTATAATAGATAAATATATAGGTAATTCTTTTTTTCTCTTAAAATAACAATGTCAAGATTTTATGATTAAATTAAGGTACTAACTTTATTTTATTTAGTACTTTTTGCGTGAGTGAATAACAAACATTCATCCATACATCCAAACATACATACAGCCATCCTCTCAAACTTTTGCATTTATATTAGTATTAGGATAGGATTACTAAGATTGGTCAAGCTGTAATGTTATTATTTTTAAATAGATAATAAGTGTAGCCCTTAGAGAGCCGGCCGCGTGCCCATCCAGCATGAACCAGTCTAATCTATCCCCCGCCAACTTGAACTAGTTCGAACCTCTTCATCACGCGCCGCTTTAAGTTATCAATTTACGTGGTAATGTTTACTGCTAGACAGGTTCTTTCGTACTAGTGCGGGCTGACGTAGCGCAGCCGTAGCGATTTCTTTTTGTTGCGTTTTTAGGGTTCCGTACCCAAAGGGTAAAACGGGTTCCTTTGGGTACGGAACCACAAAAGTTACCACTGTAATATCCAATATCAATTTCTTTATATGAGCTGAAATGAAGGGGATTTCAGTTATTATTATTAAAATTAGAGTTTTCAAGATTGCCAATATCGCCGCCAAAACCGATGCGTAGCCGCCGCGTTCCGCCCGCGCTACGCCACGCGCAATGTGAAACGAAGTACAACGTTCAATTTCGACCGGTATTTTATTTATCGATTCTATAAGTTTCATGCAGTGGTACATATTTGTGTTCGTGATTACGTGCGTCAGTAATTACGGATAATTAACGATCTGTATTACAGACAGACAAGGTCTTATTCATAGATCGCTTATCTGAGTCTCGTGTTGGGGTTTTGATCTCGTGTAACAGGACATGTATGGCGATCACGTGATGGCGAGAAGCATGACCACAGGCAGTGAAAGTATTGGGGACGCGTAGGTACATAGCCGCCCGCCCAGTGACGGGCCGGTGCTACGGCGTAGCTCGTAGACACTTGCGTAGCACTTAGAACAAACAAAGAAATCTTTCATAGCATTTTTATTCTCAAGCTACAGTAACTATTTATTAATCTGTAGTTATACTTAGCAATCTTGAAAGACATTATTTTAGGTAAAAGAAACAATGCAATAACGTGACCTTTTGATTAAGAGCTAAACAGTGGAGCTTCTGTTTTGACCCCGATGCTGAAAACATAAAGATATCATCACATTAGAAAGAAAGAAAGAAAGAAAGAAAATACATTTATTCAAGACAGATACACGCAACATTACATTAAGCTATAATACTATACTACATATAACAAATAATATTATACTATACATACGACAGGAAAAAATAACACATAATAAATACATAACCTATATAATAAATACATAATATAATTATAGTATAATGGAATGTTGCGCGATGTCATGAAAAGGTTCCGACTCAGCATAAAAACTAAGGTAATAAATACCTTAGTACTGATTTTCAGCCGGAACCTATGACCGTGACATCACGAACAGTAAGATAAGAGACGAATACAACATAAATATATAAACAAATATATAACAAGAGTAAACAAAATATACATAAAGCAAATTAAAATAATTATTCATAGGCGGTGACACTGACATGTTACATCACCTATAAAAGCGAATTCATACTCCACGGCGCCACGCTAAGATTTAGTATAGTATACTTTTTCTTTGGCGCCACGCACTCCATTCCAACCTCAAAGTCTTACTCTGAGGTTAGAATAGTGTACGTGGCACCATAGAGCAGAAATGTACCTCCACAAATGATGCCACATGTCAGTGTCACAAAAGTGAACACATTTTCCCAGCAGGACGAACAAAATAGGTACAAATACGACACAAGACAAGAAAGCAAGCAGGCAATAATTAACCAGCTTAAGCTGGAGGGTAAAGCCTGTCACTACTTTGCCAAGCTTTGAACATTATATTAATTTGTTATGTACCTACAACTTCGTACCTTCAACTTTGTGCCTGTTCTTGTGCAGTGTACACTGAATTAGGCACTTGACCAAAACGAACATAAACAGAAGTCTGCGATCATGCATCGGAACAAATCCACCCACCACCTGTTTTGCGAGCAGAAGCCGGAGGTAATAAGTAAAATATACTAAATATATTTGCTTTTAAAATTAATAAGTAAAATAAAATACCTACAATAATACCTTGATTTTATAAACTACAAAGCTGCACCTAGTTATTGTAATTTTGAATAATGCCACTTAGTCTTTTTGGCATCTCATTAGATGCAGCTTCATGTGGTTCCTAAAAGTTTCTACTGTTTTCAGAGCTCGCAATGGCGGTGGGAGATCATTCCAACACCTGCTCGCAGAGAATCTAAAACTACCACGGAAGGCCACAGTCTTGTGAGGGGGTGTGATTATCAAATAAGCAGAAGCTCGCGTGTTATACCTAGAGTTTTCATGAGCCCAAGTCAGCTTATTCAAAAGATACTCTGGCTGTTTATCCTTAATGACTCCGAAAAGCAGAGTAGCAAGATGTAGCTTTCTACGAGCCATCATCTTCATAAGATTAGCGTTGTTAAAGAAAGGAGTGACATGGGCTCGAGCAGGAACATTAAAGCAGTAACGCGCGCAAGCATTCTGGACTCTCTGAATGAGGCGTTCTGTTCTGGACAGGAGGCAAGGACCATAAACTACATCAACATAATTGAGCCTGGATAGGACAAGAGATTCGCATAATGATATTCTGAGATCAGTACTAAGGTAAGGTCTAATTCTGTATAATATCTTCAATCTGTAAAAACAGTTGCGTACAGCCTCCTGCACATGATTTTCAAAGCGAAGTCTGCTATCCATAATGAGCCCCAAGTTTCGGGCTTCAGTGACACACTCAATGGGTTCATTAAGAATTGCAACCTGAGGGCCTTGGAGAATTATGTCGGCTATCTGCTTCTTAGATCCCATAACTAAATATTTTGATTTGGTAGGATTTAACACCATACAATTCGATGTAGACCACTCAGCCAATCTATCTAAGTCTTCATTTATTTTATTTACACTATGATCTGTGTCTTCAGGGTGGAAGTTCAGGTAAACCTGCAGGTCATCAGCATAAATATGATATTGACAGTGTTTAATGCAGTTGATAATATCTGCACTGTACAGAATGAAGAGGATAGGACCAAGAATTGATCCTTGAGGAACGCCTCTAAGATTGAGGGTACAGGAAGATTGTGCAGTTTTTCCATCAAGACGAGTAACCTCTACTATTTGAGACCGTAAGTGCAAATAGCTATGGAACCATTTTACCGTGTCAACGTCAAACCCATAGAAGGATAACTTTGATAAAAGCAATGATATATTTATTGCATCAAATGCACGTGAAAAATCAAGCAGTACCAGTATAGTACCCATGCCACAATCCTGAGCTGCTAGAATATTGTCAACAACATCCAATAACGCTGTTGAAGTACTTCGCTTTTTACGAAAGCCTGACTGTGTTGAGGGTAAGATATTTTCAGTCTCCAAGTATTTTATCAACTGATTACAAACAATTTTTTCAAGTATTTTAGACAGACAAGGCAAGATACTTATAGGACGTAGATCTTTGACTGAGGTCACATTTGATTTCTTTGGTATAGGTTTGATCAGAGATGTCTTCCACTGGTCGGGAAATGTGCATGTTTCTATAGACAAATTGACCATTTTTGTAATGATAGGAAGTGTGGTAGGTAATGTCAAAAGTATCATCTTTAATGTAATATTATCAATGCCCTCGGCATTCGAGGAAAGTCCTCTTACAACATTAGCCACGGCATCCTCACTAACTAACCTGAGTTTAAAAATAGATGAACTGAATCTATGATATTCAAAGTAGGTTAAGTCTGATATATTAACTGTGTCTTTACCAGGTACATTAAGGAAGTGTGAATTTATTGTATCAGGGTTATTACAGAATGGAGGTAATTCAAAACTGTCTTTGTTATTGGGTAGAATATTAGACTTTAGGTTTTTCCATAATAGTTTTGGGTTATTTACATTTTGATTAATATGACTGTCAAAATACACTTTTTTTCTTGGTAAATTGCGTTAATTACTACATGCTTCATGTCTTTGTACGACTTCCTATGTGAGTCCGACTTAGTAATTTTGTACTGATTATGGCATTGGTCACGAATATGCATCATTTCCTTGACAGTGTTGACTTGACATTAAGCGCAATCGCAAGCCACCCGCCGCGCTGTATGACAAACTCCTCATTATATTATGTCTAGTAAAGAAAAGTATAGACAAACTAGTATAGAAAAGAAGTTGATGACATTTTAAAACACCTCGGAAACACCTGGCCAAGATTGGCTTCACACAGGGATGAATGGCGTAGGGAAGAGGAGGCTACTCTCTGCTGGCTTGCACGGCCTAACTCGTCTGGGGGTGGCCTTGGTGAGCAGGGCCTCCACAGGCGTAGTGGCCCGGATAACACCCGGGCCTACTGCCGGGGCGAGATGTTGAATGCTAGCGCGACCCCATTTCCCCCCACCACGGCAGAAGACTGCTCACGGGGAGTTTTTAGTGGGTTCGAGCCACACACCCCCTTCTGCAACCCCCGTGGTAGAAGGGCAGTGCGGCGGCATTTTCCCCCCCTCAAAGAAAAGGGAGAGGGTGCTCATGGCCTGCAGTAGCCGGAACGAGCTGCCAATGATGATGATGATGAAAGAGATTAAAATCAAATGGAACGCAAGCTTCCACTAGCCTAGGTACATGAACTAACATATCGCATCGTTTACAAAGTAAGCTAAAATGAAGGGTAATTAAAATAATAAAAAATCTTTATTGTTCCTTCAAACTTAGATTCAAATAGTACCTAGCTTTAACCTTACAAGTAGCTTTAAACTTTTAAACATTACTCCTAATACGGCAACGATTCTCATACACAAGCACCCAGTAATTCAATTTATTGTTTATTATTGTTTTATTGTGCTATGATCATTGTTGTACCGTGTGCAGTTTTGTCGAAATAAATGTTTTCTTGTTTTCTTTAATAATTTTCAAAAATAGAGAGCATAATAACCCTGAACCAAATGTTACCACTCAAAACAGATACCGGGTAGGATAATTAATATACAATTACTTGGCACTTGATTTGCAGATTCAATTTAATTCAATTCAATCGTATTTAGGTAGGTGCAATAGATGGTCACTAAGGAACCTGTCGGGCACGCACTTTAGATGAGAGGACCATTTTACAAGCTTAACTTGCAATGTTTGTTTGTTTGGGTCAATTCTTGCAAGTTAAATCAGAACCACTTTCTTGTCCTACAGAGTTGAAATCTTGCATACTTGTAAAAGTCCGATGACAATGCAATATTATGGTGACAGCCAGCTGATTTGATGATGGATACGGAAGGTGGGCAATGGAACTAGTTAACGGATAGACGTAAACTACTAGTGTTACTATTTTAATCTGCTCGTGGTTCTGATTACAAATTTGTTAAAAGTTAAAAGCCTGTCTTTAACATATATTTTTCAACAAAAATCTTGCTATATAGTTCTGTCATTTTTGGTACCGTGTGACATTATACATCTCATAAACGAAACCAATGTTGTGTCAAAAGTAAGTTGAGTGTCATTTAGTACACGAGCACCCACAACAAATTTATAGGTAACGGGGTGGTGGGTAGATACGAAATTGAGACAATATTAGATAATTTTAACCAACAATAAAGGGCAATGACCTAAAGCAAAATCCAAAGTTCGCCCGATATCTAGCTTCTTGACGTAAATAACGAAATGTGGCGCATGAGTGCTGTCAGATAAATAATAATAATTAATAACAAAATGACGATGACCCCTTTTGATGTACGCATACTGTGTGCACGCTAACTGAGGTTTCGAAATTGTAAACATGTTATTAATTTTGATAAATCACACATTTATAATTGTGGAGAAAGGCTTGGCCAGACTGGGAGATAATATGTGGACAACAGTGGTGACCCGTACCCTGGTCCCTCGAGCGCCAATCGTATATCTTGTTGAGCTCAGATTAAGGTGTAGATTCACTGCGACAATGTCTTGTGATGCCATATATTGTCCCATTAAAATTTATCTCAACTTGTAGTTATCGTATTTTTAATCCTGAAAGATAAGAAGAAAGAAGAGAAACAGAAATGCGGAAGCGGATAGAGACTTTATTTTCTGCTATTTAGAGATTATATAAGAGCGGCGCAATAGAGAAGAGGCCATGTTTTTAGTTTATGTAATTGTTTGATGGGACGAGCAGGTCGTTCAACTGATGTTAGAGCAACACGCCTGCCCATAAAGTTGCAGCACCACTCAGAACTTTTTGTTGCAGAATCCTCCACGAATGGAGTCTCATAATGCCGAGTAATTTCGCTTAAAACAGAGCCGCTTCGCCTTGAACAGTAATTGGACACTACTGCTTGACGGTGGAACATCTGGCAAAGGTGTGGTACTTCCCAGGATAGGCCCTTGCAAAGGAGGCCTACTACTACAAGATGTATCATCAGCCCCTTACGTTCCCACTGCTGGGACACGGGCTTTCTCGAGAAAATATGGGCCATAATCCGCCATGCTGGCCCAGTGCGGGTTGGTGGATGTCACATGTCTTTGAATTTTGAGGACAGAGGACAAATACGAAGAGATTTTTATTTCGCATTGTATCTCAATAGCTAATAACAACAGCTGCTACTCAAACACAATTTGATAAGCGGGAGCGAACCATAATAGGTACTTACTTATTATTAGTAGGTATATAAACTATTTGTTAATAATTCGGATGGCGGCTTGCTGATTGATGTTTTTTATTCTTATAAGATAACAATAATTTTATTGACTACCCGCCAACGTGTGGAATTACAAGATAGTATGTAACTTGATTATTTTCTGAGAAGAAAATATTTTTTTTTCCATTGTAAACAAACATGAATTATACCCAATGTACTAATGCAAAATATAGGTAGATACCCTTAGACTTACTTACTCTATATCAATTTCATCCAAACTTCAACGCGATTGAGTAAATAGCAAGATATTAGGTAGGTATGCAGGTTTATATATTACTAGCTGCGCCCCGCGATTTCGCCCGCGGTTTCCCGGAATTAAAAATAGCCAATGTGTTAATCCAGGGTATACCTAAGCTATTTCCATTCAGAATCTCATTCAAATCCGTTGAGCCATTACAGCGTGAAGAAGTAACAAACACACTAACACACAAACACACTTACATACAAACATTCGCATTTATAATATTAATAGTGTCATTATTATTAGATACGTATGTACCTACATTACTTACAAGAATTACAAAAAATCATTTCATTAGACTTAAATAGCAGCATAGCGGGGGCGCAAAATAAATGTTACTCAAAAAGTACTTTAAGGATACCTACTCGTATATTACTACGTCTGGTTTCTTTCGAATGCGTAAACAGTTTCATAAATCGGTTTTGATTTATATTAGTACTTTCCTTGTATTGATAACTGGTATACCTACGTAAGAGATGCATTGGCCCTACTGGAAAGGTCAGCAGATGGCTGCGCTCAGTGCTCAGCTAGAAAGGTCATTCAGATACCGAGCAAAACAAGGTTAAATGCAATAATCAGATGCTCTACACCATCTAACATATAACCTTCTTGAACTGGGAGCGTGATGCTGAAGCTTATTGCTATGCTGGATTATCGGCGGTGGAGCTGGCAAGTAATTTAATGCAAAAACCAGCTACGAAGCGAATGAACGATTTTCTGTCAAACTTTTGTCTCGGCGGGAATTGAACCTGCAACCACAGCGATATTTGAACTGAACTGCCCAACCACCACACCACTGAGGCTGTCAAAAAATTGAACCATTTTCTTAACTCTGAAATCTGAAACGCAATGGGAATATCTAGCGTAATTCCGCTGAATATTATGTAGGTTGTTGTTGAATAATATAATATATATGCGGGTAGATAGTAAATGAAAACTAAAATGTAAAATGAATTAAAAATAAAAATCCCCAAGCAATTTTTTTTAGTAAATATATATGACAATAAGTTTAGTATTGTATATATATAAAAAATAAGGTATATAATGTAGAAAAAATAATTAAATAAATAATTTTATAAATAAAGAAAGTCCTAAACTCACCCTAACAATAACCCTTCCTGCACCAAGGGAATAAATTTCAGCAACGTCACGCCTGATTCCATTAGGATATTTCTTAAGTGTTAGCAAGTAGCTAGCTAATTCAATATTTATCTCCGCACCACTATGATAATTAATTAGCAATGTGGTGCAAGGAAAATATTTCAGATACATTTCCACGGAGTCTGCGTGGAAACTTCTGAAGGATTTTACCATGATTTTACCTGTTCTTTGTTTACTGCAGCAATTAGTTTTACGTAAAAGTTATTAGGGACTTATCGTACGTGTCAAATTGCTTGCAAAGTCCTAAGGTTGTAAGATAATACACGTGTAGACAGTTTACCTTTTAAATTGAAGTTAAATATTAAAAAAAAATTGATATTTTCAAGCATAGTTTGCTTACCTCAATTAAGAGGATATGGCACAGCCGCGGCCAGCGAGCACTAGGTATTTGAATAATGGTTTACGGTCTCGCAGAAAATGCGTAAATTAAATTAAATAAATTAACTAAATAATAATAATATATATATATATATATATTTTATATTGTCGTGTCACAAAATGACACTTCATAAACATTACAATCTAGCCTAATAAGGCTAATAAGTAATTTGAATTTAACTTAAACTGCTAAGTAGAGTAAAACTAAGAATATGTCCATCAACACTTTTCTTATTGTCTCTATTAAGGCGAAGTCACTATGTTCTTGTGTTCTTTACGGGTAGCACTAACTTTACACACACTAAACTACACTAAATTAACTCAAAAGGTTTTGTCCTTTTTAGTCTTCTCACTAGGTCTGTGTTGTCGAGGAGCTGGATAGCTTTGACGTTCACGTGATGGTGAAGTCTACGTTCATGAGCTTCGGCGAACTTTTTAATTACACTATTAACGAGGTCCACTTTCAGGTCCCTATGGAGGTCATCGTTTCTTATGTACCACGGAGCATTTACGATACCCCTAAGCACTTTGTTTTGAAATCTTTGTATGATTGCAACATTGTTTTGTTTGGTGCATCCCCACAGCTGGATACCGTAAGTCCATAATAATAATTTAACTAAATTCGTATCAACTTCAGATTTTTGTTAAAATTAGCGTTTCGGGAGAAAACGTTTCTACCACACTAAATCTCAACCAAATTTGGTAATTTTGGTCGGAATTTCTCAAATGGATAATAAACTAGGTTTGTAGGTTTTCCCTTTTCTAAGTTTATGTCTATTTTTAAAGATAAAAGCTTTCAAACTTCAAAAAAAAATTTCGAGTAAATATCGAGTTTTTTGGGTCCACTTATTCAAAATCTATAAGAAATCCTCAATAATGATAACATCTCTTACATGTCCAAATTTCGTCGAATTTGGTTAATGTTTAGGGGTAGAAAAACGTTTTCTCTTTTTGTATGAACATTTCAGAGTGCCGTTCCCTCTTAAACGAATTATTCGTAACTTAGTTTAAGGTTTTGTTAGGGTGGTAATTTTGTGCATTTTTTGTTTTTACAGCTACGTTCTTCCAACGTCGTTAAGTATTAAATGTAAAAATCACATACTGCGCTATTGCTAGGAATATAATCTTAATTAGTTAATTTGTGCATGCCAGGTCCATCTTATAAAAAATGCGATACTATTTAGACTCCTAAGTTAAATTTAATTTATAATGTATTTTATGTGTATTTTAGTTTAGTGGACTTGGATGGAAAAATCTGAACGCCTCATCACCAAGGTTGAGGATTAAATGCAAAACCTAAGTGCCTAGATCTATTAAAAAACTAGCTGACCCGGCAAACGTTGTTTTGCCATATAAATTAAAATAAAAATGTTAAGGGTGAACAACCCTTATCACTTAGGGGTATGAAAAATAGATAGTAGCCGATTCTCAGACTTACTGAATATGCATATAAAATTTGGTAAAAATCAGTAAAGCCGTTTCGGAGGAGTAAGGTAACTAACATTGTGACACGAGAATTTTATATATATGATGATAGGAAATAGAGTAGGTGAATATATACACACCTGTTACACGAAGTAGGGACCTCACTACCTACTACACAAGCAGGGTATGGTTTCGTATGCCGTGGCTTCGTGAGCAATAACCGTACCAGTCAGGTTTTCGCTCTTAGGTGTCTAAAGTCAAAAGTCAAAGTAATTTATTAAATAGGCACATAAATGCAAAAAAATGTAAGTTTGCCCGTTAGGGCAGGCTAAAGTCTCTAGGACCATACCGCCATGTCTTACGTAGTTTTAATTTGATAGTTTAATATTCCATTTATTATACGTTTGCTGAGAATGAAGGTCAACAGCAACAAGCCGGACCCTCTCCTAGTGCTTCAATAAAGTGGTGAAACTTTATTCAAGCTTTCCATGGACTTTTTGGGAGAACATAAAAAGCAATGTTTTCACTATTTGTTTCATTTGCCTACACTCTTGCACGTTTACGAACACATAATGGTTAATATTCCACCGATATTACACATGATCACTCGAAATAACACTTGTTTGGAAAATAAAACAAAATCAAACTGTATCACTTTTCACTTCCCGCCAAAAAGTCACACATAATACAAATCAATAAAAAACGTACGTAAAAAATTGTTACTTAAAATATCGTAGCTATGAAAAACATAGGTAAGCATGTCTACCCATTTCTTTCCTATACTCAAATTGAAGTCAGGGCCACGAAAATAAATGCGAAAAGTGACTCTACCAGTGCTACGGAAATACGCCCGCTACAGAAGATAGAATCAATAAACTCTGCGGGGCATTGAGGAATGACACCTGCGGGGTCTCATTTTTTTTTAATCTTAGAAAAGGTTGTTTAAAAATATAACACTTAACAATGAGGTTACAATACATTATGATTAACATAGCACAATGTCAAACTAGAAGTGCGAGTGAGATGTCCCATAGTCATAATAGTAGTAACATGAAAATATGAGTAATATATAAATATACTATTACTATCATCATGTATAATTGTACTTACACTATTGTATTCTGTGGGTTCGGTAAGGTAAGCCCATCGCAATATTAATAACCTCCACCTATTTGCTTTTACATAAAAAAACACTGCAAAATTATATATGTAAAAATAACATACGGGCGCATTTTGTACATAATACCATTTGCCTTGCTAGCAAAATTACTTCTGTCTCGGTGTGACGAGCGTAATGCAGTGTTACGCAGTACATTACATAGTTATGAAAGTTATAGGTAATTTTTATAAACAAGCGTGGCGCTTAACATCAGGCGAACGACTTATTTGTCTCGTGGCTCAGTTCTTTATGTTTGTCGAAGCCCTTAAGGAAGACGCTCCGAATGGAATGGACTGGACTGTATCGAATCGATAGATGTTGAATACAGTAAAATGGGGTGATGAACGGTGGGTCACCACACATCACCCATCAGGTCACATCACATACAGGTCTGAGCAGTCGCTCAGCTTCCCTCTTCCTTTAGATCTATGTGGTCCATCTTCGGCCACATCAGACCAGACTGTTCTAAAAATCAAAGTCAAATATGGATCATTTATTAAATAGGCACAAATAGGCACTTTTAGAAGTCATAAATACATAAATCACAATAACTAGAATATATTCACAATAATAATCATCAAACATAATATAAATCAAATTAAAAATTTGTTAAAAATCGTATCTTAAGTTAACATGACTTTGAAAAAAAAAGGTAAGCATATCTTTGAGTCCGGGCCCAGAAAAGAAATACGAAAACTGACTCTACCATTGCTACGGAAATATACGCGCCAGAAAAGATAGAACCAAGAAACTATGCAAGGATGTCACTAAGAAATTTTTAAAAGTACAAGGAATTACATCAGACTTGCAGATATTACAAAACGATTAGTAAAAATCACAAAGAAAACTAGGAATAACAAAGAGCACTTATTTTTTTATAATAATTAATTTTTAGAAAAAACAAAAACCAACTTCAATGTATCTTCGAAGTCCAAGGTCACATATCGATGAAATTTATATGGGACCACTTCGTAGCTATACTGAACCGACGCAAAAATAATTTTTCAAATCTGTTCATAAATGACGGAGTTCTGAGGTAACAAACATAAAAAAAAATACAATCGAACAGAGAACCTCCTCCTTTTTTGAAGTCGGTTAAAAACACAGGTAGTTACATCCTACTTGCTGTAATTACAAAACGGTTACTAAAATTCACAGGAAGGAATAAAAAACCACCGCTAGAAAACCTGCTTTCAAATAACAAATCCGCATCAAGATCGGTTCACCCGTTTAAGAGCTACGACCACAGACAAACACACATAGTGGTCAAACTTTTAACACCTTTATGCGTCAGGGTTTAAAAATCCGTGACATGATAACCAATGCTTACCTACTTGTTATTATAAAAACACATTACTTGCGATTGCTAGGTTGTTCACTTGTACATAGTAAATCCAATTACTGGAGTCGATTTGTAGCTTTTATCAAACGATTTGTCATCGTGGGAATTACTCGAATTTTCTTCGTAAATAGTGAGTTTTTAGTGTTATTTTCGCTCCGTGCAATGCTTTCAAAGCAATAACACATTATATATTGCTTCACTAGATAACATTAAAAACTTAAACAAAAGTTGTTTATGTTTTCGGGTTTTTAACTTTATGTCACACTATGATCAAAGAACCGCCGATATCTAAAGAATTTAGGTTTGTACCGACCGCGACTACTGACTATCGTAATTTATTTAAATAGAGTTATAGAGGATCTTTGTAGGAATCTCTTTGTAATATAAGTACCTATCCGAAAAATGTAAGGTGACCTTGGAAAGAACGTACTTAGCTATATAGGCAAGTACCTTAACCCTTAGCGATAGAACAATTCGTTTCTAGAAATCCATCTAGAGTTTTCCAAACGCACAAGCAATAAATTTTTGGATTTTTCTGTCAAAAATCGATAAAACAATACAATACAATAACATTTTATTGCACACCAAATAACATAGACACAATTATGACACATAGTAGACATAGACACATAATGAAAAATAAAATAAAAGTCACAAAATACATCGTAGTTTTGACGTACAATGGGCGGTCTTATCGCTTAGAGCGATTTCTTCCAGACAACCTTTGGATGGATAGAACAGGTATAAGGTCTAATGCGGTTTGGTGGTGTACATAATAAACAGATGTAATAGTCACAAGTAACTTATATAATAAGTGCGTACGAAAAAGAAACACAAATAAAAATAAATATGTATATTTATTTTTATTTGTGTTTATGCATGTGCACGTCCACCCCTGAACGTGCGTACGCCGACGCCGCCGCCTCACTACGAAAACCAGAGCGGCCGAATAGGGGAAACCAGAGTCGCGGCGCACCTGTTCCTAAGGGTGCACCTGTGGCTCCAGCTCCAACGAAACAGTGTGACGAGGAGGGTTTCATCAAGGTAGAGAGGAAGAAGAAGCTCACTCGTCAGAACCAGAACAAGTGCGGCACCGCACCGACCGGACCGAGCCACCTGCTGCGCCCGGCGATTCCCACAACGCTACTCTACGTGTCCCGCCTACACTTCTCCATCAAGGCTGAAGATGTTACTGAGTACGTTGAGAAGAAGACCAATGCTCTTTTGAGGGTCGTGCGGTTGGAGTCGCGCCACAACGTGAATTTTAATTCTTTTGTGGTGCGAGTTCCTACTGAACATCTGTCGACCTACATGTGTGACGAATTCTGGCCAAAGGGTGTCGTGTTTCGACGATTCAGAGGACGGCTGCAAGCGTCACCGCTGACACCGCAAGCTGACACCGCGCAGTTGCGTCACACGTCGCCGACAAAACGTGTCACATCACATACCTAAATATTTTAAAATATATTATATGTATGTTAGTTCTAAGGTACATATTTATATGGGCCGTAGAATAAGTAAATGACATCTGTAACTTATTTTAATGTAGCCTGAAATAAAGACAAATAAAAATAAATATGTTTATATAAATATGCAAAAATATATATGAATAACATAAAGTAATATAATACAATAGAGTATTAATATAAGTTATAAACATACTTAAATAAATAAAATACATACATACATAGAGTTATCAGTTAGATAAATAGTGTTTATATACCATATTTTTAAAAATTTGAAGAGATTTCGCTTGCCTGATAGTGACAGGCAGAGCATTCTACAGACGGACGGCTTGTACTGTAAATGATTTGCCGTAGACGTTAGATGTATGTACAGGAGTTTTTAGTAAAACATTTTTTTTTCGCGGTATTCTGCTACTGATAAAGAACCTAAAATTTTTTTGAGCATATTTTTCTAAAGTTGCTACATGGTGAAAATCGATGTTATAATAAAGTTGTCAACCAAGTCAATGTAAAATCGATAAAGAGCAATTGAAATATTACCTCGAATTATAAATATTTATAAATGTTAATTTTCCAGTATACTAAAGACTGCACGGTTCCATTAGGATGAAAACATAATTATCGTCCTGGTAACTGCTCCGATTATTCAACACTGTGTTGATATTGCATGATCTAATGTTATCTATATTATGTTTATTATGCATCGCTAGAATATCGCAGAGAATTTTATCATCCGTAGGTTTCCTGTACCCTCTGAGTTACCTTCATACGCACTAATAAGATAGCAATGTGAACACAGGCTTTTGTGTACGTGAATAGTATATTTGATTTATTTTTATTGTATCAATTAACTCATAAACTCAGTAATATGCTGAAAATCGATTTAAAGAAAATCATTTATTTCAGACAACATGGTCCATAGAATTTTTAGTATTTTTTATAAGGACTTGCCATTGAGCGGGGGCAGCTAGGTCACTTGGATATCACTTGTTTGTTTTTATCTTGTATGCCGCTACTACGTAGTGACGTCACCATTTACTGTTGTCATTTCTTTCGAAGGTGAAACTATTTTATTTTCATAAAAAAATAATTCTGTTTTTATATGTGCATGCATCTTACTATAGTTCAAATTAAATGAAATTGTATTGCATTCATTAATGTAAATTAAATGAAATTGAATTAAATGTTAATAAAAATCATTAAATTTCTAATTTTAAATCATTTTTTCGATATCTCAACACCAGTGAAGCTCCATCCCTTTTCTAGGAAAACGTCTTTTGTATGTAGTGTAAAATATAAGGACTTGCCATTGGGCGGGGGCAGCTAGGACACTTGGATATCACTTGTTTTTTATTTGATGAGTAATCATGTTAATATTGTGGTTGTTATCATCTTGTATGCCATTACTACATAGTGACTTCACCATTAAATGTTGTCATTTCTTTCAAAGCTGAACTATTTTATTTTCATAAAAAAATAATTCTGTTTTTACATTTGACCTTATATGACTATTTTTATTTTCATTGAAATGCGCTTAAAATTTGATACATGTCAAATAATTTATTAGAACGTGTTCTCTATAGTTGAAGTCCAGTATCCTTTAGTTTTAGTTTATTAGTTGCAAATATATGACTCAAAATATGGGAACCCACCTAAATCATTTATTTCCACATGTATAGCAATCTTATACTTACGGTATTACTAAGAGACAATTTTGAAAGTATCAATACTGTTACAAATGAAAAAAGAAAAGAGTTTGCTCCGTGAAGTATTGCAATGCAATTAATACAATGTTAATTGAAATGGTTAGCTATTCCCGTGGAATCCCACGACGCTTATAAATCGACACGTGGTGGCAGCGTGCGAGGTGCTATCGAGGTATCGAGTGATTCGAATTATAATATTCACCTTCTACATACCTTCTACCTACTGTTTTTATATCAGAGCGTTATTGTGCATCGGAAGGCACGTTAAGTTGTCTGTCCCGGTTGTTGTCTTACGACAACAGTCGTTAGACCATGTCGGACGCCTTCAATGCGTAGATTTAAATCATTTATCAAAATAAACCTTATGAAAAAAGCATACTACTCAATAAATGAATATGTTAATGACAAAAATGCATGGCCTGTATGCCCTAAGCCCCATGATGATGAAGATTAACACATCAGTGTGTGCATGATGTTTATATTTCATTTCTTCTTGGATTGTACAATGCTATGTGAGATGTCTAATGTAGTTAGTCATTCAAATAAAGCTATAAAAATTGTATTTGAGTTGGAAGTGACTAGGTTTTACAGTCATGCTCACTCAAATGTCTTTGCTTGCGGCGGCTCTGTGTGTCGGGTCACTCCCTTCCCTCCAATATGGTTGAGGGGGGTGATGGCTGGTCCACAAGTCATACTCGTGAACGGGTGCTGCTTGCGGGGACTGGTCTGTTCTAGTCACTCCTACTGCTACTGTCATACCTACTTATATTTTATTTACACTTTTCTGTTACTGATACTATGACTATGGGACATCTCACTCGCATTTCTTGTTTTACATTCTGTTAATTCTAATTTATACGTAATTGTGCTGAAAAAAGACATCCCCGCAGAGTTTCTTGGTGCTATCTTCTCTAGCGGGCGTATTTCCGAAGCACTGGTAGAGTCAGTTTTCGCATTTCTTTTCAGCACTCAGACTTCAATTTGAGTATAGGAAAGAAATGGGTAAACATACTTACCTTTTTTTCAAAGTCATGTTAACATAAGTTACAATTTTTGACATTTTTTATTTGTATCATGTGTTTATGACCTTTAAAAGTGCACTTTTGTGCCTATTTAATAAATGATATTTGACTTTGACTTTGACTTTCAGGCGGTCTAAAAACTCCGACACCAGGGTTGGCCACACACCCACACGAGAGATTATTGTGTGACCTCGTCAGAATCAGCACCAATTTTTTTAGGGTTCCGTACCCAAAGGGTAAAACGGGACCCTATTACTAAGACTCGTCGGTGTTCGTCCGTCTGTCTGTCCGTCTGTCACCAGGCTGTATCTCATGAACTGTGATAGTTAGACAGTTGAAATCTTCACAGATGATGTATTTATATTGCCGCTATAACATCAAATACTAAAAAACCGAATAAAAATAAATATTTAATGGGGCACCCATACAACAAACGTGATTGTTTTTGCCGTATTTATAGATAATGGTACGGAACCCTTCGTGCGAAAGTCCCACTCACACTTGGCCGGTCTTTTAATAACGTATACCGTTCACACAGATAGATCTTGGCCCCTAATATTATTTATTCTGTGCCCTAGAGTACCAAGAACTATGAGGACCATGGTCCAACACTCTTACATGAAACAAATGCTTTTTTGTGCTCAAACATTTGTCTCGTAGCGGGAAATGTTACGATTAATTTATTGATTGTAAAGAAATAAAAGTAGGTATTTGGTGCATCTACAGAACGCTACGAATGTGCTAGGTGTTACCACAGTTGAGATTGAAAAGTCAAAAGTATAGGTCTATAGCCGTGTGGGTACATATAACTGGACTTTTTGGCAGGAAGTGAAAAGTGATACAGTTCGATTTTGTTTTAATTATCCAAACAAGTGTTATTTCGAGTGATCATGTGTAATATCGGTGGAATATTAACCATTATGTGTTCGTAAACGTGCACGAGTAGGCAAATGAAACAGAATAGAAAAAATAATCGCTTTTTATGTTCTCCCAAAAAGTCCATGGAAAGCTTGAATAAAGTTCCACCACTTTATTGAAGCACGAGGAGAGAGTCCGGCTTGTTGGTAATGACCCTCATTCTCAACAAAACAAGGAATACATATTAAACTATCAAATAAAGACTACGTAAGACAAGGCGGTATAGTCCTAGAGACTTTAGCTTGCCCAAACGGGCGAATAAAAAAAGGTAAACTTAAACTTATATAGGTACGTAGGAATCTATCCACACTATAATCTACAATTGTTCCATCCATACTTAATATTATAAATAATAACAGTATACGTTTTATCAAACAAAAAAACCGACTTCAGTGTATCTTGAAGCCCAAAAGCCGAGCCTGTTCGTGATCGGCATGGTCGGGTACAGCCGGCTGAGTGTGAGGCGCGACGTGGCGCTGGCGCGGTACGTGTGGCGCGTGCTGCGCGGTGACCTGCACCACCCGGAGGTGCTGGCGCGGTTGTGCTTGTGCGCGCCCGACGGGTACGTGGCCGCGCGCCGCCGCCCCGCCACGCTCCGCGTCCCCGCGGCAAGAACTAATTTACTCGAATTCGCCCCCTTGCCACGTGCCTTACGATTAATTAATATAATATCGGAGCACATTGATATTTATCATTGTAGCCTGCCAAAATTTATAGAAATAGCACAAAAATCTATTGAAAATAATTTTAATATATAGTTTGTTATAGCATCGTATTGGGATGTCCTGTCAAGGTGTTATAATGTGTCTTAATAAATAAATAAATAAATAAAATCCGATATCGATGAAATTCATATGGGACCACTTCGTAGCTATACTGAACTCAACTCAACGGAGTTCTAAGGTAAAAAAACATTAAAAAAAAATACAATCGAATAGAAAACCTACTCTTTTATTGAAGTCGGTTAAAAAGAGATTTTATTTGTGACCAATTGACCCATAGTATTAATACCTACCTCATGTCAATTTATTTATTACAGCACACGCGCACATTTTAAGAGTGAAAAAAAAACAAGGAATACATATTAAACTATCAAATAAAGACTACGTAAGACAAGGCGGTATGGTCCTAGAGACTTTAGCCTGCCCAAACGGGCGAATAAAAAAAGGTAAACTTAAACTTATATAGGTACGTAGGAATCTATCCACACTATAATCTACAATTGTTCCATCCATACTTAATATTATAAATAATAACAGTATACGTTTTATCAAACAAAAAAACCGACTTCAGTGTATCTTGAAGCCTAAAATCCGATATCGATGAAATTCATATGGGACCACTTCGTAGCTATACTGAACTCAACTCAACGGAGTTCTAAGGTAAAAAAACATTTAAAAAAAATACAATCGAATAGAAAACCTACTCTTTTATTGAAGTCGGTTAAAAAGAGATTTTATTTGTGACCAATTGACCCATAGTATTAATACCTACCTCATGTCAATTTATTTATTACAGCACACGCGCACATTTTAAGAGTGATTCCAGAAAAATTACAAATAAAATCTGCAACATCAATAAAGACACGTGTCTACCTTATTTTAATCAAAGAACACGTGTGTTTTTATAAGCAGAATGTGAATCACATACGTACCTATGATAATAGCATACCTACCTATTATAATATGTTTTGTTGATGTATGTATACCAAGCTCAATTTTTATCGCGCTTTTATCAGTAAAGGCTGTACAAAAAGATGCACTATTTTGTTAGTGTAGGTCGTTACTTAACTCGGTTGAAAATATGGTCGAACGTACCTACATAGTTAGACAGCCTCTGTGGTGTAGTGGTTGGGCAGGTTGGCTTAAATCTCATACACCAATTGAGGGTGCGGGTTCGATTCCCGCGACGGTACAAATGTTTGTGTACAGAAAAAAAAGGCGCAAGCATTTGTTTCGTGTCTGGGTGTTGTGGGACCATGGTCCTCATAGTTCCTGGTTCCCTAGATACAGGGAATCCTAGTTAGGGATCAGGATCTATGTATGTGATCGTTGGGCGTTATTTATTTATTTTATTTATAGTTTTATATGAAATACGCCCAACGATCACATAATTATACAGGTTGGATTTTGGAGACGGAGCACTAAGCTAAGCTAAGCTAAGAACTAACAACCTTAAATAGTCCCAAAGACTCTTTTGATCCCTATAAGAAACAGGATCGATTGGCATAAAAAAATATTTTTGGTAATTTAGCATTTTTTTGCTGAAGTAATTTTTTCCCAAAATCTGTGAATGCGGTTCAGAATATCTCAAAAAGTTATAGATGGTCTCCTTGAAACGTTTTCCTTTAACTACAACGGATATGGTACCTGCCCTTAGTGCCCAGTCTCAAAAATCCACCCTGTATAGATCCTGATCCCTAACTAGGATTCCCTGTATCTACGAAATCAGGAACGACGACGACCATGGTCCCACAACACCCAGACACAAAAAAATGCTTGGACATTTTTTCTAGTTGACAAACATTTGTCCCGTAGCAGGAATCGATCCCGCATTCTCAGAGGTGCATGAGATTTGAGGCGACCTGCACAACCACTGCAACACAAAGATTGTCAAAATATAGGTATGAATATTAGAATATATAGAGATATATGTATAGGTAGATTTGACCTCGGATATGATTTTTAAAAAGGCAAAGGAAATAATTGTACTTTTTTCAAACTATGAAATAAAAACTACGTATGACAAGGCGGTATGGTCCTAGATACTTAAGCCTGCCCAAACGGGCGAATATACAAAAACAGATTCTACAGTAGTACAGAGTAGTAAAGAGTTCGTGCACCGCATGCGCTATGGCCACAGAATCAATAATAGTACCTATATACGGTGTCTATGGAGCGCGCAATGCATATCTAATTTGCACGTCAATCTATGACTAAACACCGTCGTTTCATTCATTCATTCTAAGGTCACCCGCACACGTGGTCTGCGCGTGCGGCTCACGCAGTCAGCACGCACGCGCCACGCAGCGCGCCGCGCGTTCCCGCGCTCGTGGAAATGCAGGAAAACTATAAACTATTCCCGTACTATCGCAGATTCCGTGGAACATTCGACGCGAGCACAATCTGAATTCTGATGATGTGAACTAGTAACCTATTGTAGCATATCCTATATTGTTTATTTGTTTATTTACGTAAACTAAATTTTCTTGAGATAACAATTCTGCGCATTTAACATTTAAGTTTACATTTATCCAGAACAGAACAATATTACTTTTTTTAAGGCACGCAAATATTAAAAAATAACTATTCTATACGTTATTCGTAGCCCGAGCAGTCCTGAGTCACGCACGAACAAAGCTAACTGATGCCTCATAGTAAACGCTAATAATGTCAATTTACTGTCGGCACATCGACATTACTCGATTGACAAGCCAATTAGGCCAAATAAAGCAAACCATCTTTGTTTGGTTGATTAGGTAAACGCATCTAGTAAATTCTTTAAATAGTCTAAAATGACGTGAAGTGGTGTAGGTACTTAACAGTTTTTATTTGTTTGAGTGTGGTTACAGAATAAATATGGACATAATAAATCATTTACACAAGAATAATTATTGTACTTATAATAATTTATCAAAATAAACCATCACATTACATGCCCTAAAAATGGGATGAAACTAAAAACAAAAGAAAAATGTTCAAATATTTACTCGAATCTTTGATAATAAATAATCTGACATATTTAATCTGTGACTGGAATAGAACATTTAAAAAAAAATAGATGGAGGGAAATAAAAGATGCTTTGCACAAAATATCTCCAGGAACAATGTAGCATGGCCTTGACGGGTGTGTCCAAGGACACCCTGATAAAACAAACATTGTTTACATAACAATTCAATCAAGATGTAACAATATAGGCGCCAATGTGGCTACGCTACGAGAATGATGCTAAACCTAACTAAATCAATGAAACAATTTAAAGAAAATGTCATTGACGACTCAATATATCAGTTCTACTGAGCACACATCTAAACCATATGTACATTGTACTGTACATCCTTGATAACACACACCAAAAATTCGCGAGTCCTGTTGGGCGAGCGCCGAGACGAGTCCAAGGGGTCGCCGTGATAACCCCTTCGCAACGACATCAGACCTCCAACGCGATCAGATCAGACGCTCGCCCTTCTGCGCGACGATGATAGTCTATAAAGGCGCCCCGGCGCACGCGAAGGAAACAGTACGCACTCGATCTCCGCCGTCGATGTGTATTTAAGCTACACGGAACATCAGCGGAACATCACTCCATCACTAGCAATACATGCCACAGTGTAAACAGACATTCGAATTTTCCCTCCGTTTTGGTAACCGCGCATGCGTGCTGGCTGCGTTGTGATTGGTCGTGTTAAAGAACGTTCGTGAAGAAGCCCTAAACATGAGTGGGACCGGAACGAACAGTGCCAGTCGTACCGGGTGCAACAGCAAGGGAAGCATGATTGTTGTTTCTAACAGATTGCCTTTCATTCTCAAGAGGGATGAGAAAACCGGAGAATTGGAGAGGAAAGCCAGGTATTTAGATGTTTCATTTGGTATAATTACGCTTATTAAAAACAATACAATCTATTGTTTGACGTGTGGCTGAATGCAGGATATATTTTATACAAAATGTAAATTGAAGTGAATTGTAAAAAAAATATAGAATTTTCCATGCCTCAATTATAACAGCCAGAGATAACAAAACAAGCTCTGATAAACGAAATATACAAATGTTAGTAAACACAATACACTGTCTAACTACGACACACTCAGTGTTTCTCTTGCAACCAATAAATACATTGACTAAATATTAAATATGAGTCTAACCCATAACTCTAAGTTAAAAGTTTTAAATCGAGAAATGAGCTTATACTTGTACCTGAGTAGGTATAGGAACTTTCTAGAAATGCTATATTATTTAATGTGTGAATAAAAGCGCGGAAGTTGGGAACCTTCTGAAGATAAACACACAACAGGTTGTGACTGTGATTGAATACAAGATGAGTTTTGTTCTAAGTACCGACTTCCGCGCTTTTTTATGAACTGAATGGCGAGACGAGCTGACCGTTTGCCTGATGGTAAGCAATACGCCAGAACAAAACAATAACAGCACCACCCAGAACTTTGTTTTGCAAAATGGCGCGGCGTTGCACTGCGCTCGTCCCTGCACCCTGAGACAATTCGCTGTTGAGTCTCATAATGCCCAGTAATTATAATCATTGATAATAATTAATATTACTATTATTATAATACGATTATTATTTATTAGTACTTAATTATTTTATTCACAAAAATATAACAAGATTTTCTACAAAGTACCTATGTATAAGTATAAACACAAATCTAGATGTAGGATACGGATTAAATTCAATAAGCATTACACGATTCATTGCTTGCAAAAATAATCTCTTATATATAAAATTCTCGTGTCACAATGTTAGTTACCTTACTCCTCCGAAACGGCTTTACTGATTTTTACCAAATTTTATATGCATATTCAGTAGGTCTGAGAATTGGCTACTATCTATTTTTCATA
Organism: Petrophora chlorosata; assembly: GCA_951640565.1. Lineage (NCBI taxonomy): Eukaryota > Metazoa > Arthropoda > Insecta > Lepidoptera > Geometridae > Petrophora > Petrophora chlorosata. The sequence goes on along the minus strand of OX621197.1, from coordinate 4,536,730 downwards.
CCCCTAAGTGATAAGGGTTGTTCACCCTTAACATTTTTTTTAATTTATATGGGAAAACGATTTGGCCGGGTCAGCTAGTAAAATATACGTAAATGTCATAGAAAATGTTTTTGTACGTCAGAAAGCGAAACAATAAAACTCAGATTAAGAAGACAAATAGTTTATTTGATCGATAGAATCTGGTTCTTGACGTTTCCATGACCTCTTCTGGTGGTTGAGCCATTGTGATAATTTGACGTTCATAAGTGCGTCTGTGATGCCAAAATGATTAGAGATTTTGATTTTTTTGATTTCCGCTCATTCTCTCTCTCTATAACAAAACGTTTTAATCTGTCTTATAGCCAGTATTAGCAATTTAAATTAGAAATAGCAACGCTTAAATGCTTACGAAACAGAAATGAGATTTGATATATTTCCGAACTTGTTTAATTTATAATTCCAATTTTAGTAACAAAATATTTAGAATTAGGCCTTTAGGCTTTAACCGGTCGCATAGTAGATCGAATTAAAAACGTAACCAGTTTACCTAAAAGTAAACAAATGAATTATTGAGCAGCCTATTGTATGTATAGCATAGAGTTATTATTTTTTTATTTCTTATAATTTTACAAGTTTAGAAAAAAACTGAAAAAAAATATTATAAAATCATTAGGCTAATTGAATTGTTGGCAACTTCGCGTCGATCGCATATATTGATATTTTAACAAATTACAAAAAAATAATGTTTTATTGTACACCAAACAAAAGAATAAATAGGTACCTACATGAAAACAACTTACAAACTAAAGTACAATGGGCGAACTTATCGCTGAGAGCGATCTCTTCCAGTCAACCTTTGGATGCAGTTAATTAACGGAGTGAGATAGATCGGCGGTGTAAATCACTACATAGTATAAAACAAAGTCGCTTTCTCTGTCCCTATATCCCTATGGATGCTTAAATCATTAAAACTACGCAACGGATTTTGATGCGGTTTTTTTAATAGATAGAGTGATTGAAGAGGAAGGTTTATATGTATAATAACCGTGCGAAGCCGGGGCGGGTCGCTAGTAAAATAATAAATGATCTGTTCTTAATATCCTAAGTTTAAATATAAGTATAATTAATAATATGATATCCTATAATATACCATACCAAATACCATATTATAACATACTTCGTGATTTGGTCAGATCACTTAGGGAATTAATCAAATCTCTATTTTTATCATATCCCTGCAACATATTATATACTAGACTAGCTGCTAACGTTGTTTTGCCATATAAATTAAAAAAAATCACTTAGGGGTATGAAAAATAGATAGTAGCCGATTCTCAGACCTTACTGAATATGCATATAAAATTTGGTAAAAATCAGTAAAGCCGTTTCGGAGGAGTAAGGTAACTAACCTTGTGACACGAGAATTTTATATATATATGATACTAAACAGTGATTATCCTGTTTTTCGTTACTGTGTAGTAAATACATACTTATCAACATTAGTAAATGTATAAACTACGTAATAAGTAGGTAGGTATAATAGCTTCTTTTACTTTGTATTCACCCAGTTATTTTATTTGAACGGGTACTTAGAAAGTTTATCTGTCATGTGACAATTAACTTATTTATTATTGATATTGTGTATAACTGAAGTTTTATTGATAACTGTGACTAATTTTAGATATCTGGAATATAATAATAAATATTTGCTTTAAGTGTGAAGACACTTTACAATAAATTATGGTCCAATAAATTAATCAAGTTATGATATTATTAATATATACAAAGTTATTTATACTTTATTATATATATAGGGTGTCCCACGGATAAGCCACATGAAGGGCAAGTACTTCAAAAATGGAACATAGGAAGTTTTACTGGTCTTCATTTTATTTTTAAAAGTACGTTTAACATAACATACTGTATTTTTATGGAACCGATCAATAGGGTGGAATTTGGTTTATGTATGAAAATTCTAAATAACAGTATTTTAAATTCAAGGAAAATACTCTTAAAAATACATTTAATGTACGTTTACTGGTGGTAGGTTTCTCGTATGCGAGAGGCTGTCTGGGTGGGTACCACCGCTTTGCCAGTTATTCAGCCGCCAAGCAGTATTGTGCGAGCTGTGTACCGGTTTGAAGGGCATTGTAGCCAGCGAAATTACTGGGCATTATGAGACTCAACAGCTAATTGTCTCAGGGTGACGAGCGCAGTGCAGCGCCGCGCAGGATTTTGCAATACAAAGTTCTGAGTGGTGCTGTTATTGTTATGGGCTAGCGTATTTCTTACCATCAAGCAAACGACCAGCTCATCTCGTCATTCAGTTAATACATGGATTTGTCATTAATAGTATATTATTATTTAGTCATGTATAATTTTTATTTTTTATTATTGTTTATAAGAATTACTTGCTGTGCACCACCATCTATTCTTTTTTTATTTGTCTAATCCATCCAAATGTTGTCTGTAAGAGATTGCTTTATGCGATAAGACCGCCTATTATATTATCTACCCTAGTTAATGTTTATCTTTTTTTTCATGTTATTATGTTTGTGGTATGCAATAAAGCGTAATTGTATTGTATTGTTTCATCTCTTGCAATCAATTTAAAATAATGTTTACGAAAATTTTAAACCTTTCCTTACAAATTGCAATATTATTTCATAGATAGCTTTTATTATTGTGACAGCCTGTGGCAGCCTCTGTGGTGTAGTGGTTGAGTAGCTTGGCTCAAATCCCATACACCACTTAGGTTGCGGGTTCAATTACCGTGACGGGACAAATATTTGTGCACAGAAAAAAAAGCGCTGTTATTTGTTTCATATCTGGGTGTTGTGGGACTATGGTCCTCTTAGTTCCTAGTTCCCTAGATACAGGGAATCCTTGTTAGGGATCTATTTATGTGATCAATTGTGATCGTTGGTCGTCTTTTTTTTTCTAATCTATGCTGTCCCACTGCTGGGCAAAGGTCTCCCCCAAGTCTCTCCAGCTGTCTCTATCCTGCGCCACCTCGTACCAGCCTTCTTGGTATGCATCCAGATCGTCCCTCTATCTTCTTTTGGGCCGGCCTGGGCGCCGTCTTCCATCTTCAGGCACCCATTCCGTTGTGACTTTTGCCCACCGATCTGGATGCATACGGCTTATGTGACCCGCCCAATCCCACTTGAACCTGGCAGCCTTCCTGCTCACGTCAATTATGCCCGTTTTAGAGCGCAGCGTTGTATTTCGAATCCGTTGGGCGTTATTATTTATTTTTGTTTGTTATTCAATAATCAATAAATATATAAATAATAAAGGATTCATATAATAATAATAATAATAACAATGGGCCAGCGTGGTGGACTATGGCCCATACTCTCTCTATGAGAGAAGACCCTTGTCCCAGCAGTGGGAACGCGATGGGCTGATGATGATGATGATGATGATTCAATAATTAGTACCAACATAAAGAACATTAAAGTTTTCCTTAGGTTTAATAAGTGCAAGATAAAAGCAATAAATAGTTAAGTAATATGCAAGTAGAAAGATAAGAAACTACAGGATAGCATATTCGTATGTACGAAAAAGCAATTAAATTCTGATTAAAAAAAGTTAAGAAAATCAACAGTTTTGTCAAGCACTGTCATAAATTATCTTATTAAATCATAACTTTAAAAAAAACAAGTCTTATTGTTTTCAGAATTGAGGCCAAGGTTCTTAAGCCTATTTACCCATATCTACCTTTAAAAGTAGGTATTCAATATTACAGCCTCAGACTTGGAGGTTCTCAAAAACAAATCTTAAGTTACTTAAATTAAGATTTTTATTTAACCGTAGGTCTTCTTCGCGAGGTGTTACAATTGTGCCAAGTTCATTTGTAAACTCGTTTTTTTATCCTTATAACATAAATATTATGCTTTACGAAGTAGGTGCAGACGACCAAATTATGCAGACGACTAGAGCCAGGGTCTGTCGGTCATTTACCTCTACCATCGTCTTGTATGTTGTTGTCTAGTACTTCTAATTAATCTGTGTTGTTGTGACATACATTACCTGTTATGTTAAAGTTAAAGTGTATCAGCTGATTAACAAAAGCGCTAGTCATTTTACAAAGCAGAAAACAAAGAAACTTTTATATTAATTATAAGTATGTATGCATGTTCAACATTTATACACTGGAAACGGTAGATTTATTGGACATTTATTATTTGTAAGACCTATTTTCACCATATTCTGATAAATAATTTAATTATTCAAATCATTCAAAAACTGTTAAGCAAAAACAGCTAAACAACGTTCAGCCGTTTTACAAATTGACTGACTCTTAATGACTGATCTTTGTTGTCTGAATAATGAATATATTTAATTGAATTAATACTTAGTATTCTGTGTTAATACACAGGTTCTAGATTTTTAATACGTATGGAATATAATGTACGTTTTGAATAAATAAATGCGTCGTCAGCGGTTTTGTAAAATTGCGTGAAGTGACACGTTGGATTGTAAATTTGAGTTTCTTACCTCATTTGGCACCCCATTTAAACAATACAATACAACACAAACATAGGTAATTACATGAGAAAAATATAAACCTTAACTAGGGCAATACAATTGGCGGTCTTATCGCATAAAGCAATCTCTTACAGACAGTCTTTGGACGGTTTGGACAAATGATAAAAGAAAAACTAAACTGTTGTTTCTTTATACTGTTTTCTTTATATTTATTTTTCTTTCTGTATTTCTGTTTTCTTTATTTTGTTAGTTGTATGATTTTGTGGTCGTGATATTTTTTTTCTTTCTTTCTTTCTTGTCAAATGATCAAGGGAGTATGAAGAGGCTTCACCAGAAGTCTGGCTCCTCGCCCTTTCATTTCGCTTGAAGCCCGTATGTGTGTTCACGTATGCGTTAAATTTGTATTATAGCTGTACAGTCAAACGTAATGCAATGAAAATCCCTGAACCTTATTTAGCTATTTTATAAAAGTGCTAGTTTTAATATGGTTTTGTAAAATTGCCTATAATGCCCCATTTTGCATCCAACCAACTACGACATACACATAATACATACAATGATACAATGATACGTGGTGTATAGTACATTCCTTGACCCATAATAATGTCTTCGGATTCTGACTCAGTCACATAAAGAAATTTTCGGAACTTTGTTTACAAAGTTGTTTGGTTTGGCACATAAATGATCTTCCTTATTTTACGCTGAGATGAGACATTACTACTTTCAATATTTTGTCTATTTTAGCCTGCCCATTACTAGTATTTTTCGGTGCAAAAAGCAGCGTTTGTCGCGTTTTTTGCGTCTTTATGAACTCTAATGCCCTGTCACAGTGTAAAATAAGAATCTCTGTTTTTCATTTTCTGGTTCTCTATAGACACAGGTTCGTAGTTAGGGGCCAGGATTTATGTGGGTATACCTAATGATATTGTTGGTAGTTTTTAACCTCCGACGCATAAGGAACCCCTCCTTATGAGTCGGGTGTTAAAAGTTTGACCACTATGTGTGTCTGTCTGAGGCACCGTAGCTCTTAAACGGATGAACCAATTTGGATGCGGTTTCATTTTATTTGAAAGCAGGTTTTTTAGTGGTGGTTCTTAGACAAGTTTTATCAAAATCGGTTCAGGCGTTTTTTTACTTTTTATAGGTTTTTTGTGACGGGTATTTTAAATTTTTGTTTACTGAAATTCCCTTGTTTCTATAGTGATCTTTATTTGGCTGGTTCTCGCAAGTTCCATCATAGAACCACGGGACTTATTCTAAAATATATTGTTTGTGTACACAGTGCCGGCGGCCTGGTGACAGCAGTGGCTCCGGTGGTGATTCGCGGCAGTGGGATATGGGTGGGCTGGCCGGGGCTCCATCTAGAAGACCCCAACGAGAAGATACCAGAATCAGATCCCAATGACAAGACCCCTACTGCTGGACTTCTCTCCAAAAAGGTATGGTTGTCTGATTCTGATCATAATAAAAATACTTTGAGAACCTTCGCAACAAATTCTAGAGAATTTCAATTTGTTAGATATAAATGCGTTTGTATGATAGTGTGATTGTTACCTCTTCACGCTGTAGCGGTTTAACGGATTTGAAAGAAATTCGGAGTGAAGATAGCTTATACTCTGGTTTTATTTTTTATGTAACTTAATGACGAGACGAGCTGGTCGTTTGCCTGATGGTAAGCAATACGCCAGCCCATAACAATAACAGCACCACCCAGAACTTTGTTTTGCAAAATCCTGCGCGGCGCTGTACTGCGCTCGTCACTCTGAGACAATTAGCTGTTGAGTCTCATAATGCCCAGTAATTTCGCTGGCTACAATGCCCTTCAAGCCGGAACACAGTAATGCTTCCGCACTACCGCTTGGCGGCTGAATAACTGGCAAAGCGGTGGTACCCACCCAGACGGCCTCTCGCATACGAGAAACCTACCACCAGTAAAAATTATTAATTATCGGATTAACACATAGGCTATTTTTTATCCTGGGAAGCCGCGGGTGGCACCGCGGGGCGCAGCTAGTTCCAAAATAACGAAGTCTCTCAAATGTCGTCGCTTGACTTGGTTTCGTAACCAACGATTTCAGAAAACTCACTCGCAAATAAGAAAGTAACTGAATTCTTCCAATTGCTACGACCGAGTTTCCCTAATTTTAATGGAATTTCCACTATTTTCCACAATGTTTAGTTAAACCCCATTAACACTTCAAATTTTACTTCCAAATTCTTCAACTTTAAACCAGTCTAACCGAGCAGTTAAATATAAAATTTAAACTCTTGGCTAGATGCCAACCTTACCACGCCAAACCTTAAATAAAGCAACTCGTTAGCCCTATTTATGTTCCCTTATATCACTTTTCAATGAACTTTGATAAAACAATGTGGAGCCGATCCTCTAATCCAACGGTTCCTAATAGGTGTTCCGCGGAACCGTAGGGTTCCGTGAACGGGTCACTGGGGTTCCGAGAATTGCCGACGCTGGGCGGCATTTTTATCGATATACTGACCCGCGTAAAAGTGCTGAATCAATTTCGATAAAATTTATATGGGACCACCTCTGAAGTATGACCTACCAAACAAAAAAAGAATCATCAACCAGCTGTACTCAAAGTCATGCTAGGCAGGCCTTTCAGATTTTCCACCGATGCTCTATATAAAGATGCGAAGGTACTGAGCGTGCGACAGCTTTATATAAAGAAAGCCGTAGCAACGGTTCACAAAAAGATTTGCAGCTCGGGTGAAGACACAGAGCTTATGAGGAAACGTGTGTTTAAAGTTCCAATTCCAAAGGTGAACTCAACTTTTGCGAATCGTCATCCGAACTATCTACTTCCACGTATTTATAATAAAATTACTAAGGTCTGTGACATAAAAGACAAACGCACGTCAAATGTACAACAATTAGTCCAGCAATGGTTACTCAGTCGTATCATGAAACAGAAAAACGAATTTACTCATGAGCGCGCACACACCACACACACACACACATACACACACATACCCTCATACATCTCTCATACATCAGGCACATATTTTATTTCATTTTAAATTTAGCATATTTTATAATTTTAACGTAGACCTCCATTAGGATGCTTCCGATACTATTATTATTGTGTACAAAATTGTAATCATATATTAAGGTTTCCACGACACGGGCCTAGAGCCTAAAGCGGAGCCGCCGTTCTAATCCATTAGAAATTTAATTTTGTTTTAGATATGTTGTAACTATGTTTGTTTATTTATAACCTTAAGCTTCCACTGTAACTTTCGTTTTTTGAAAATAAATATCTTGTCTTATCTTATCAAAATCAATTCATAATTTGGCGGATTGGCGGAGTGATCGCGTAACAAACATACAAAAAAACTGAACCTCCTCCTTTTTTGAAGTCGGTTAAAAATATGAGTTGTGGTTCCGCCAAAATTAGGTAGATAGTTTAGGGTTCCATAGCTAAAAAAAATTGGGAACCGCTGCTCTAAACTACAGTCGAATCATGAGCGACCTTCGAGGTTCACGCTAGACTTACGTGACTCGTAACAACTGGGTACTGGACAAATATTGCCGGCAAATACACTGTACTGCAAACAGTGCAAACCTACCGAGTTTACCTCTTTCTAACTTTAGATCAGCGCGATAAAATCAATACGCGTACCCTATAGCTATATCGACAAGTTAGTAACCGGCCCCAATTCACTATGACAACTTGGAGATTCCTTGCTTCGAAATTACGTCGATTCCTTCATTAATAAACGACATTTCTATGACGCATTCATATATTCATATATAAAACGCGTCATAGAGAATACAAATTTCGCAGATGTCGTTTATTAATGAAGGAATCGACGTTTCCTCGAAGCAAGGAATCGCCAAGTTGTCATAGTGAATTAGGGCCCTGGTACAGGTGTATGTATACCTTATAGCTAAAGCAAGTCGCTTTTTGTCCTTTTCAATTAGATCATCATCATCAGCTCATCACGTTCCCACTGCTGGGACACAGATAAGATTATTTTTCTAGGTAAATTTATTTGAATTTCAACAAACATTATTATAGCAAGTTAAACAAGTTAAACGTTATACATTCAGAAGTGATTGTAACAAGTTTTTATTCCTGGTTAGAGACAGTACGCGCCATAATCCACCACGCTGGATTTTTGAGTGTTGGTAAATGTCACATGTCCTTGAAATTTTGTTATTAATTCTTGGACATGCCGATGTCCTCACAATATTTTCTGTCGTTTTTAGAGCGAGTTTTAAATCCGCACATAATTTAAGAAAGCGGTGTAGGGCCAGAGGGATTCGAATTCAAATGCGTCGGATCGCAAGTACTTCCACTGAGCCACACTCGCTCTCGTTCAATTAGATACTAACATTTAATTGCCAACGATTTTATCTTTGTACGGTTTGCCATTCCTTTTAACACGGTGCATTTATTAAACGCAGGTAAACATTCGTCATCATCATTGTTTTTCTTGACGTAGACAGGGTAATTTCTCGTTTTAACTCGTAGTATTCTGTGGCAAAACTGACATGAGTCAAGGAGTGAACGCTTGAACGCTAGTCTGTTTATATTATTGAACTAGCTGCTGCCCGCGACTTCGTGCGCGCAGGATTTGGTTACATCGCGATAGCTCAAGAATCATGTGTTAAATTGGGATGAAAATTATCCTAAGTATTTCTCCGGGCTACAGGCTATATCTGTGCCAAATTTCATCAAGACCAGTTCAGCCGTTTACCCGTGAAAAGATTACAAACAGACAGACAGAGTTACTTTCACATTTATAATATTAGTGTGGAGTAGTCAGTACACTTCGTAAAACTTCGGTGCACCGGCATTCTTAGGCCGCGTTCAGAAATGGGTAAATGTTCACGAGTGAATACTTGTCAGTTAATCTCAGTGACATGTCAAGTTAAAAATTAACTAGCGCCTTTCTGAACGGGCATCGAGTAATACAATAAGCCAGCCAATCAAAACCAATCATTTTAAAGACCGAGATTTCCCGCGCTTTTGTTTATCAGATTTAATTGCGTTATTTTGGCTAATATCGGAATTTTACCTTATATTTTGCTTCAAATACACGAATCGCTTATTTTATTTGCATGTACAAAAAATCAATGCAAAAAATATTTTAAAATGTAAAGGAAAATGACAACTGACAACTATTACCTGACAGGTGAGAATCGTAACCCGCTTTTATATCGGTGAATATTTTCACCTGTCAGGTGAACTTTTACTCTCCCCAATTGGTTTTCTGAACGGCTCAGGGTAAATGTCAAAGTTCACCTGAGTCATTTCTGAACGGCGTTAGGGTAATAATTACATTAACTGGGTGATTTCTGAACGCGACCTTAGAGAACAGTGTAATATCGGAAAATCAGGAAATGACATAGGTAAACCTGTAATTTTCCAATAAAACTCTCCATCTGATAAAGGTAAAGTCAATCAGATACGAGAGTGCAATTAAAGATTGCTTTTATTTACCGAGCTTTGCATTTATGGTACTAAATATTTACAATCCAGATAGTGCATCTGAAGTAAACTATTTTTTATCTACACGTAATGGAATCATGCAAATAATATTTTCCACTGATTTGCTCTGACGTAGGCAATAAACATTTAATATCATTGCTCTACCAACGCAAAAGAACTACTATAACATAGATACGACTCACCTGGTGTGGGTGGAGAATTGAAAGCTAATGTATTAGGGTGACGAAGTCAAAGCGTGGCGCGTACCATCAGGCTTATGACCTCATTAAAATAGTTTAAAAAAATCTCTTTAGTTGTCATAGTTATTATGTTCAACTCGACTTAATAATAGTCATAAATTAAGTAATTCCCATTGCAGATCGTGCCTATCCGCGCTGAACCAAAACTCTTCGACAGCTACTACAACGGCTGCTGCAATGGCACCTTCTGGCCCCTATTCCACTCCATGCCTGATCGAGCCACCTTCATCGCTGACCACTGGAGGGCTTACATAAAAATCAACGAAGAATTCGCCGAAAAAACCATCCATGCTCTTAAACTTTTAAAAAACGATAAGGGCAAGAATGGGATCTCACCGCCGATCGTCTGGGTCCACGATTACCACCTCATGCTGGCAGCTAACTGGATCAGACAGGTTTGTGCCATCCCAAGCCTGTATCCTTAAAGCAAAGTGTCTCGGGTCTAATGAAAAATTTCGCCTACAGCGTGCGGAAGAAGATGACATCAAATGCAAACTAGCCTTTTTCCTTCACATTCCATTCCCACCATGGGACATTTTCAGATTATTCCCGTGGTCAGACGAAGTCCTTCAGGGTATACTCGGTAAGCTTCAGACCATGTATGAACAACTTATTTACGACACATTTTCTGGGTCATAACTGGAGCCTTTCTTCTAGGTTGCGATATGGTCGGCTTCCACATTACTGACTACTGCTTAAACTTCATCGACTGCTGTCAAAGAAACCTGGGTTGTCGTGTTGACAGGAAGAACCTTCTAGTCGAGTTAGGTGGCCGCACCATATGTGTCCGACCCCTACCTATCGGCGTGCCATTCGACAGATTCGTGCAGTTGGCACAAAACGCGAAACCAGTGCTCTCTACCAGCCAACAAGTTATCCTAGGAGTTGACAGGCTGGACTATACCAAAGGACTAGTGAACAGACTGAAAGCTTTCGAGAGACTGCTGGTGAGGTATCCAGAGCATATCGAGAAGGTTGTGCTCCTACAGATCTCAGTACCGTCGAGGACGGATGTCAAAGAGTATCAGGAGTTGAAGGAGGAAATGGATCAGCTGGTTGGACGAATCAATGGGAGATTTACGACGCCGAATTGGTCACCAATTAGGTAATAAGCATTCGGCTATCTTCACTATTTGACTTTCTTTCATAAAAATCTGTGATTTGGACGTAGAAAGACCCTTCGAATTTCAGGTACATTTACGGTTGCGTTGGCCAAGATGAACTGGCTGCGTTCTATCGCGATGCAGCAGTGGCGCTCGTCACCCCCCTTAGAGATGGAATGAACCTGGTCGCCAAAGAGTTCGTGGCGTGCCAGATTAACAAACCCCCAGGAGTATTAATAGTGTCACCGTTCGCTGGAGCTGGGGAAATGATGCATGAGGCTCTCATCTGCAATCCTTACGAGCTGGATGACGCCGCTGAGGTCATACACAGGTAAGTCCAAGGTGATTTATTGACATTAAAACCTCAACAGGAAAGCATTCATAGGTATGATGATGGAAATTAATGATGTTACTATATGTATGAAAGACAATAGTAAGGATATTGATAACCACTGTCGGTGAAATGACGCAAACTGTGATTCACAATGTTGTTATAATTTCTACTAACCTTCCTTTCCATATTTCTTGATAATTTTAGCACAGGTACTTGATTTAGAGCCCTTGCATGGGATGGAAATGCAAATATCTCAAAAGACCTTCTTTTGTTTTGTTTTTAATTAATTATTATAGACTTGCGTTTGACCGTTATCTCACTCGTTGTTAAGTAACGATGCGGTTGAAGATGTAGCACGCTCGCGTAGAAGAAACCAGTTCACTATTATCTTAAAAACACCCAGATTATAGCTATTCGGAAACACATGCCGGCAGAGAGTTCCGGCAAAGCGCTTGGAGCGAGTAGGAGGGATGTCAAACATAAATTGATGACGGCTTGCTATACGTCTGGTCATTCGGTGATGGAATAGGGATGGCGGAATAAGTTCATGTATTTCTGTCGCACACTCTCCGAAATGTATCCATCTTCTAAAAGCCACCGCATTTGTTTCCAGGGCCCTGATAATGCCTGAAGACGAGCGCACAGTCCGCATGAACCACTTGAGGAGAAGAGAACAGCTCAACGACGTCGACAGTTGGATGAAGGCATTCCTCAAAGCGATGGATTCTTTGGAAGAGGAGGCTGATGACATCGGAGCCACTTCCATGCAGCCACTTACGATTGATGACTTCGACGAGTATCTTTCCAAGTAAGTACGGTGATTTCCCCTTTTCAACCGACTTCAAAAAGGAGGAAGTTCTCAATTCAACTGTATGTTTTTTTGTATGTTGGTTACGCGATTACTCCGTCACTTATAACCTGATTTGAAAAAAACCTCGGACTTCGAAGATACATCACAATTGAAGACGGTTTTTTTAATGAATTATATTGATATTATTAAATACTTAGAAGATATAAATCACAAATATCAATGAGGAAATAATTATTTTTAGAAAACGTATAGTGATACAAAGTTCAATGACGTCGCAGGCCGAGGTGAAAAGTAAAAGCATGAAAAGTGAAAAAGGTGTATAGGTGGCTATTTTCTTATCAATTGGACGATACAAACCAGGTTGAAGGTGGTAATAACATTACAATGATGTCTTGGCTGACATGGAAGTATTTAAACAGACTCCGGACCCAAGTCGGTCGTAGCAAGAAAATATATGCAGGTGCAGGGTCTACAGCTCGGAAAGTATAAATAAATAAATAAAAATATAAATATATACGTCCAACGATTACCTACATACAAAGATCCCCTTACTAGGATTCTCTGTATTCGTTCTAGAAACTAATAGAACCCTGGTCCCACAACACCCAGACACGAAATGAATGCTTGCGCTTTTTCTTGAATTCCTCATTTAGAACTAATACAATAAAATCGAAAACAAGATTGTGGATTCAGGTTAACGATCAATATTTGTTTCCCTCGTTTAGCTGGCGATACTCGTAATCCACAACAAACTTGGTTGTAGGTAACTAGGCGCCTAGCGGAAAACATACACAAGCCGACACGGGCGCCGGCTCTGCTGTATTGTGAATTAGTACGACTGGTCAGCCCCCGTACCCATATCTCCCTCAAGCGCCAATCGTATATCGTGTTGAGATCAGATTAAGGTGTAGAGTAGGTGTCACTACGACAATATCTTATGATGCCATGTATTGTCTCATTAAGTTTGTCTCAACTTGTAGTTATCGTATTTTGGTTAAAATGAATGAGATTAATTCGATTTCTTGCTTGAATCGACAATAATTAGACCGTATCTCATTAGTCGCAGTGAAGCTATACCTTAATTTGAACTCAACACGATACACGATTGGCGCTTGAGGGACATATGGGTTGGGGGGCTGGTCTGGTTACTCTAACTGCTACTGTATTTATACCTATTTATATATTACTCATATTTTCATGTTACTGGTACTATGGGACATCTCACGTTAATATTTTTATACTCATTCTTAAGTGTTATGTTTTTAGATATCAATTTTAAAAGATTTTAAAATACATCTCCGTAGAGTTTCTTGGTGCTATCTTCTCTAGCGGACGTATTACAGTAACACTGGTAGAGTCAGTTTTCGTTCTTTTCTGAGACCGGACTTCAATTTGAGTATGGAAATGGGAAAGAAATGGGCAGACATGTTTACCGGTAATTTTTATGTTACAATTTTTAACGTATTTTATTTGATTTGTATTATATGTATATGACATTTAAATGTGCATTTTTTGTGCCTATTTAATAAATATGTATCTTTTCTAATATCTTTCTTTTGATTTATGAAACATGTCACACCAATGCGGGCCGGGCGCGGACCTGGCCACATACAAAAGGCCCGCGCCCGGTTCGCTTTCCGCTCTGTGTGTCGTCATGTCCTGCGACTCCTGCGCATTAATATTGAGTTATCGGATGTTACTTTCTACTTAAAGGATCAATAAAGACGATATATTTCTGAATGTTGACATACCCGAATTTTTATTACTTTCACGTTTTTAAATCATATTTGGTTTGTGTAAAGTTCTTGTGATTTTTTTACCACCGACGCAAAAATGAGGGGTATTATAAATTTGACAACTATGTTTCTGTCTGTGGCAGCGTAGCTCTTAAACGAGTGAACCGATTTGGATGCGGTTTCTTTTTTGAAAGCAGGTTTTCTAGCGGTGGTCCTTAGACATGTTTTATCAAAATCGATTCACCCGTTTTTTAGTTTATTTAGGTATATAGAACTTTTGTGTCGGGGGATTTTTAAATTTTAGTTTACTTAAATTCTTATTATTTATAAGTTATGTCCTTTGGTTATAACTTTTATGCCTTACCGCAATATTGCAGCAATTCAAATTTCAGACTTCTGTCGTAATTTCGTTTAATTTTTGGTGATCTGCGATAACACGGCTTATATAAAAGGAATCTTATCTTCGCAACTGGTTTTCTAATCTCCACTACCTCTTTCCAGATACATCGGCTACACTCAAAAGCTAGCCCTTCTTCTCGACTACGACGGAACCCTGGCTCCCATCGCGCCTCACCCTGACTTGGCCACCCTTCCCTTGGAAACCAAGCACACCCTGCAGCGGTTGTCCAACATGTCGGATGTTTACATCGCTATTGTATCGGGAAGAAATGTGGACAATGTCCGACAAATGGTGAGTATCTTACACTTTTCATTTTTACTAGCAAAGGATTGAGAGAAACCTTAATAGTTCCGGGAGAGGAGGTTCTATTAATTTGGTGCTCACTGCTCATCACAGTATAAAAGGTTCTTCAGTGTACATTTGCAGTATATATAATACTAGGTAAAATGGGAAAAGTGAGACTATAATGTAATATTATACAGTACAGATACTCTAGTATCTTACTTTTCCCGTATAGGATGCTTTGTGCACGATCTTTAGGTCACTAATCTTTGGTCGTTCGTCATCACGAGGATAACGACCTAGATTTAATTTTGGTATCAGTTGTTGTCCCACCAAAAATTATGCCAAATATTACATAAATTAATATGTCCATTAAATTGTAGATAAAGATACGTATAGTTAATAACAAACAAGCCCACACAATCCAAGAGATCACGCTCAATAACGGCCAGTTGTTACATAACCTCATGGCGATAGTAAATAGACCATTAATTGATTGTCGATAGACCGCAAGGTTATCGCTAGGAAAAGACCTCACAGTGGAAACGTGGCTCTGAAGGTCGACGTATTTTGTTAAATACCGGTAATAGTAATATCAAATACCGGTACGGATACCTGATTTTTGTATTTCGGTGTTATTGTTGTGTTCTGTGCTGATAAAGGTCGCAAAGAGGTGGCGTGGTCGACAATGACGGGGCAAGCATAAATGCAAGCTATTGAAATAGAATGATATTGAAAAATAACGCTGTTTCTCTACTGTATTAAAAGATGTACAGTCAGCTGCGCTGATATGTATACACTCCCAAGTTTTGATGGGGTGGAAGTCGGGACTTTATACATAATTTTGATAAATTGTATACCTCATTCTGAGAAATAAGATGACTACATATATTTGAAAAATGTTTGAGTACACAGTCTTTGAAAGTTGTGAGTATATATAATTTTGAAAATTTGGGGGTGTATACATATAAGCGCAGCTGACTGTACATACATATATCGTTATTATTGATATACCGTATAAGAAAGGAACCAAAATAAGGGTTATATGATCCTCTTTCCTCCATTGTGTTGCACGTGATTCCTTTGCACGTGGTATAGAGTTTTCCGAACTGATGGGACGACGCGACGATAGCAAATGACGTCACTAAAGTTTATCTACGCTCAACTTAAAAAATAAAGATTATTATTCAAGTGAATTGTAACGTATGTTTGATAAGTTATATGAAAACAAAAATAATGAAAGTTGTTATCAAACAAATTAGGTTCAAGACTGTTAAATATTTTTATATGCTGGTTTCAGTTTCATGACTTTTGTTCTGACTCTTACCATCTCTCCGGATACATCCACGTGTCCAGTTCAACCCCATGCCTAGCCTACGTCAGCAATGTCCAAAGATTACAATTGCATTAATTTATTTGTTTATCTTAGATTCGCAGCTTAACAATTACATTATCACGAATTCACCATAAGCAATGAGATTGCGGTGCCCCTTCGCAAACTATGGAGCACTTGCTCCAGTGTCCATTGTGCCCTAACACCTTGGACGATGATCTTAACCAGGCCATTAAATTGCTGCCGCAACTGCTGTGGCTTATTGGTCAAACTCTATTTAACCATGTTTATACCTCAAGTAACATTTAATTTAGTGTTGATTTATTTATTTATCCATAACATTACATTGCGGAACTTAGATAGGCAAGCGCTAGGGCTCTAAACCTACCTGTCGTGGAATATATCCAGATCTGGTTGCTAAGCCAGCATGTCGCTGAGCGTTTTTATAGCTGTTGCGGTGGTCGTTATATATACGGGCGAAGCCTGTCCTCGAACGCAACATTGTTTCAGGTCTTGTCGGTCCACTACGATGCAGAGTATGCAGCGTTCCATTAATCCATCCAACTTATGAATACAGTTAGTTAATGAATAACTCAATAATCATAGTTGGACAACAACCAGTTGTATCACGGGTCATAATAATAAATTGCAGAAATAATACTATTCTGACCATTGGATCATAGGGAGACTTACGTTCCCGTAGTCCAACCAGTTGAACATAGGTTGTAACACCACGGGTCGGTAGCGTTTTATTTGCACTTAGCCAGTAAAATTACAGAGCATTTGACACATGGAAGCTGATATCTCTGGGTGGCGAGTGGAGTGCAAAGCGCGCCTGTCTTAGCAATTCATAGTTTTAGGTGACAGTACAACTGTTATATGCGAGTGTGGCTACCATCGTGTGCTACCACCACCTATCATATTTTTTTATGTGATTGAGTGACAAGACGCAGTCGTTCACTTGATTGTAAGCAACACGCTTGCCCATAACAGTTGCAACACCCAGAACATTGTTATGCACAATCCTCCGCGGCACTGCACTGTGCTTGTCGCCATGAGACAATTACTCTAAGTCCCATAACGCCCAGTAATTTCGCTGGTTACAATGCCCTTCAAACCGAAACACAGTAATGCTTGCGCGCTGTATAACGGCAGAACAACTGAGCGGTGGTACCAATACCAACCCAGACGGCCTCTCACATAAGGGCGACCTACCCCTGTTAGTAGCAAATAACTTGTTATCATTCTAAATATCTTCCTAAGATCATAGAACAACAACTATTACAACAGAACTCGTTAAATCGCCACGACACTTTGCAACAACAAGCTTCGATATCTCATGAACTTTGACTGATATTAACATTATCATTTATATTAAACAAAAATATTTATACTACTTAAGTAAGTAGTATGTACCTACCTAGCATCCTTGATAATGTTAACCCGGTTCGACATACAATGGGTAGTACCTACCATGTACCTACGTACATGTACCGTCTTTGTTAAATATTACGCAAGATATGTTTACGTAGTGTAGATTTGAGGCAACAACCACATTCTAACATATTATTGGTCTCAGTTTACATGGCTTTATTTAAATAAGCGGGTTTGTTTGTATGTAAATTAAGATATTTTCGCGAACAACTGAGTCTACCTGTTTGTATACAAGCAACAAAGTCCACAGTAGGTATATATACATACCTAAACAATAAATAAATAAATAACTACTTGTATCTTATTTTCAATGAATATGTTATTTTTTTACGTGCACAGCATGATTTTAGCACTTGGAATCGTCATTTACTATGTGTAATGGTTGCCAATATGTTATTATGTATAACAATATATATGAATGATTATATGTATTGATCATTGCAGTGGGTCATTGGTTACAATAGGTATATAGTTAATAATTATTATGTGTATCATATATGGTATACTATTTCTTGTGTCGACTCATTCTGATGCGTAGTAGGAATTACAATTGTACGGGCAAATTATGCACCGGGGCCCTATTTATATCTACACAATATTATTTTATCTTTTCGCTTAAACAGTTCAGTGATTTGATCAAATCACTTACTTTCTTTAGGGAAATCACCCCACAGAGTTGTAATTTTCTCATCTTCCATGACTTCATCATATACCTTAGGGATTTGGGAATCTCCGATTTTATCATCGCACTGCAACCTATACATTCCTAACTGCACACTGATGCTGAACTGATGCTCACCCGTGAGTTTGCCCTTAACATTTGTACAACTTTTAAAAGCTGAGTTTGATAAACAAAATCAATTTCGTAAAGTAGGTAGCTTTTAAAGCACTACGGTGGAACTAAGTTTTTGAAATTTAATTTAGTTTAGAAAGGATTGGAAACAATTCACCTTTAGCAGGAATCGAACCTGCTGAACCGATTAAGCGAGTGTGGCTCAGTGTGAGCATGTGCTACTTTCGATCCGACGCACCCGTGTTTTAATCCCGCTGGCCCTGCACCATTGACTTTCTTAAGGTAAAAACGGTGAAGGAAAACATCGTGAGGAAACCAGCATGTCCAAGAATTAATCACAAAAATTCAAGAACATGTGACATCCACCAACACGCACTGGGGCACCATGGTGGATTATGGCCCATACTCTCTCTAAGAGAGAAGGCACGTGTCCCAGATCTTTCTAAAGATAGTACCTTAATATCTGCTAATAGCGTGCAAATAGTCCAATAATAAAGATGAATAGCGAACGGGTCACTCCACAAAGAGATAAGGGAGCCAGCTTTTTGATAACCCCCTAACAAAATTAATGGATTGCGACACGACAGCGATTTAATAATAGAACTGTATCGAGTTCAAACGTGATCAAAGTCTATATTTGCCTATTTAAATACGATAAAACGCCTAAGATCTTTTCTGCAATGTACCTTTATTTTCATTACCATTATAAATTGGAATAATATAAATTAAATCTACCATAGGAGGAATGCTACTACGGTGATCAGACCAGGGACCGAAATAACAGTAAAAAATTGGAATCGATACTAAAGTTGCGTTAAAAGTATCGGTTAAAAGAAATACCGGTATATTAGAAGTTATCGATACTTCCTACGAAAAGAGAAAGGGATCGGTCCAGCCATTCTTAAGTGATTCGCTTACCAGCGAACAATGTCTTTAAATTTGTTTTTTTTATTAACTGATAGGCTTGCATTTGACCGCAGTCTCACCTGATGGAAAGTGACGACGCGGTCAACGATGGATCATGCTTGCCTAGAAGATACCAATTCACTCGGGACTTGAAGACACCTAAATTATAAACAACAGACGCTGGTAAAGTGTTTCATTAAAGTTAAACTGTTTCCTTATTCCAGGTGGGTATTGAAGGCATCACGTACGCTGGTAACCACGGACTGGAGATCCTGCACCCCGACGGCTCCAAGTTCGTGCACCCCATGCCCATGGAACTCCAGGGCAAGGTCGTGGAACTGCTCAAGGCATTGCAGGAACAGGTATAGTGAAGATGCTATTATTTCCTTGGTGGAATTATCCTGTCATATGTCCCTGTCATACTTCCCTCTCATACTTCCCAATACTATGACAAGTCGTTCTCTATCCAAGCCGTCCGGCTATGGAACGCTTTGCCACTCGTTATCAAACGTGCTAAAACTTTATCAATTTTCAGAATTTGGTAAGAATAGATAGATGAACGCTTTATTGCAAACATTAAATTACAGACAAAAAAGAAAATACTTAAAAAAGGAATTACTTTTTTTTTACGCTTAATAGGTCTATGTTTGGCCGCTATCTTGCCTGATGTGAAGCGATGATGTGGCCTAAGATGGAGCACATAGATCTAGAGAGAGACGGCAGTTGAGCGGCTGCTCAGACCCGTCTCCCCGATAGTTCACCGAACATCATCCCCAAACACGACTAGGTCGCTTGACGGCATGGCTTTGTTCGGTGGGTGGTATTACAACCACGGCCAGAGCCTACCACTCCAAAACGCGTAAGCGGGTTTCATCACGATGTTTTCCTTCACCGTTTTAGAGCGAGCGTACAAAATCTGCACTTAACTATAAGTCATTGGTGCAGGGACGAGTCGGTACTTCTTTTCCAACTCTTAACTAACTTTTTTTTCTTTTTACTTTTTTCTTTGTTTTTTCCTTTTTTGTAAGAAACTACTACTTTTTCTACATTACCACTGCGTCCTAATGTTATCTGTAAAACTGTGCGTATGCTTATTATGAATATATATTAGTTATATCTTAGAATGTATATTTATATAAATATCTAATGGTGTAATATTATTATTTATGTATAAATTATGCTGTTAGTTATTTATTATTTTTGTACACCACCGTCTACTCCTCTTCTTCCGATACTGTCCAACAAAAGGTTGCCTGGAAGTGATCGCTCTAATCGATAAGACCGCCCGTACAGCCCTAGTTATAAGGTTTATCTGTAATATTTTTTTATGTTACTGGTACCTATAAAATAAAGAGGTTTTGTTATTGTATCCTGTAGACTCCGTGCACCACATCAAGTTTCCAAAACACCGAAACACCCTTCCAGCATTTTAAATGATGGAAATTTGCATTTTCTAGCGAGTAATTAACTTAATCATGGTCGTCTTTGAAGGATATAACTTTACCATGAAGTGATCATCATTGCTTAATATGTAAAGTGTGAGTGGATCTCATCGACTTTAGGAGCCCCCAAAGTACAGAGTACTTAAATTTTAATATTTTCCAGGACCTAAAGAACCTACATACCTACCAAATTTCACCAAAATCTATTCAGTACTTTAACGTGATGAACAAACATCCATCCATCCATCTATCCATCCATCAAATTCAAAAATTATATAAGTATTTCAAGTAACCAAGACTTATCACATTCCAAAAAACATAAAGTATTGAAACATCAGATTTTGTATAAAAATTTCAAAATTAATAGGTACATAAAACAGTAAAAAAAAAAAAACAGAAATAATATGTCATCTGACAAACTTTCGCATTCAATATTAGTAAAAGTAGGATAAATAACGCATATCATTTACGTAAATCCTGCGGTCCCTAACACCAGGATTTCCTGTATCTAAGGAACCAGAAACTACGAGAAACATGGTGTCTAATCTCTACCTCAAACTTTCAGGTGTGCAAAGACGGTGCATGGGTGGAGAATAAGGGAGCCCTCTTAACCTTCCACTTCCGCGAGACGCCGACCGCCAAGCGCGCCGCGTTAGCGGAACAAGCGCGGAAACTCATCACAGCCGCTGGGTTCACGCCGGCGCCTGCGCATTGTGCGCTCGAGGCCCGCCCGCCCGTGCAATGGGACAAGGGTACGTCACCTGCCTCCACTGTATAAACTAGTGTTGACGACGTAGTACAGATGTACTTACACCAGAAGGCGCTGCAGTGCCACACCGAAGAGCACATCTCGCGCGACATTCGCACATTAACCACACACGTCATCGACAGCCAATCACAGCGCTTCCTGATCACGTGATAGAACGGTGTACTGTTGGCGTTACTTGCATTTTTCATTCGCTGCACTTTTTGTACTTCGCAATTGTAGAAAATAATTAAAACTACTGTAAACAAGGATCTACGTGGTTTTCCTCTCATTTTCGAAACCCAGCTTTCAACTTCCCTACACCCACGACACTTCGCTGCGCGGCGTCCAAGTTGACGACGCGGCGTCAACGAGTAGACGCCGCGTGGCCAACGACTTGACCACTAGACGGTGTACGATCCTTATCAGTTCTACTCGTGTTTCGTAATGTCTGATTGTGCAATCCGTAAATTAGCTCTCACAGCAATCGCGCGAAAATATAGGGTGCATGACATTTTTCAAAACTTTATTAACGTACCTACTTGAAGAAGATGAAAATTAAAGATAAAACACTAAAGAAAAGCGTATTGGCACGACATTTTTGAAACGAACCACTCGCCGGCGGCGCCCGCGCCGGCGCGCGTTCCACGCAGAACCCGCGCGTTCAGAACCCGCGGTCACCGCACGGTAAGCGTACGGGCGGCGGGTTGTCACCGAGTGGTTCACTCGCGAGGCGTTACGTGCTTATTATAATTATTATACGAAATACATATAAATAATTTATAACCGCTCGAGGCGAGGCGGCGGCGGCGCTGATCGGGTGCCGGGTCAACAACAAATGATTGCGATCTTATCTTAACATTGCTGTCAAAGTATTAACCGCAACTATTTTGTAACAGGTCGTGCGTCCATCTACATTTTGAGAACAGCATTCGGTCTCGACTGGAGTGAAAGGATTAGGATTATCTACGCCGGTGATGACGTCACGGATGAAGACGCTATGCTGGTGAGTTATTTATACTTCTAGTTGCTCCCCGCGGTTTCACCCGGTTTTCCGGGGCAAAAAGTATAGTCTTTTTTCCAGGTATCTACATATTAAAGTTCATCAAAATCTGTTCATTAGGTTTTGCGTGATTGCGTAATAAACATCCATCCATCTTCGCAAATTTTCGCATTTATGATATTATAGTAAGATAGGCATCATAGAATGATTTTAAAAATACTTCACACTAATTAGAGCTAACATTAGGTATTTATCATGAAAATTAATGGAACGAGTGGTCCATCTAGGCATCGTACCTAGGAAAATTCAGTCAGCCCACCCAAAAGTAACCTACTAAAGTAACATAATAGTAGTAGACATCCCTGCTATACGCACAAAACGTTTTGCTACCACGTTCATCATACGAACAGGCGAAGAGAGGAATGCATTGCCAACGTCTGTTTCCTGACAACTACAACCTAGGAGTGTTCAAATCGAGATTAAATAGGTATCTTCTAGGCGAGCGTATTACATCTTAGACCACATCATCGCTTACCATCAGGTGAGGTAGTGGTTAAACGCAAACCTATAAATAGTAAAAAAAAATGATAACTAACCGTAACAACTCCACAGGCCCTCAAAGGTATGGCGGCTACGTTCCGCATCGCATCTTCCCACATCACGAAGACATCCGCCGAGCGCCGCCTCTCGTCCACCGACTCGGTGTTGGCGATGCTCAAGTGGGTAGAACGTCACTTCTCCCGCCGCAAGCCTCGCGCCAACTCCCTCACCTATAAAAACGCGAGGAAGGCGAGAGACACCCTGCAAATGCACATGTCTTACCAAATCCCGGCGCGCTCCCCGAAACCGTCCCCCCCTCGCAGCCCCGACAAAACTTCCAGCGGGTCCGACTCGAGTTAGTCACAATCGAATGACAGCAGACCAGCTATTCTAATTCGCTCGAAACGCTTTTTCCGATCGCACGAGATCGGGACACGGAAATCTGGAGACCAACTTTAATAAAATAAAATATTCCGTTTAAATTATTGTTAACAAATATTTCGATGTATTTAAATTAATTATATCTGCTTTATGTGATAGATTATTTTAATTTTGTTTCGATTAATAACTTCAATTTTTATTTGGGCAACCATATTTGGCTGTACGCCGTGTTGTCACGTTTTGTGATTCGGAGCGAAAAGTGGCATTTTTAGCCTTATTGGTTTGACCAATGGCGTAAGACCCTTTAGCAAAGCAGGGTCATCAAAAACTGTCATTTCCGAAGCAGTTTTCGAGTGACTTATAATAGCCAACTGATCTAACTATAGAATATGTAAGAGTAACTATTAGAGACACGTTTTGGTGTCGGTAATGTTTGAACCAACGAGAGCTTGTACGATTACACAGAATAAAGAGTAGCTATTATTTTTATTTGTAAAGATTTTTTGGTGACAGAGGACTTTTGTCTTTGTCTTACTTGCAGTGTCGCTTTTGAACAAAACAATCTATAAGTATAAATTTAATGTACCATAGTGTCCTTTCACATATTTCACAAAATTAGTAGTTCACATATTTAACAAAATTATCATATTTATGAGAAAAATTTACCTTTCGAGTACAGGTGTTTATTGAACCCCGCGATATCTGTCCTCGATTTGAAATATTTGTCGTATTGAAGTTTATTGAATTTTAACCGAGTGTAATATTAAGTAGGTATATACAATTTAGATTTTAGATGTGAATATGAATTCAAATTTAACATTCCTGTGTGAACAAAATGCTTACTTCACTGATGATTTTAGCTTAGAACAACTATTTAAAAATAATATAGTAATCTTCAGATCAATGTATACCGAACAAATTGCTTTAACCAGTAAAATATTTTGATTTAGAATAGTAAGCGTCTTAGTCTTAGTATGTAAACGGTGATCTATATGTGCTTACTTGCATGTAATGTAATATAATTACTTATTTATGTGATAACCTCGTTTTAAGTTACTTTTTATATGTAGGAATAACTTAAACGAAGTCACTATATAACTTTGTGAGTTTTTTTGCTCGTACACTGTTTTGTAATCTATAACTGGTCCATCTATGGTCCTATGGAGTACCATGAATATCACTGTTGGTATTTGTCTGTGTTAGTTCCTAAAGTCTACACTTTGATATTTTAAGCTATATGTTATATGAAACGGTAAAACCCAGAACATTTTATATTTATGGTAAATTTATTCGTAGAGCTGGAACTTTGTTTTATCGATAGTTCTTAGATCATCTTTGATTTTTCTATCGATAGAACAAGGTACAATTTCTTTTTTTATCGAATTCTTTCTAGCTTTTCGAGATTTTGATAGTAATTCTATGATATGTAAGCTCATAAATGGCTATGTATGTAAATAATGTGTTAGAGTAAGTACCTATATGAAAATTAACTTTACTAGTCTAGTGGGTGTCCCGTCACACTAACGTATTTGGCACTGAAATCCCTCGAATTTGTATGAACCTTGTATTTTTAGACTTATTGGACGTTTTTAAGGTTGAATAAAAATTTTAACTGACGGAAAATAGCCTTTTAATTAGATAATATGTACAAAAACCACTACGTTAGATAGACTATAAAGTTAAAGAATTGGAATGTTGGAAATGCGTCGAATTTAACATCAAATCTGTACGAAAAGTGGCTATAACTCCGAATAAATACTGTATAATAATATTTAAAATACGGTAAAAATTAATCCACTTACATAACATTTATACACAATTACACTACAGTCAGTATCACAATAATAAATATTATAGGGCCCTGCGCACACGGAAAAATATGTTGAGATAATCGTCTCTTGCTGACAACTAACCAATACATCATTTTATTTCACTGACTCCACTTGTCCGTTTCTCTTCAGCAGTTGACTCGCTGACTTCACTCTTCCTAAAGGCCTCTCTACCTTTACTTCAGTGTTTCGACATACTTGTCTCAATGACTCCACTCTTTCTGCAATCTGTCTTATTGACTCCACTTTTCCTACAGCCCGTCTCGTCGACTCCACTCTTACAAATCTGTATCGAGAAAGTTGTCTCACTGACTACATTCCTACAATCTGTCTCGATGGAATTGTGTCACTGACTCCACTCTTCCTAAAGTTTGTCTCGTTGACTCTACTCTGTCCTGAGACAATGTAGAGAGTAAGGTGTCTCTGTACGTTGTCTCATTGACTCTAGTGTTATCTGCATTGGGCTATCTCAGTATGCGCAGGGCCGGTTGTGCGAGATGTGCATTAGACATTACTGTGTGAAACTACAAGCCACGACAGTATGAAGTAGAAGAGACAGATGGGGTACACTGCAAGTGCCTTCTTGCCTTCGGGCTGACTATCACCCAAGAACTTCGTTGCCGCTGAAAAGAGAAACAAATTCATTTAACAATTAGTAGTAAGAGTGGTAAATAACCTTTTAGTGTTTCATTCAAAATAAACCAGCAACTTAAAGATGTTTCTCAATTCTTGTTTTTAAAGATGCAAAAAAATAGAACTGTTGATGAACTCAAAAAAAGAACAGTTCCAATCGGTTAACCTTTTGTGCGCCACATTATAGAAGCAAAACCGTGACCTTCAAGCCAAGCTATGACATTTTCATGGCGCAGGGAGCACTTTTTCGTATGTCCAGTATAGCCAACGAATGGTAGTAAAAAGGTTAAGTTAATTTCTACTCTTTCTGAACACATACTATAAGTTATAGGTATGTATATACGTTATTATAACTAGAAATTCAAGTTCACTCACCAAAAGTAGCCCACACAAAGCCGACCATGGAAATCACCAGCCTCAGGAAGAATAGGAAGGTGGTCTGCGAGCTGAACAGTATTATCCGGCAGATGACCAGCGACACTGCGATCGGGAACAGACAGTAGCCCAGCACGCATACTGACTGGAAGAATGATCTGGAAATAGAATGAGACAAAATATAAGGTCAACGTATGTAGGATTTTACACGTTGCATTTCGTTTGTCAACCCGGCACCCGACCAGTGCCGCCTCGCCTCGAACGAGCGAATTCATAATATGAAATTCCATACATATACACTCACTTATCAACTCCGTAACGTCACCGTCTCGCTCACGGTGTCAACCCGCTGCCCACTCGCCGTCTTCATCTAGATATGTGCTCTATTTTGAGCCATATAGTCACTTAACTACAAGCGAAATAGAGGCCTAACATATTTTTTAATTGCCGCTCCTTTTTCTCTTTCTCGCTCTTGGGTAGACAAAGATGGATACATAAGGAGCCTAGTAATAAATAAATATATATACAAAAGCGTTTGTAGTACTTACATATTTCCGCCAAGCAGTTTGGAATTGATGGTAACGACAGCGGCCCCTATCCACACCAGGACAAATACTTCTGCAAACTCTGGCCCTCCGTCATTGGAGTTGTCAGCTCGCTCCGTGGAGCCCTGAAGTATGGTCGCCATGAGTGTGCAGAGCAGCAACGGGCCCCATAGGTCCCCTAGAATTGTGGAATTAAAATGTGTTACCGATACACTTAGTTGAATCTTAGGTTGTGTACCCTTGTTGATAGAGAGTATGAATAGGGGATCGAACAGTAATCGAGAAAAAATCTAAAATGTAGTTAGAACGAATGTTCGTCGAACCAGAAAGATCATTCAATCAATATTTTTGTGAAATAATAATGATTTATATTTTTAAATCAATAAATAAAATCTAATAATTCTGATATTTTTAATCTGTTCTTCATCTCAAACGAAACAACAATCACAGCGCATGACGTCATTTGTAGGCAAATGCCGTGAGTCAAGCTTGTGTTTATTTTACGTTTTTGCTTTTCATAAAATGTATTTTTGCAAATTTTTTCATTCCATTACTAAAATATTGTCCCCAAACTTCGCAAAACGTATTTAAATCTCTTTGCAAGTTTTATTTCGATTTGTTTGTCGTTTTCTACCTACATATGACGTCACAAGTTTTGAGGTGACCTTTTGCGCGGCAATATTTGAAACATAATATTTAAATATAGTTTTAGGTACTTTTAGAGGGTTATTTAATTAAAATATTATTTTTCATGGCTATATATATTAATTGTGGTTAATATAAAACACTTTCTGAAAAGTTGTCCGATCCCCTATTACTCAACTCAAAATTATATCTAAGCAAGGAGCATCATTCTCGCCAATATTAGAAGTAAATATATTTATTCACATGACAATTTCTTTTTTATGAAAGAAAGTCTTTTACAATGTATCATAAAAAACTGCATTACTGATTGATTTCCCTTTTCTTAATCAATCATTGTAAATTTCTTTTTATAACAGACTGGGTCTGTGTTTGACCACAATCTCACCTGATGGGAAGTGACGATGTGGTCAAAGATGTAGCACGCCTACCCAGTAAATACTTGTTCACCCTAGACTTAGGCCCAGATTGTATTTATGTGGAAACACAGACGACGGTTAACTCCCTTGACATTCCCATATGTTTGTAAAGGGCTGTAATGTGTTATAATGCGAACTGCAAGGTTGACATCCTGTTATGTGCATATTCATGACATCCATCATCCCGCTCTGGACCAGTGTGGTGGATAATGGCTCATGTTCTATAAAAGGCCCATGTCCCTGAAGTGGAACAGTGGGACAGTGGGACATGAGTAATAAGTCTTTCTACGAAATGATTTTACTATCATAATGCATTTATATTATCACTACAACAATTTTTAATTACTTGTCAAGTAAATGTTATCATACACTGATAATATATAATCTTACAATCAAACCAATTATAGCGGAATGGCTAAATTCGAAAAGGGCACTTGTCATTCATTTTGCTGAAATATTTGAATGGCATTGTAGCCAGTGTAATTACTGGGCATATGAGTATTATTAAATCTGAGGTGTCAAGTGCAATAATATGCTAAGCAGGATTTTGATAAACAAGGTTTGTTATATTGCAACTGTTATTATGTGCAGGCATATTGCTTACCATCAAGTGAACAACCTGCTCTTCTCTTCACTTAGTAAAAAAACTAAATGATCAAATCAGATACGTAAACGAGTTCCATGCTGGATCTATGTATAACAGTCAAGCAGTATGACATAGTTTATATAATATGATATGACTATGGGGTGGGTAAAATGAAGGAACACTCACATTCTTTTAATAAGCTTGTTTTTTCTCTAGGGAGGAGGACATGGTAAAATTTGTTGCCGACAGCTCTGAGATCTCGCATCTAAAAATGATAATTAGAGTTCTATGTTAGAATGATACTACAAACAAACTAGTGCTTAGATCAATTACGCCGACAGGAAAGTTATAGTAAAACACATTTACAAGACCTAAAATTATAAACAATACATTGGAATAGCGTATATGCTACATTTAAAAAACACCGAAACAATAATTCTATATATATATTAACCCATATATGCCCAGGTAGTTTCCAAACCAACAACTTATTCGACACATGATCGTTTTGTTACATCAATCATTGATGATAGCAGATCCATAGACAACATAATAGTAATCAAAAGTTCTGGCCATATATGGGTTAATTCTAATCACATTATTACTTTAGCTTTGTAGGTTTAAAACAGAAATACTTTTTTAAACTAAAGAAGACAAATAAAAGCTGTAATTATGTAATATTTAAAAAATCTATTTTCATAAGACAAATCGGTCAAACAGGACTTACGAATGTCTCCTTAATAGGTTCATCGAGTGTGTTAAACTCCATTGAGTTTCCCGTAGAGCCACCTGTGTTTCCTGGAAGATTCATTTCTCCCTCCACAATGCCTACGTCCCCAGCAGGAAACATCTAAAAGTACAGTTAGTTACAAATTATAGTTCAACAGAAATCTCAGCAGGGCTATAAAAATCTCTTTAGTGTATACTAGGATACAAAAAGAAACAATAACAGCACAAATTCCCTTACTTATGGTAGTACCATGTGCTGTTGCTTAAAACAATCTCTCCCAAAAAACGTTTGAGTGGACCTTTGTATCCTTTGGATTAGACGGCGTTGTACAACACTTAAATAAGAACATTTACAACTCAATACCTATTATACATAATATATTCAATACTCAATTATTTATTGCAATCATATCATGTTATATTTACTTTAAGTACAATTAAATACTTCTTCTTTCGAAATCTTTTACTGTAAAGAATAATTAATAATGAACACATTCTCACGTCTTATAGGTCTTACATCTACACAAGTGTGAGTCAAGATAGGTACTAGATCTAAAAACGCATATTTACAAGAAACTAGCTATTACACGAGTACACAACTACGCAGACGTCAGTTACACATTTGAGTTCTAGATTACAGTGAAAACTGTTTACTGGGCGATTCTCTGTAAGCTCGCAATGGCCCATACAAACGCTGTCCTGGTATATTATTCTAGCATTTTCGCAGAAATATAATACTATTGCTTAGGAAAGTAACTATTACTGTTATTGCATAAGAGGGCCAATTGAATTTATTGGATTTTTTAAAGTTATTTGTATTTTTCTGATAAATCATGACAGGGGACTGTTAGGTGCAACAGGGGACTGTTTTATATAGAAGTAAGTCATATTATTAGTATCAATAATTTATTATTTTTATGACATATTTATGCATCAACATACAACAATAATATTACAAAAGCTTCTTAAAAAAAAACAAAGCAAAAGGCATAACTTCTCTTACAAATTAAATACTTTTTGTTTATCACAAACAGGGTGGATTTTTGAGACGGGACAGTAAGGACGTTCCTAGGAGACCATCCATAACTTTTTTTATTGATTTGACGAACTGGTCACCCCCAGAATTAACAAGAAAATCGTTTGCACGTTGATTCGACGCCGTCTAGTGCGCCTTTACCGTGACTATTTTCTGTGTAGTTCCACGTACATTTATTAACATCACAAGGACGTCACCAAATAACGCTTTATTGACCACTTCTTTTCTCTAAACAGGCTCGACTAACATTTTAAATAATATTGTGTTAGGTGTGTCTTCAACTTTTTTTTTTGTTTCTAGTTTCAAAGCCTTGCCAACCTTTTTCTGTATTATGTCAAGTTTTCTTTTTAAATCTGCGATCTTTTTATTTTCTTCTTTGTTATAGTTTTGTCTTTGCCTTTTGGATTGTCTTTTTCTTTGCTGTGAACTTATAATGTATATTGCTGGGCTTGGGCTTGGAGCTGTAGAAAGCTGAATTGAAAATGGAGTTAGCTGTCTTGAAGGGGGAGTATCTTTTTCAGGATTTGATAATAGCGTATTTTCACGCATAAACGTATTAGTAACGCTTTTCAGTCTCATTCGTTAAGCTCGGTATACAGTTCAGTGTTCTTTCCACTTCTTTTAGGCAGCCCTGTTCCCTGTTCCCGTGGTGTCATATCTTTCACTAATTTCCTCAAACCTTTTTCTTTCCTTTTCTGGTATTTTAACCTCTCCTTTTCTTTCATCTCTTCACACATTTGAGGATATTTTTTAGTATCTTATCCGCTCTGCTTCTCTTTTTTTCTAATAATGCCTCTCGGGATAACTTTTTTTTAGCAGGCATCTTAAATGTATGCGAACAACCTGTAACGTAATTAACGTTCAGTAAGATAAATAACGCGAATCATATATTTTTTAAAGCTCTTATAATTCCTACATTAATAAAACTTAGACGTGTGACGAATTTACATCAATAAAACTTGTAAATATTGACCAATAAATGAAATCTACAGCCCACTGTCGTATTATCAACCAGGGGACTGTAGCCAGGGGACTGTGTATTTTGGACTATTTGCATAATATTTGCTAAACTATTGAAAAATACTTGGTCGCCAAGCAACCAATAGATTTGGACATCAATCAAAGAAATAATATATTATATATACATACAATAACATTAATTAATACCAATATAATCACTTACCAGAGGACTGTTTGTCGGAGCGACCACGACGCATTCACCCCCACAGATGACGCTCGGACACTAAGTAAAATAGCGTTCCGCCGCCGTTTTTGACAATGTTACCAACTTCATAATGAATGCGTTACATTTCACGCCAAATTACGTTTGTAAACATAACAGATTTTTTCTATTGTATTTTTAAATTTTTGGCAGAGGACTGTTTGAAAAATCTCCGGACAACATTTACATGGCATTTTCAAATTGAAAATATACGTAACTAGACTATGTTTCATGAAAAAAATATAATTTAACTATTCTATTATTAGATATTAATAGCCAAATTGATACAGTCTTAATTACTTATTTTTAAATATTACCTCTAAGTGGGAATTCTGATAATGGGACAGCCAGGGGACTGTATTTTTAAGGCTTTGATAATTTCTAGTAAAATAGTTAAAATTGTTATCGTTCTAAATACAACTGCACTGTAAAGTTTGAGTCTTTTATTTAATTATAGAGTGATAGTTATTTTATTAAATTGTATTATTTAAAACAAAAATCGGTTCGGACAGCTATTTACGAGTTTACAGAGAATCACCCTACTATAGCCAACAAACGTGTAAAAGTTAAAAATGAATATAAACATAGCAAACATTTGCAACATGATTTCGTTGGGATCGGGTGAGCTGAAAATAATATTACAAGGTAATACTTACATCGTACTTAGAATCAAACGTAGTCATTATATATGGCCGATATGCACTATAAATTAATAAAATGTATTGGAATTGTAGAAATTATCACAATTTTCCAACACATCAAATATTTTCCTCAAAATTCATTTCATTGATTTGACGCAATGATATTTATTGTTGACTTTGACAGTAATCAGTATGACAGTTGGTTGGTTGACATTCGTGCGTGTCGTCGAAAATAAAATTATATAAAAAAATTGGTTCATAGACTATAAGGTTACTTGGTATAAGCATAGCCACTTTCTTATGTTGGCCACCGACATTTTCGTAGTAATGATACTCTCGTACATTGAGGGTGTGAGACCTCAATGCTCTCGTACTAAGATAAATTATATACTTCGTATTTTATCTTTGTACTTCGTCATTGCTCTCGTATTAGTCTGTGAGCTCCATTGACATTGAGGTCTCACTTCCTCAATGTCCATTGAGTATTCCTCAATGGTGAGCACCTAAGATTTAGCTTTGGTGAGCACAGTCTCTGAGTGACAGTTTAATAAAAATAAATCATATGTGACGCCTAAGATTTAGTATACGTCTTTGTGTGACGCTAAGATTTAATAATACGTCTTTGGTGTGACGCATTGAGGAATGACACTAGACCTCAATGATGTGACGG
The DNA here is from genome assembly GCA_951640565.1 of Petrophora chlorosata. Lineage (NCBI taxonomy): Eukaryota > Metazoa > Arthropoda > Insecta > Lepidoptera > Geometridae > Petrophora > Petrophora chlorosata. The sequence goes on along the minus strand of OX621197.1, from coordinate 4,503,971 downwards.
GACTTTTTGGCGGGAAGCTCGCGGGAAGTGAAAAGTGATACAGTTCGATTTTGTTTTATTTTCCAAACATGTGTTATTTCGGGTGATCATGTGTAATATCACTGGAATATGAAACAAAATAGAGAAAACATTACTTTTTATGTTCTCCCAAAAAGTCCATGGAAAGCTTGAATAAAGTTCCACCACTTTATTGAAGCACTAGGAGAGGGTCCGGCTTGTTACTGTTGACCCTCATTCGCAACAAAAGTATAATAAATGGAATATTAAACTACCAAATAAAAACTACATGAGATATGGCGGTATGGTTCTAGAGACTTTAGCCTGCCCTAACGGGAGAATTAAAAAAAAAATCATATGTGACAGTGACATATGTCAATGAAATAGATTTCGATTGGTTAATTTTTTAATTTTTTTATTGTTGTTTGCGGTTGATAAAAACGCGATCGATTTTCGTTTTGTTTCGTCTTGTTTTGTATAAAGTTATAAGATTCTAAGTAAATCTAGATAGACTTGTGTTAAATTCTGTAAAATAAGCGTCGATTGTAATAAATTATTTCGGTGTACCTCATCGTAATGCTAATATCACGCTATGAAAGTGACCGTTAAAAGTAAATAACCTTTCAATTTCCGAGACAATAATCTGTGCCTTTCAGCGAGTTTACATATAAATATTGCGCGTAGGTTGGACGGGGGTGGCGACTTGGCGCTGGGTGGCGAACGACGACAACTGCGGGATCTGTCGCATGCCCTTCGATAGCTGTTGTCCCGACTGCAAGTTGCCGGGAGACGACTGCCCCCTGGTCTGGGGGGCTTGTTCCCACTGCTTCCACATCCACTGCATCGTGAAGTGGCTCCACTCGCAGCCGCAGCAGCAGTGCCCTATGTGCCGGCAGGACTGGAAGTTCAACAATAAGTGAAGACATCTGTTTTGTGAGTATGTTTTGATGTCAAATTTTTCTGTTGATGATTATGTAAGTGTCCAGTGATATAACAGCACCAAGTTAATATATAAATACAATCTAAACATCATCAGCAATTAGATTTTATATATTATATCATATGTAAGCCCTAAGTGTGTCTATTATAATTTCTATCACCACCATCTGTTTATGTTTCGTTATTCCTCTCCATCCAAAGGTTATCTGGAAGAGATCGCTGTAAGCGATAAGACCGCCTATTGTTACACTATTGTAAACATTTAACTTGTACTTTATTTCAATGTTTAAGGTGAATAGTAGTGTTTATAAATCTATCTAAACCTAGTTCTAATCAAAACAGTTAAGTCATTATTTTCACAAGCTGTAGTTGTTAGGGCTACACTTGGGTCTAGTTTTTGCTATATCCTTGTCAGATTCTTGCTTAGTTGGCCTATTTCATTCCTAAATACCAGTGTGCCAGTGACCCAAAGCCTTAGATTCGTTCGCTTGTAGATTTGGTGTTTTGTAAATATAGACCTTTTTGTTTTCATTCAGATTGCCTTTTGCCCATTCATGACAGTGTAATCATTATACAAACAAAAATATTTCATTCATAGTGACCAAACTCATGCATCTGATGTCACCATCTTGTGGTGTTTTGGTTGTGTATGAATTTTAATGACAAAATGTTGTGTACTGCCCGTCTGACATAAACCAAATAGCCACTTAGCCACAACAATGTATATTTAAACTGGCTGTGCTCACTGGTTTCACCTGCATGGTATTTTTTTCTGAAGTGACCAACATCCATCAACCTTAAAAGTTTTCTTATTTATGATATATGATGATTCGCACGGGAACATAAATTTCAAAATTAAGAATTATAATACACACACATCTCGTGTATTTACAATTAGATTAAATTTTTATCCACATAAAAGACTTACATTTTTCAAAATATCGCACCTTCGGTGCAACAAAGTCACAAATAGCCAAAACTGCAAAATTGAGTTAAGTATGCCAAATTGTCTTAGAGCCATGCCTATATCGGGGCAACAAAAACACCCGCGAAAGTATCGCAAAAATCTACTAAATGGAGCGAGTGCCTTTGTGGTTATTGGTGCATTTTTCCATTCGTTTTGGGCCAACAAAGTTTGATTAGACAGTTGTGCCCCCGCGCCTGCGAGATAATGACGTGCGTTGGAGCTAAAGCGACACAAATGATGTAGACGAGTGCAAAAAGCTGACTGAAATGCCTAAATAATAAGGCATAACTCATTTAACTAAATAATTTCTGGTGCAACAAAGTCACAATTCAGGACACTTTTTTGGTTTTGCGTTTTATTAGAATAATTTTAGTAACTTGAATTAAACTTTTGACATGAAACTAAAGAAAACACAATAAAACATTAATTTTATAAATATTTTAAACCTACTACAATTAGACATCCAGTAATAAGGCAATAAATGCGAAAAAAATCTTCAAAGTCCTCTCCTGTAAAATTCAAAACTGAGCTGTTGTGACTTTGTAGCACCGAAGGTGCGATATGTTCTTTGCTAAGTGACTGTATCATTATTTTGCATTATACTGCATGATGTGTCAATAAATTGAAGCTCCATTACATAAGTGTCCATGTAAACAGTTAACGGTATTTTCGTTGTAAATTACGCCATCTCCAACAAAGCTACTTGTAAACAACGGCTGTAACGTTTTGATTAGCGTGGAACAATAGATCAGAGAGTGGCTTTCGAAATGCTGTCCAAACAATAGGGTCGCGTGTTCCGCCACCGCACCGCGCGCCGGTAGCCGTTGAAATCATTCTCATAGTAAACAATCACTTTTACATTATTAAAACTGCGGGTCAGCTCATTGTTCGACCGTGCGGTACTGGTACTTGAAGCTAGTGCAATACGCAGCAGGCAGACGTGATTTCTATGCGAAGGAGGTAGAGTTATGAAGTAAGTGCGCGCGTACGAATCACACGGACCGAGACGGGCCGGTGTTTGCGCCGCCACCGCCGCCGGCCGGTAAAGTGCTCCAGTGCTCGTCAGTGAGTGTCGCGCGCCCGCGAGTACGGACGTGTGCAGTCCGCCCACGGAGCGCTCGCGTGTGTCACGCGTTGCCGGTCTAACGCGCTCCTTATACTATAACTCTTCCTTATAGTATTGACGAGTGACGGTCCGTGTAAGCATGCTGATGGTACAGACGAACGCCCAGCCCATGAAGAGCAGCAAAATCAAAGGTCCTCCGCCGGTGCCGCCGCGACCCAACCAGAGTGTCGTCGCGGAGGCACTAGCCAAGACCAGGAAGGCCGTCGCCGAGTCGAAGGTCAACTTCACCAAGTCCCGGGCGTTCTCCAGGCACGACACGACTAACACGCCTAAAGTCAAAACTTTGGAGAGATCGAACACTTCGAACTCGTCGGTGTCGCCTAAACAGAACGGATTGGCGCGCGTCAAGTCGTTCATCAGAGATGTCATCAGCGACCGTAGCTCTTCGTCCGATGAGAGGAAATCCAGTGGACAGAACTCGAGGAGGAGTTCTAGTGACAGCAACACCATGCCGGCGCCGGCGTCCGTCAAGAAATCAAACGAATCTCTCAACTCTAAAGCTGTCAAAACGTGTAGGCAAATCCTAGTGAGATCTCTTTCTACATCGAACAAATTGGATCAGGACTCAAAATGTAAGGTCACAAAATCGTCAAGTTTCGCAGAAAAGACGTTCCCATTGCGGAAAGCGCCACCGCCTCCTTTATCACCAAAACCTAAGCTGAAACCAATGAAACCTTTACCTGGACAGAAAAGGCAAGCGCCTAGTTCACCACATAGTCCGACAAGTTCAATAACCCCAACAACTCCAACTAGCCCGTCAAGCTCAAACAGCCCAATACTTTGTATTACACCAAAGGAGTCTCCGGAGCTCAGTCCGTACTCGTCGCCTATCGATGCGAAGCCCCCGCGGAGTCCGCCCCCCGAGGCGCCTTACGCCTCCGTCGAGGAAGTCCAAGACTTCGATGACAGATTACGAAACAGCCCAACGAAAGAGGTCAGTAATCCAACGGAATCAAAGAACGTTCCCGTCAGTCCGAAGCCCGAAGAGGATGTTAATAAAAATACAAATTCCTTAGAACGAAAGACATCAAGAGTAACTGAGATGTTAATTTCGGAGATTCTCGCGAGCAGAAATAACAATAATAAAGACGAGGCGAACACTGTTATAGATAAAGGCAAATTTTCCGAGAATATGAGTAACGGAAACGACTCGCCCGACATTGAGATGGACATGATGAAGGACATGAATAATCACGAGATGTTGATATACGAGCTGCAGACGATGCACTCTCAATCAAACGTTCCTGAGGCCTTAGACTCCAAAGAGTGCGAGGAAACAAACGGACACTTTGATTCAGAAGACTCAGAGCCTAACTACGCGGTGTCGACAGTGGACAGCGGCACAGATGAAGGATACGACCAGGCATACGCTTACATTCTCGACGATGACCTTAAATCTAGGTATGTATGAGCAACTAACATACATGCATATCTTGTTTGAATACATCATTACTAGCTTTTGTTCCGCGATCTTATTATTTTGAACAGGTAGTGTTGAAAGGTCATAACGCTCGAGTAAAACCGGGTTATGTACGTTTGTCCGGTCAGTACATGCCGGCCCAACATTACCCATTCTGGGTCACGGATGTTGACTTACATTGAAATTAAGTGTTGTGGTATTATTGGGTATATATTAACGACTTCAGGATAATTAAAACCCTTATGAGTATCGTAAGTCGTAAGCAGCTGTTTACTTCTATTACGTCCTCGTATTACAAATCGTCATTTTGAATCCAAAAGTAATATTTTGCTAAGACCAATGAGTATGGTCATAATCTATTAAATCTCTATTCTTGTTATTACAACCTTAAAACAACATTTTTCTTCTATAGAAACGTGTTTGAATCGACACAAAACTAATAATGTAGCCAGCGAAATTACTAGCCATATGAGACTTAATATCTAATGTCTCGGGGTGATTACCGCAATGCAGTGCAGTGCTTTTTATGGTATTAAAAGTTCTGGGTGGCACTGCAATTGTTCTAGGCAGGCGTGGCGCTTACCATCGGGCGAGCGACTGCTCGTCAAATCACGCAATTCCATAAAAAAAATAAGAACTATACATACCTATATTAAACAAAAAATAACAACCTCATTAAAATAATATTTCTATCTAATATGGACATTATGAATTTTAATGTTCGCAAGAAATAGACTTGTTGCAAGTATCTGCGCACATTATTCTCGACTTATTGTCACCTTGAAATGTGACTGGCTTCATTATAATCTAGTTAGGCTAATTCACCTTTTTAAGAACCTACGTAGAGTTGCTACCGGTTCTTTCTATCAATTACACGGACTCATGTAATAGAGCTATTGTGCTTCAATGAATAATTGATTACTTTTTTATGCAGAAGTAGTTTTTCGCCCCGCGGCTCAGCGCACTGGTCTGGGTCAAAATATGAAATTTACTGGAAGTAGAGACTTGAGGTTGCGGGTTCGATTCCTACGACGAGACAAATGTTTGTGCAGAGAAAAAAAATAAGCGCAAGCATTTGTTTCGTGTCTGGTTATTGTGGGACCATGATCCTCGTAGTTCCTGGTTCCTTAGATACAGGGAATCCTAGTTCGGGGCCAAGATTTATGTTTGTGATCGTTGGGCGTATAATAATTAAAGAGGAAATAACCCCGAATGTAAACTTGTAATAAATAATAATAATTAATATATATTAAATAAAAATATAAATGTAATAAATAATAATAATAAATATACAATAAATAAAAATAATAATAATATAAACTTGTAATAAATATAATAATTAATATTAAAGTCTGGGCAGCACTGCACACCCTTGCACAGCAGATTGCAAATGTCATGCAATCCGAATCAGTAATATTATAGGCAGTATACACACAGCTGCTTAGCGACATAATAGCACTGCAAGGTTATGCTGACAATACGGTAGTACTTATCCTTACGGGATCTACTACTACTACAATAGGAAGCAAAAAGAGGTCTAACATAAGACATCTAACAATTGTGTTGAATGAAACAACCAAAGTTATGCCATGAGACCTCACGGCCATATATGCGAAAACAATAGCGCGACCGCTTTATCTAAAGCGACGTAAGTACTCAACGATAATCGCTCTGCAAACAATAACATAACAGATATACCATGCATGGCACATGCACATTTTAGTAAATCATAAGTGATCAGTGGTACATGCATACTTGCCCAAACACTATGTAGAATTAGCTTTGGTGTATGATATAAAATGCAGGCGAAGGTTTACCGACTGCAGTCTGATAATGAGAAGATTGTGAAGGATACATTTTTTTTACATTGATCCTGGCCACTAACTATTCCCTATATCTCGGGAACCAGGAACTACGAGGACCACGGTCCCACAACACCCAGACACGAAACAAATGCTTGCGGTTTTTTTCTGTGCACAAACATTTGTCCCACCGCGGGAATTGAACCCGCAACCTCAGCGGTGAATGATTTTTTTTTGACGCTGGGAAAAATGCAATACGCATACCCCTGCATCGGGGGGGGTGGATCCTCCCCGCGACCAAGGATCCGCCGGAGTGGTGTATGATATTTGAGCCAACCTGCCCAACCAATACACCACAGAGGCTGACATTGCCAAGTCCAGCCACCCCTAAGTGCTACTTCATAAAACACTGCCATCCTGTGTATCTAAAGTCATCCTGCTCTGCGGCACTCCTGTTTCGTATGGCAGTTTATATTACCTACTCCAGGGGTTCCCAAACTTTTTCAGTTAGCGGCCCACTTACAGGTTGAGTATTTTGTCTTGGCGGCGCCCCCTAGCAGTAACCTAGATAGGCACAAAAATTACAACATCTACTATATGAAGCTGAGTTTTTATATTTATATACAAGAAAAACATTTATTATTTAAGAAAAATAGGAAATAAAATACAATGGCAACTTAGTCAATATGACGTGTGAGTTTGGTGATCACCACACATTTTTTTAAAGGTATAAGGCTTGACACCGCTATTTTTATTTGCCTAAGTTTAGTTTCCGGAGGATGGAAAACAGGAGCGCCTCACGGCGCCCCTCTTTATTCTCTACGGCGCACCAGGGCGCCGCGGCGCACACTTTGGGAAATGACCTACTCAGTATCTAGGAAAAGGGTGGACATTTGTAGATGAACTTTCAAATAATGTGGAAGATTGATTGATTGATTATAGGTTATCTTATTGTGACACAATAGTGAATTGATTAGGGCATTGCGGGACTGGGCATAGAATTATGCAGTAAACAAAGCAAAGTGCATGCCGCACGATATGTTATGATGTGTTCGTGGAAATATGCTCGAATAGAGTCCGATAACTCTTTACTACGTCAACGTTAACCTGTTTTACGTGTACGGGGTCAGGAGAACTAGTGCACGTAGGATATTTAATTAAAGTCACGGCGATTTGTCGATAAATTACTGATTTGTTGAAAACAGTAAAGCAGTAAACTATTGGGCAATATGTGGGTAATGTATTTTCCCCATGAATGAACGATTTGTTGATTGATAATAAATTTCCTATTGATTAAAATTACAAATTATATTTTATAATATTTAAGTAGTAGTAAGTAGTAGTACGCAAGCATTACTGTGTTCGATTGAAGGGTCTTCTTTTACTATTTTAGCTAGCGAAAAAAGTAAAAAAAGAGCTTTTGAATTGAGCACCTTCGTTACCAATCCTTTCTCTCGCAGGTTACGCAAGCAGTTCCGAGCGATCAGCACCATGTCGCTGCAAGGGCTGCCTCCCTTACCGAAGAGCCTGAGTGGCTTTACAGAAGGCGAGCCTGACCCCGAGCAGCCAGCCACGCCTGACAAGCCGCCCACTGATCTCGACTCGCAGCTCATATATTTGAAGCGTGAAATGGTATGTCCTTTATAAACCTTTTTTTTTTAAAGACATTTTAAGATTTTTTTAAAGTTGCCTTAGGTTTTAGGTACTCAAATCGGTGATTAACCAGGCGACTGCATCCCACAAAGTTTAAAGACATCCTGTCTGGTTTATGATTAAGAAATGGCCCGTAAGAAGTTGAGACGTGATGGACTGATGATGACGATGAAACTTACACAAAGCCTTCATTACACTTTCAAAGCTTCATTTCCAAGTAATCTTTTATTAATTTTGACCTATTTTTCTTTGCTGATCGTTAATCCCATTGTGTAACCGGGTTACACTTTCCCTGTGTATTCTGTCTACTTCAAGCGTTTATTTTATTTAGCTTTTCGTTATTATTATATATTATCTTTTCTTGAAAAAAATAATTAAAAATTACTTTTTCTTATATTCGATTTGATCAAAGATACACGAATTTACGAATATTTCCGTCGCCGTCAGTTTTATAATCTTCCCTTTTTCGTCGGTAGTTTACTAAAATATTTTTATAATGACGTAGTTTTAACGTCGTAAACTTTATTAAAGGGAAACACCCAAATTATTGCCGACAAATCTGCCTCGGTTCTACTTATATTACATTCTTGCCCTATAAAAGTATTATGAGAACCATAAACCCGTGTATTACTATTTTATAGGGAAAATTATGTTGTTTGATACACTTTGGTAGTAAAATTTGTACCTACGCTATAGATAGAGTAGCTTCAACTTTTCAAGTTTCTAAATCACTCCGCGCTCTGTCTAGCACGCGTTGAAACTACATATCCATAAACAGCAATTACATGAAAACTAAAAGTCGTGACACCAAAAATAGAACGACTCCCTACACAAAGTCTGTAACATGAAATAAATAATATGCACATTGCGGCAGACACGAGCGCAGTTTGAAAAACAGATGTCTGTACATTTGGGCTTATCGCCCGTAATCGTAATGCGGGAATCGGGAGCATACCGTTTACGTACCATTCCGGCACACGTTTGCCAACATAGGAAACGTAAACGACCAATTTCACGTTCTGTTTCGCCTTTACACACATTTATTTTAAACCCGACTTCAAACGCAGACGCGCTATCTGCCACATCGCTAATGAGTCGATTAGGATAAACAGCATGTGTGTCTGTGTGTCATTGTTGTTGATAAAACTTGGTGTAATGCACCTTGCGTCGCGGCGCTGGAGATAATGACCATCATTATGCACTGTGTGAGCAATTCGACAAGCTTGGCGATGGCATTACGTGCTTTATATAGATTGTGATAAAAGCTGGTTTTGTCTGGAGGATGTGTCGACAATGACGCAAAAACGCGTGCATATACCACGTACACGCCGTTCCTTGCGGCATGCGTAATTGATGCCCCACCGCATTCTTGGCAGAAGGCTCGCTTATGGAAATTGTTTGCGCATAGGACGTCATTTTGGTCCTTCGAACCTATCCTTACGTTCGTCGCCTCATTGCGGTTTTAGGTGGAGCCGGTGAGATAAGTTCCAATCTGTCTCATTTCCGTCTAAAAAGGTTGCCGTTGAGATTTATCTGTGATGACTTAATCTACCGTTGGAAGAAGAATTTCCTGCGTGTCTATTTACCATCCATTCTATAAAATATGTATTCTAATTCGATTTTTTTTTTCGTAGTAATCGGTCTTAGTCGTTGCTTTTACTATTCGTAAGTGCTAAAGATATATTTTCGTATTGTTCTGAGTTTCATAAGCTTACTTTTTGCAATGCATTATGCAATATGCATTCAATTGCATGATTGTGCACTGTTTTATCTATGTTTATAGTAAATATCTGTTACATATTCATGCTTCTTTCTCAGCTGCCGTAGTCTATTAAACTAGATTATCGCATTTTATGAAACTGCATCTCTTCATAAAGCTTCGACATTTAAATATATCTTATAATCCCGCACTACTGACTTTCTTAAGTTATGTGCGGATTTAACACTCGCTCTAACAACGGTGAAGGAAAACATCGTGAGGAAACCGGCATGTCTAAGAATTACTCACAAATATTCAAGGACATGTGACATCCACCAACCCGCACTGGGCCACCGTTGTGGATTACGGCCTATACTCTCTCTATGAGAGAAGGCCCTTGTCCCAGCAGTGGGAACGTGATAAATAAATAAATAAATAAATAACGCCCAACGATCACATACATAGATCCTGACCCCTAACTAGGATTCCCTGTATCTAGGGAACCAGGAAACTATGAGGACCATGGTCCCATAACACCCAGACACGAAACAAATACTTGCGCTTTTTTTCTGTGCACAAACATTTGTCCCGTCGCGGGAATCGAACCCGCAACCTCAGTGGTGTATGAGATTTGAGCCAACCTGCCCAACCACTGCACCACAGAGGCTGTCAATGGGCTAGTGATGATGATGATGACGTCGATATTTTACAAAAGTTAGATATTTATTTGATGATTATATGTTAATAGACGAGCAGCACGGGTGCTGATGTGTCTTTGTCTCACAGTAAAATTTATGTAACACTGTTTGCTGAATTCACAGCCTGTACACTATTACATATTTAAATTGAAATGTATAGCTACACGTTACCAGTCAGTATCGTACATATAACATGAATATTATGTAGTGTAACAGGTTGTACAGACAATTATCAGTCGTTCTCAGCCTTGAAGACCTTGTAATAATTTGCAACCCACACCGCACCACGTCACCGCTTCGAACAAGCATTGTTTTATTATACACAGTTATTGGGAAACACGGTGTTTACAAACAAAGAATTTGTACGTAGATATTAAACGAAACATTATGATTAAATGTAAGTTCTGCCACAGAATACTAACTCTAAGGGACAGAAGCATCACTCCGCAAAGAAATTTAAACAAATAGCAACTCTTGCTATGACGCAATAAAATTCAATTCAGCTCGCGTAGCGCTGCATACCTACCAGTAATATTAATCTACAGAGCGCCTCTCTTTCTATCGCATAGCTCTTATCTCTTCTGACGCGGCACGTGTAACGACGCGCGACCCGCCGTCGGTGTCCGGCTATGTACTTATATCTTCGTACCTACAGTGCGGAGTGCGCTAGGCGTGGTTCTGCATAACGTGAAAGGACGACGCAAATTAAGGATAGGATTTGGAAAGCTAAAACTTCGTGCGTGCTTACGTGCTTGGATTTTATTCTGATCGCACATTGACAAATGTTTTTGTTCATCTAATTGATTACATAAATTACATATCCTTTAATAATAATAAAGCCCAACGATCACATACATAGATCCTGGCATACAGAGGTGAATACAGAGGCCATGAATACAGAGGTGTATATCCTGTATCTAGGGAACCCGGAACTAATAGGACCAGAGTCCCACAACACCCAGACAAAACAAGTACCTACTTACTTGCGTTTTTTTCTGTGCTCAACAATTTTGTTCCGTCGTCGCGGGAATCAGGCCTGCAACCTCAGTGTTGTATGTCTTTTTTATGTTTGCCCGTTAGGGCAGGCTAAAGTCTCCAGGACCATACCGCCATGTGTTACGTAGTTTTTATTTGATAGTTTAATATTCCATTTATTATACTTTTGTCGAGAATGATCAACATCAGCAACAAACCGGACCCTCTCCTAGTGCTTCAATAAAGTGGTGGAACTTTATTCAAGCTTTCCGTGGACTTTTTGGGAAAAAAAAACAAAATCGAACTGTATCACTTTTCACTTCCCGCCAAAAAGTCCTCAATGTTGTATGAGATTTGACCCAACCTGCCCAACCACTACACCACAGAGGCTGTCTACTTTTAATACTTTCTTAAGAACGAGGTAGTGCTTCCTAAAGATTTAATACCTACTTAACTCCATCTCTTATGTGACCTAACTAATAATTATATCAATGAAAAACTCCATTTATGTAGCTATACCCACTATGGTAAAGCAATTTCCTTACCCGCGGCAACCGTTTGTAATAACCTGAAGTAACATTTCTATGTCATATGTCTAAGCTAACATTTTTGTGGATCTGAGTGGTGACTCTTGCAAGTCGTTCGCCTGATGGTAAGCGCCATGCCTGCCCAAAACAATTGCAGTGCCACCAAGATCTTCCAATACCATAAAAAGCACTGCGTAGCACTGCATTGCGCTCATCGCCACGAGACTTCAGATATTAAGTCTCATATGCCCATTATACAGTTAGCTTAAATTAAACATCTTAACAGATTAAATTTAACATAAATTATTACGCTGTGTGTTTAAATTTATGAGTAACGATCGCGTAAACCAGAAATTATACTGTTAGCAGTGTTTTACTGCATACGTTTGAAGATGAGAGCCTCAGTGCTGCAACTGTTATGGGCAAGCGTGTTGCTTACCATCAGGCGAACGACCTGCTCGACTCACAAACTTGTCTTTTGTTAATGTCACTTCTGTTCTTGTTTGCGAGTTCCATTTTTGGTTACCGGGTTAGATAAGTTTGTGGCACACTACCTTCCGTTCTACGATAGAAAATACGAAAACGTTTTTCTAACATTCATCGTAACATTGTTATCGAGATCCAAATTGAGGAACGAATCGATTTTCCAAAACCTTGTTGGAGTTTCACGTAGTTAACAATCACTTTCGACACAGTTGCTGTGCAGAAAACTGTTCACCAAAGAAATTAAGGCTACAATTAGTTTATTTTTATGTTTCTGAATGATGAGACGAGCAAGTCGTTCGCCTGATAGTAAGCGTCACGCCTGTCATACCGATAGCCGTGTTACCCAGAACTTTTAATACCATAAAAAATACTGCGTAGCATTGCGCTCATCACCCCGATATATTAAATAAGTTTTTTTTATTAATTAGTGCAATATTTCGATAAAGTGTGAGTCCCATTTTTTTTTATGTTAACATATTAAATAAGTTAAGATATTAATTCGCATATTATTATGGTCAGTATGGGGTTGGGTATGGGCTACAGTGCCAGAACACAGTAATGTTGCGCACTACTGCTTGGCGGCAGAATAACTGGCAAAGCTGTGGTACCCCCCTAGACGGCCTTCCGCATACGAGAGATCTTCCACGATAATTATACTAACTAAATTAGACCGTGTACCTAACAGATTTAGAATATTGAATTTTCTCCACAAAACTTTTAGGTAATCGTATCTTCTTCACAAACCTACAAATCGATATTTTATTAACTCGAATATAGGCTCGAACACGAACTATCTCCATAATTGCATATTTATATAGATCCGGTTAGTACATGGATATCGATGTCGTAATACTGTTTGAATTTATTAGATTCATCTCAATACCTGTTACCATATGCGTAGGAAGGAGGCTGGTCGCGTACCGCCATTGAATCTGTGCTATGGAGTTACCGTTTCTTTAGGCCCTTTGAATGAAGGTATTTTTCGGAGTCAGCCTCTGTGGTGTGGTGGTTGGGTAGGTTGGCTTAAATCTCATACCACTAAGGTTGCAGGTTCGGTTCCCGCGACGGGACAAATGTTTGTGCACAGAAAAAAAAGCGCAAGCATTTGTTTCGTGTCTGGGAGTTGTGGGACCATGGTCCTCGTAGTTCCTGGTTCCCTAAATACAGGAAATCCTAGTTAGGGGCCAGTATCTTATGTATCTGATCGTTGGGCGTATTTATTTATTTTTGTACGACTCAAATTACTTATCATAATATGTTTGATATCAATTGCATTAGCTAGGCAAAAATCTTAAGATTTTAAATTAGAAAGAAGAAAAAACAACCCCGTAAGACGGTATGACAAGGATAGAAGTAATTTAGTTGCTCGAGCAGTTGTCTCGGTGGCCTAGTGGTTAAGGCGTCGAAACAGTATTCCGAAGACGCAGGTTCGATCCCTGCCCATGCAATATCATTTTTCTTCTTCCTAATTATTTAAAATCTTATATTATCATGCTAAAGACATACGCGTTTCAAAACTAATTAAATCGAAATTCTGCTGAAAATACAGAATGATTCGCTTCTAGTGGTGTCTGAATTTATAAAATACTTAGTATATATATAAATACCTATTATGATATGCGTAGGCGGTACACACACTGGTCGCGCCATGGAATCTATGCTACGGTCCCGTTTCTTTACGTCTTAGGCTACGCAATGCAAAGCGAGTTCATTGAGAAGAGTGACCAAAACACGTGGATCAGACTAAAGGATTTTATAACCTACAACCTGTGTATTTATTCCGCATGTGAAATCTTACAACAAGAGAATTTACCGTTCCAAGTTTTATTCCTTTCTGATCTATCGTAGCTCATCAGCCTCTTTATTTTATTTTTATTCTAGCCGTTAGTACTGGTTGTCCCACTGCTACGCAAAGACCTCCCCCCATTTATCCACTCGTCATCGACACACTCACTTCCGTCTTGCGCCAGTTGCGCCCAGTCTGGACAAAATTTGTCGAGCTCGTCCCGCCATCTCCTTCTCGCTCTACCGCTCCGTCTTTGTGTGTTGTCTGGTCTCCAGTCTGTGATCAACTTGGCCCACAGCGCACTCGGCGTACGACAGACATGTCCAGCCCAATCCCACTTCAGCTTACCGGCTTTCAGAACTGCGTCTGCGGTCTGGGTTTGGGAGTGAATTATGTAGGCTACAGGCAGGAGGATGCAAAGGAAACCAAAATGCTTTGGTTCTATGTTTAATTAAATATAAAAATTACATTTTACGTTCCTACAAGCTAACTATCCTAATGGGTGACAACGGTTCGATGTGAGAACCAGAAGTGACGGTGTGGGGGAAAGCTATACAATGATAAAGGTTAGACAGAGAGAGCATGATGTGCTGCGTCAGCGCCTCGTGACTCGCTCCTGCGGGCAGTTGGTATGCACCACGACGTCATACGTAACAAGCGCAGTTAAATGTTTCGGGTCCGGTCAGTTTGTTTGACACCTACCGACTCTTCTTTAAACTTCACATAGTTAAGATAAAATATGATCACCGCTTAGTTAGTCTTGCTCTATTCTATTACAACTATTTGCATTAAACTTGTGCAGTCGAAACATTAAAATCGATTTATCACTATCAGCAAATAGTAAATTCAGCGATTAGCAAAGGAAAGATTAATAATGATTTATTTAGTGAAAGTTACTTTAGCACAGAGATAAATCCTTTCATTTACTTTCCTAATGACTTAATTTTTTATATTATTTTAGTGTGATTATTTAAATGCTCTCATTATCATTTGAATTGCGTTATGTATTCGTTGCGCAATTATTAATCCTTTCTAGTAACGGTGCTAACCATAAAAGTTGTCGCTTTTCCTTTCTCGCTGCAGATTGTCCGTGTTTGGTATATTATTATGAAAGCTCATCTGAAGGTCCAAAACGGGCCGTGGCCACTTTCTACATGCCTTCTTTTGTGCAAGCGCGTCTTCCCACGCATTGTTCTATGTATGACCAACACTGATGTAGCAGCAAGTGTTAATTTAAAATTTACGCGATTTTGGTTCTTCGAGCTTGGAGACAAAGTTGCCATTCAACTGACTATAGATTAGCTGTACGTTACTAATAAAGTCTTCATAGTATATCATAGCTTTTGTCATCTTGAGACGTGACAATTGTCTCTAAATCTTTAAGTCTACTCTCAAAGTCATTGGGGCTGACTCTTTCGCACTTACACCGATGGGATGTTGACACAGGTGACAGACAAACTGTTGGCTGTTAGTTCGTCGGACAAATCATAAATGTCTCAGTTCCCTACCTTGGAACATTGTGCATCTTTAATTAAGAACTGCATAGATAGTTGAAGAACGGTATTGGAGCAGTCTTCCTACTGCTTTTAATATTATAAATGCAAAAGCAGGAAACCGCGGGTGAGACTGCTGAGCACAGCTAGTTGATCCATATATCTCAGTCATTTCATTCTGGCCGGAGTGATCATGGTCAAGATTTGGAGCCTGACGACAACGACGCCTCAAATGATAAAACGGCTACCTTATGCGAGACCATTTCATTATCTGCATATAATAAAATGCAATATCCATTGCAGCAATTCCAAATCATTTCCGTGATGTTTACTGCCGATAACTTTCTTTTCTTGAGCGTTAATTCAGTCTACTATTGCACAATCAGTAATTCCGGCCATACTACATCATTGTAAGGATGCTTGTCTACCAAGCCTCTTGACTTTGGTAGACAGGCAGGTATTACAATGACGGAACGGAGTAAATTAGAGCTGGTAAATCTTATAAAAACAAAAATATTTATATTAGTTCATTAACATTCCAAGCAGTACTGTGTTCCGGTTTGAAGGGCATTGTAGCCAGCGAAATTACTGGGCATTATGAGACTCAACAGCTTATTGTCTCAGGGTGAAGAGCGCAGTGCAGCGCCGCGCAGGATTTTGCCAAACAAAGTTCTGGGTGGTGCTGTTATTGTTATGGGCTGGCGTATTGCTTACTATCAGGGAAACGACCAGCTCGTCTCGTCATTCAGTTACATAAAAGCATTGTCAGCTCTCAGGGAATCAGGGTTCTAATTCTAGACCTCCGCTTTGGTGGGCAGGCATACTAATAAGAATCATCTAGTGGGGTTGTAGAAGTTATTTGGTAGATGACTGGTCTAGTTGTCCGGGGCTCCAGCCCGTAATAGCATCCTCCTTATTTTGATCATAGACCGATTTATTAACAGGGCCTTTAGGCGTGCCAACGCAGCTGACATTAGTAAACAATGCGGGCGATGGTTATTCTAAACTGAACTATACCGTCAGTCTTCGTTGGCATTCTACAAATGATTAAGGAGCGTAGGCGGGTACGTTTGGTGTGGCCATCTGATAAATAATAAGCAAGCGTTGTATTCGATATATGAAGATGTGGACGACTAAAACTGTATCATAAGTTTATTTTCTATGTACTCTTTCTTTTATTTACATAATAATATGCTTGATCTAGACCACAGAATAATTAATAGGTCAAGTGTGTTAGAAAAGCTGTGCTCTGCCCCTAATTAATAAAACATTTTTATAGTACAATACAACAATACAATACAATAATACTTTATTGATCACCAAAACAGGAAACAGAAGTTAGAAGATAGTACTCTATATGAAAAAAAAAGCTTTATTCACCATTTTATATTTTATTTCTTTGGCAATCGCAAAATCATTGTGATATAAGATTTTTACACAAATTAGTAATTGGAACCGCGAGCACATTAAAATGAGCCCAAACACTAGTGTTTACGATTATCCGACAAGGAGTTCCATTGGCCGCCTTCCGTCATCATCAGATAAGCTGGCTGTCACCATAATATTGCATTGTCATCGGACTTTGACAAGTATGCAAAATTTCAACTCCGTAGGATGAGAGGTAGTGGTTCTGATTTAACTTGCCAGATTTGACCCAAACATTGCAAGTTAAATAAAAGCTTGTATTACAGACTGATCGCAAATGTCACTAGACCAATGCATCCATCTCAAAACATACCAAATACAAATAAAGATAAATACAAACCTTCAAATTATCTATCGATAAATCGAAATAGGCCAGGCCATAACCAAATGCCTATGTGTACACTACACCAGACGACATCACGCCTGGAGGGCAGCACGCGCTGTATTTATAGCCCGAGCGCCACCCGGGGGCGTCAGTTACGTCACCGTGACGGAATTAGGCCGAAACTGGACAAATCCAATAAGGCGACGTGACGCCAGAACTGTCTGTCAATGGCATTAGTCGATGATGATTTTATTGCTTTTATGTAGCAGTAATTAGGGGCATGTGTCACAGTGCGTCTTAGGTGCACTACTATTTTGTTTTTAATTGTAGATTAAGCCGATAATAGACAAATCCAATAAGGTGACGCGACGCCCGCTAAAACCCCGTGTGTTAGGTCGATGGCAGTCTTCTTGTACGTACGTCACAAGTGCAAATCTTGCGTCTTCGATAACATGCTTATGTCGTTTTTAATCCTGGCTGGATTAGGCTAATACTGGATTAATCCAACATAGAAGCAATGGTGATCTTCCACCTCCCCTGGGGGGTAATAGGGGTGGGTCTCGGGGTGGTCTACCCTGGCGTAAACGCGCGGGGGCTTCTACTGGCAACGCGGGGGAACTGGCAGGCCGCTGGTGGCTGCTCCGCTAGTTGGTGCGCCTCTCAGCGACTCTGTGCTGGGCCTCTTTCTTAGTGGTTCCTGTCGCCTCTGTGTCTAAACGACCAGCCCGTCTCGTCCCTTAGTTACGTAACAAAACAACCTAATGAATTTGGTCATTACGGGCACAGCATAGCTGTGACAAATCTTGCGTCTTGGGTAACTCTGTATAAAGTTATTAATGTTATTTTGAAGTGAACCGCTAACCGCAAGGTTATTGTTTCATTACCTGTATATGTATACTTGTTTAGTCATTCGCGACATGATGCATCAATAACCCTTTGGCCATTCCACATAGTAATAGCTTAACTCGTAAGTGGATGTGTCATCCTAATAACATATTTTGGGAATCCGCAATATACATATTCCCTACAAGTTTCCCTTATGACTCGTTGAAAATCAAAGCATGTAATTTTATCCTTTAGACTTTATAACAAATACTTTCACCATCCTCTTTCACCTTCAATAAAGTATATCTTAACAATAACACACCATCCTATCTTTCACCGTCAATAAAGTATATGTCAATAACATAATACTTTTATAACAAAAAAACGGGCTTCAATTCTGATGTATCTTCTAAGTCCAAGGTTGAATTTCGATGAAATTCTTATGGGACCATGTTAAAGCTATACTGAACCCAACGCAAAAATATTTTTCCAAATCAGTTTATAAGTGACAGAGTTCTGAGGTAACAAACTCAAAAAAAACAATCGTTCAGAACCTCCTTTTTTGAAGTTGGTTGGAATTTATCTCTAGCTTAAAGCTAAATTTAAATTCAGAACCTTCTCCTTTTTTAAGTCGGTTGGAATTTATTTCAAGCTTATAGCTAAATTTAAGTCTCGGCACATTACCTAGCCAACTCACGATAAATTTAATATTAGCTTGAATCACCGCTGGAAACTGGGAAATCGATTGTTATCGCCTTATAAGAGTAGAGACGCCTCAGGTGGTCTTTCTAAGCCCTTTTCTATGGTATCCTTTATATGCAATACGTAATCTTCAATATTGTCTTACCTACTTGCAGCGCTTTCTAGCAGCCGTTGCATGACTCGTTTAACTGAGCATTACTTCTTTATTAAATTCATTGAAAAATATCTACGGTCTTCGGGCGGTCTAATATCTCCGACAACTGGGTTGGCCACACACCCACACGAGAGAAGATTATAAAAAAAAATGCAGCTACATTAATCGCAAATCATATTCCACTATTTTTGTCACTGATAAAATACTTTTAAAAATCCAAAGGAAAAGGACATAGGCTACTTTTTATCCAAGGAAACCGCGGGCGCGACCGCGGGGCGCACCTAGTTATCTCAATAAATGATTTAAGATTTGATTAGCATCGCGCAGCAATGTTTTACCAACTAACAAAATAAATAGCTTAGAGCGCTAATAAAGTGAAAGTAATAAATAAACTAATAAAAGGCATTGTAACCAGCGTAATTACTGGGCATATTTATGATACTTAATATCTGATGTCTCGGGGTGATGAGCGCAATGCAGTGCTACGCTGTGCTTTTTACACTGCAATTTTTATGGGCAGGCGTGGCGATTCCCATCAGGCGAACGAATTGCTCGTCTATCACTCAGTTTCATTAAAAAAAAGTAATTTAATACGTAAACGTTAGTGCACACCAACCATCAACCTAGTCGTGTTTCGGGATGATGTTCGATGAACCATCGGGAAGACGGGTCTGAGCAGCCGCTCAACGTGACGTCAACAAGTGCTCCATCTTAGGCCACATCGTCGCTTAGCGAACTCAGGCGAGATAGTGGCCAAACATAGATGTATTAAGCGTAAAAAAAAAACATTTGTTTCAAAATCGCCTCACCATTGCCATCCTAAGTCGTTGCTTGATGACGCTCAGCCGTGTATTCTCTACTATAAATAACGGAGTCAACGAGGCATTAGAAACTAAAACAAGCTGTTTAAGCCCATGTCCAATATAGACGACACGCTCAGTTTGCCCGCCCTCACTCTCTAACCCACATTTGTATGTTTTTTGTCAACAAACCTTAGAGATTCGTTTGTAGTCGCGATAATTTGAACTTTCTTGGAAACCGTTAGTTACACAAAGTCGTATGCTTAATCAGGGCTTGATATTTGTCAAGGCTTTGTATTTGTAGATTTTAATTTTTGAATAATTTGCAGCATTAATAAACTGTTAAATTTATATTAGCATTAATGAAATTAATTGTAGCTGCGAAATTCGATGAATGCTAAAATACATCGTTCTGCACGCGACGTAAAGCAGAATGCGTGCATCTTAATTCTCGCATGAATGCGAACTGCAGCGGTCTGCTAATGCTAATGCTGTTGCGATTGCAAATCATACTTAGTAATGAAATTTCGCATGAAATTGTGAATTCACAAATGCGAAATTTCATATTAGCGATTGCAAGTAGTATGCTAACGTGTAATATTTCACCTGCTAATGAAATTAATGAAATATAGCAATAATTTCCATTACTGGTGGATTTGTATTTTTTTATGCTGTCCAGCTGCAAAGGGCAAGGTTCTATCCCAAATTCTTCCAGGTGCATCGTGCCCCTGTATAAAAATAAAAGCTAGCTTTTCTGAATCCGGTTCTACCAGCAGAACTCAAAATTCACGAAATATAATTGTCTGAGTCTTTTCGCTCCGTCACAGAATAAATAATTGTTACTATAAGCCTGTGTCGTTCCAGTTTTTGGGCGAAGTCCTCCCCCTGACTTCCAGGCTTCGCGATCTTGCGCTATTGTAGACCAATAGTAATAATAATATAACGCTAATGGTCTACAATAGCGTAAATAATAGCAGTATCCTATAAATAATAGTACTTTTTCCGTCCCTCAAGCAGACTCCCAAGTCGTTAGTCGGAGGTGGAAGGCATTCATTCATTTCGCAATTCACAATTTCGAATCTCCATCCACGATCATTCGACTTGATTTCATTACCGTGTCAATGGTTTGATTATTGGTGAATGCTATTTTTAGAATCATGTAAATATATGGTATTCACGAAATTACCAGAACTAATATTAGAAAGAAAAAAAGTTGATTACTAACCTTCTACACTACAAAATAGAAGTAATTAAGTTGTGGATGCGTGAAATCGGATCGCCATAATAGGACACAACTCAGCATAAATCGCCATTATAGCGGGTTGATTTTCAGATGTGCCCCCTTTCGTGACGAGTAGTTTCAAATTACCTTATAAGTAGGAACTTACATAAGTAGATATTAAGTAAGTTAACTACTAATGTAGTTTATCTAAATATATATTTATTCATAATATTGATCCTTGTATGAATTAATGAGTGAATTATTTATTTATAAGAATATGGTGGAAATAGGCCTTAAAAATTATAAATGTTTAAATGTTTAAAAGTTTTGTATTTACTAAATTATATCTTTTATATTAGGTAATTACTTTATACACCAACTGACCGCAAATTTTTACAATTTTATTCCTGTCCATCCAAAGGTTGCCTGTAAGAAATTGCACATAGCGATAAGGCCGCCCATTGTTCTACCACTATTATTTGTAACTATAAACTTCTGTTTCCTGTTTTGGTGATCAATAAAGTATTATTGTATTATATTGTAATGTCCAATTTTCTACCGTTTCCAGTGCATAGATGTTGCGCATGCATACGTACTAAATATCAAAGAAAAATTTAGAACACATGAAAATATGACTCAGTTCAATACTTGTTTCATTTAACAAAGAGACGTTAACACTGTGGTTAACACCTACCACTGTATCGACCATTTCACAACTGTCAAATCGTTGGCAACTATTACTTTAGATTGAACCAAATTGGCTAACAGCCACGTTTATAGAGAGTGCATTTAAAAAAAAGCATGTCAATGGTCTGGTCAGTGTGAATGAAAGTCCATTGACCTCGGGTGACATGACCACATGACTATGGATTAGGTAGCTCATGGACGTAGCTAGAACTAGATTTTGGGCGTACAGGGAAGGGAGGGGGGACGGGGTTAAATATAAGTAATTTAAACGAAGGGCTCGAATGCGAACAGGAAAAAAAAGGAATAGAAACAGGAGATATAGGAATATTTTGCCTAAAGTAAACAATGTTGAAGTCAAGAAATAGGGTTGTTGGGCCAAAAAGTGGGGGACACCAGAGTGTCCCCCACTTTTTGGCCCCAGTGGACAGGAACAGGAAGAATTTACCCATTCTGCCCAACTTTATAAAACAATAGGATGACGTTAATACATGGAATGACATTTCATACTACAACCTCAAATATCTATCCGTGTGTAATAACTATTACGTTTATAGAAATAACCTACTTCGAATAGAAAGAAAGAAAAACCATTTATTCGGGACACAGAAACAAAAAATAGAAAATAAAACTTAAATAATAAATATATGTGCCGAATGGGCTCAGCTCAGCATAAAATGCCGAGAGTTTTACACAACTCGGCGCTGATTTTCAGCTAATAATAGGTATCAGCTTTCATTAAGTTTGAGTTATGTGGTTCTAATTTCAAATTTTTAAATGTTTTATCATAATCTCGTCTAAATACCAAACCCCACTCAACTATAGCCTTGCTTCGCCCTCGGATTACCTACAAAGTTGAAGTCATCAACTCATCAATTACAAGCACTCGTTGAGAAGGCTTATTTAAGCTTAATTGGATTCCCCTACGAAATTGTCAATGCGGTGACTTTGAATCCTGATAAATGTCAATTTAATGAACTTACAGAGTGCGTAAGCAGTTAAGCACACAACAAAATAAATGATAGAGATCATCATGTTACTTCTTTATGTTATAGCTTGCTAATAATTATCGATTGTATTTCCATTGCATCTGTGCAGTCTTTAAAATTTTGAATTATTAGGAAAAAGAAAAATGATGTATTGCTCGGGCAGGGATTGAAACTGTGTCTTCGGAATACTGTCCCAACGCCTTAACCACTGGGCTACCGAGCCAACTGCTTGAGCAATCAAATTTCTTCTATCCTTATATCGTCTTACGGGGACGATTCTACGTCATCTGTCGTCAATGTTTACATTGATCATTGATTTTTCGCCTACCATGCGCTAATGCATTATATAAATATCAAAATTTTGTAGTCTTTGTCTGTAATGTTGTTACATTTTGAATCGTTGGGATATTTACTGTCGCCCTGCTAAAACAATAACCAAATCCGTGTCAGGCTTTCGTCAATCAACTGTATTTATACGCATTTTCTGAAACCGGTATTTGATTTGCTCAAACCGGTATTTAGTTTTCCCAAACCGGTATTGTTTTCCGCTTGTATGAAGAACAGTATTACCCACTGGCTCTGTTACACTGTGTGACTCCACAGTTGCAATGTGATGCAAGTGGGTTAGCTAATCCGAAGAGGTCACAAAATACGATGTTTAATGTATCTATTGTTCAAACGTAATTACTGTATTTAACCAATGAGAATGAGACTCATCACTTGGAAAATAATGAAGTGTGTAATACGGACGCAGTTTGTTTACATTATAAAACAAATAAGACAGAAAGAAGAAGCGCCCTTAGTTTAGACAGAATCGGAACTATCAGAATAGGTAGATACCACAGAAATCGAATAGATTCTGTTGTATCTACATTATTACGGGTTAATTTAGCGGCTAAATGAACCCGCCTAAAGTTCAGTTTAAGTTTTAAGTCGATCCACGTTCCGATCCACCATTCAAGTTTGCTTCGTCGATGTGGCGTTTGGTTCGTCGTTTTCTTTTGATCCGATGCGTCCGTTTGAATCGGGCGAGGCGTGTCTTTGACCGTGCGTTTGGATCGCCTTTCTGCCGCGGGACTTGGTTTGGCCGGTGTGGACAGGATTTCATATGGCGATCCAGACAAAAACTTTTCTTTTAAGAATTATTTTCCGTCCATTCCTGTGAGTTTACCATATAATAATAACTATTATTATTTGCTGATGCACTAGCAGCTTTGTTGTGCTAATACCTACGTGCATATCTTTCACGAGCACTTGTGTTTAATTCTAAATGTTTGTCAAGTCTAAAACTGCCCACTGCGCACTCACTGACTCTGGTATATTATTTCACTGGTTAACTACGCGACTTGGCAGAAAGTGTGTCCTAAGGTTGCTAGTACTTAAAATCTTGGTAAATTTCAATAAGTGTCCTCTGAAGAATGTATTTGGATTCATACTGTATAGGTCTTCAAAATTTGTAAAATTGTAGTCCATTTAGTTTCTTGTACGTTTCAAACAAATCACCTCTTTGTCTCCAATAAAAATATACTTCAATAAAATCACTGCATGAAAATATGTCGAGCTACATAAACGAAATTTCCAGGTGCATTTTAGTCCATTTAAATGTTCAGTATTATTCACCCAGCAAGTAGCAAAGTAAACATAAAGCGCTGGTTACACTTGCAAAACCCGCCTTGCGCTGTGTGCGGTTCCATTAGCGGGACCGTGCTATGCTGACAGTAGACTTGCTACTTTATTTGCTCTACTTATGCTAAGTGTTCAGTAGCTGATGTTTCTGACTTCACGCTTTTAATGTCGTCTTTAAAATAAAACTAAACAGATGTAGATGAATACAATGATTTCTGATTGTATTCTTGTTCCGTTAACGGGTTCGTAACTCTGTTGCAGAAGCTTGTCTAGTTGAAAGTGCCACCCTCTAGTGTCTGTTATTCTGTAAATGGCACTCTTTGATGATGTAAAACACCCTTCCATACTTCCCAATACTATGACAAATCGTTCACTATCCAAGCCGTCCGGCTATGGAATGCTCTGCCACTAGTTATCAGTGCTAAATCTTTATCAATTTTCAAAAACATGGTCAAAACTCACTACCTTTCCCACAATAACACTGCTTCTTGTTGCTGTCATAAAACTGTGTTTATGCTTATTATGAATATATATTAGTTTATAGTTATATTAATATTTATTTATTGGGATTTATATTTATATAAGTATTTAATGGTTTAATAGTATTTTTTATTTATGAATTATTGTACACCACCGTCTACTTCTTTTCTTCCGATGCTGTCTATCCAAAGGTTGTCTGGAAGAGATCGCTCTAAGCGATAAGACCGCCCATTGTACTAACCTAGTTATGAGGTTTACCTGTAATATTTTTTTATGTTATTGGTATACAATAAAGAGTATTTGTGTTGTGTTTTTGAGAATTGAAAGTTGATAGCTCAAGGTGAGCACAGTGCAGCCGCATTGCGATAGAGAATTAAATATGCATATATTTTAAGTCAATCAACTATTAAATGGAAATGAAATGAAAAATATTTTTTGCTTCATCTATAGGGCATGAACTTCATGACATGAAAATTTGGATCGATTTAAATCAATATCAATACCACTTTCGGGTTATTTACGATTTTAAGATGTCCTCATCGGCTGTCTGTGCTACATGTGTGTCAATAATCTACAGCTGTGGCAGTGGCGCTATCATTGACATAACGTGCTCGACCAATTAATTAAAGATGTCGATTATTATTTATTGCTTACTTATGTCATGATTGCACAATACTCCAGAATCAATAAAAAAAATATTTTAATCAAAAGCAATTTAGCATGGCAGTCTCGATTTACCATCGATATTTCTTATTGCATTGACCGTTGAACATCGATTCCATCGTGCTCGATCACTTTCGATTCATTCATAGGCGTAATAAAGTCATTTGTATAAGATTTTCACTAGATTTCGTATGAGAGAGGCCGTCTGGGTTCTAACCATGGCTTTGCCAGTTATTCTCCGAACAAGTAGTGCGTAAGCATTGCTGTATTCCGGTCTGAAGGGCATTGAAGCCAGCGAAATGACTGGGCTTTGTGACACCTAAAAGCTTGACGTCTTTGGGTGACGAGCGCAGTGTAGTGCCTTGCAGGATTTTGCACAACCTGCTTGTATCGTCGTCATACAATTAAATAAAAAAAGTAAATGTCTAACGGCGCAAAAATTAGTCTCAAGACCAATTCTTTGCTATTTGAAGAGAAATTGTGAAAGTGATTTTATGACGTTACGTATGACGCAAGTGATTTTATTATGAGTTTGAGTGGTCAATTTGAATAATTAAGTAATTATCACTTTCGTCTTTCATGTCATAAATATAAGTTTCTATCAATATTATGATTACGCCAAGTTCCCTTTCAGGTTGGCGGAGATTAGAGAACGCCTCTTCAGTAATTATATATCCGTACATAATAAGCTAGCGGATGCAACTTTTAATAAAAAAAATATTGAAATTTAAAAATGTTTTTATATAAAGAAGTCGTATATTTAGTTACTGCATCTTTATGACTAATGACGGTTACTGCATAGTAGGTTACATGAAAAATTCCTCCGCTGCTTTATTACTGAGATCACCTCACTCTTTTTCAGTGAGTCTACCATCTTACTCAAATCAATTCATGCCTAAAAAACTGTCAACTGACATTCTAGATGATTTTGAGGACTGGAAATTCATGGATAACTGAAGGACAAAGGCTGTCCCGAGAAAACCATTCCGGTCGGGTTTTCTCGGGACGGCTTAGGTCCATTTATTGTTTTTAGAGAAAATCCCGTTTTATATAGTGAAGCTGAAGAGACTGAATTGTCGATCCGTAAAAAAGGAAATGAGTTTATCTGAAAACATAAATACATTGTTATCATGTAATCAAGTCCACCTTTATCGATCCGTTATATTGCCACCGTTTTTTCTACTAACCGTTCTCATTTTCCAAGCAGCGATGAATTTAATGATAGACTGATCTGAGTATACAGTATACCGCCAATCGTGGCCATCCAAAGCGCACGCTCGTGCAAGCGTCACGCACCATTGGCTCCTCCGGACGCGCACGCGCACGAAATGCACCATTCATACTTTCACATGTCATAAAATTTCACCCACATTTAGATTTATAATTCAGTCGGTTACTGGTGCCTTGTTAACGTCTATTCGGCAATTCACATTCAGAGATACGATAATCGAATTCCTGCACGGTTTGTGATACTGGCTGGAGACTAGCTATTCATATTCTCTGGTAAATGATTTATGTTGGAATCGCGCTCAGTAATTTGACATAATTTTTCATTGTGTATAGTATTTCAGATGATTTGTGTATATAGCGCTCGACCATTTGGCATAATTGATCTTTATCAAGGTTTCTACAGCAATAAAAATACCTAGTCTCAAACACTGTAGCGCAACATGTGAAACCTGTTAAGAGTTTGTTAGATTAATCATTACAAGCTCTACAGAGTTTTCATCTGCCTGCGATGTTGTAGGAAACTCCTATTTTCTATCTGGGTTAATGATATTCTTGCATCTCGCCGCGGCTTATGCTCTCTTGCATAATATTGACGTGCAAATCGGCGAAGTCAGCAATGTTAATCATGGCGCTCTATTTCTACTCTACTGACTTGTGTAACTTATGCAATGTCCCTATTAGGAATGATTGGGCAATAATGAAGCTTTGTTACAAAGATAATGTTCGGATCGTGGTGGTTTGTTGCTTTGTCTGATCACACAAGTTAGCTTGCGGCGTTGCCTGCTTGTTGCTCTGGTCTTTGTGTTAGAGGATTACACGCTCCAACTTTTATCTTCTAATGTTGTGATATTTTAACTTGGTGTACCTTTTTTTATGAAATGGACAACTCGCCTGATGGTAAAGTTGCGGTCTAACCTAGAGCACGTTTGGCCATGAAGTGCTATTTCACTCTCGTCTTAAAGAGACTTAGGTTGTTAAAAGGAATTAGGGATTCCAGCAGCGAAATCCGGTTCGTATAATAAAATAGTCCGCAAAGTCCTTTGTAGCTGGTTGTATTCTTACAGGAGGTAGGTGCTCATCTACATAAGGATGGAATAACTCCCTCTCCACCCATCCATTTCCCACTTCCGACTTTGAAAGCGAAGAAACGCAATTATGTCTTATTTGTCATTACTTTCTAAGAAAGGTGTTCAAATACCATCAAACAGAAACATAATTACAAAATTTTAAAAAAAATTTAATACCATCATACTCAGAAAAAACATAATTACATTATTAAAAAAAAGTTTTTGGGTAGCTATTCTAAAACAAGTAAAAATTACCCTTACCATAATTTTTAGTAGTATTAAGGTGACCCTTTGAAACTAAATTATAATTGAAACATGAATAGATTTATCGCATCTTGTATGTATAATGTAGCAATAGCTACTTTGTTAATCAGCTGTTGACGCATTCATTTGAATTCATAACTTTTGTTTGTCAAGATTAATTAACTGTTATATAATAATTTGTGTTGTAAAATTTATAAATTCAAGTTTGCGTTGGCAGTCTTATTGGCCTTGTATTTAAAACATAACATTTCGTATAATAATGTCGAAATAATTGTTTTCTTATTGCATCTTGCTCTACTTCATTTGTATTCAATTTAGTGTTGACATCATGCATATTAGGGGTGATATTGTTGCTCCTGATGGCCCCAATAGTTGCAGTAATATCGCTAGCTACAGTAACTATTACAAACTTTCCGTAATTTTGGTAGCAGAATAGCTGACATTTCGGTGTTCATTATAATATTAAAATGTCGTATAAAAAGTCCAATCGACTTCATAGATCCATCTATTAGTTGAGTCACAAAATCAGCAAGACATACCTTTTTTAACCGACTTCAAAAAAGGAGAAGGTTCTCTGTCGCATTTTTTTTTTTTTAATGTTTGTCAGACCTCTGAACTTCGTCATTTATGAACCGATTTGGAAAATTATTTTTGTGTTGGGTTTAGTATAGCTACGAAGTGGTCCCATATAAATTATCGATATTTGACCTTGGACTTCGAAGATACATTGAAGTCGGTTTTTGTTTTTTTCTAAAAATTAATTATGTTTAAAAAGCTTTCTTAAGCACCTCTTTGGTTTCTAGTGCCCGCCAAGAAAGTATGAACTTGAATGTTTTGAACTCGCACGAAACAGAAATCTAATTCTTAAAATTACAATCTTTCCGTAATCTTTTTACTATTGAACTGATTGATGAGACGAGCAAGTCGTTCGCCTGGTGTTAAGCGCCACGCCTGCCCATAACAATTGCAGTGCCACACAGAACTTTTAATACCATAAAAAGCACTGCGTAGCGCTCATCACCCCGAGACATCAGATATTAAGTCTCATATGTCCAGTAATTTCGCTGGCTACAATGCCCTTCAACTGGCAAAGCGGTGGTACCCAGACGACCTCCCGCATACGAGAGGTCTACCACGAGTGAACTTTCATAAAACATTAGCACTTAGTGCTTAATGTTGTCTTTTTTCTGACTCGTACCTTTTCGTGAGAATGCCGACTGTATTCCATCCAGCACATTTACTAACCGAACTGTCATGTCTCTTGGTCACGCTTTCTTCCATTATTTTGGAAACGTGTTTCTCAAATTGGAAATCTTTTGTTATTTAAATTATATTTGACACGGTTACCTTCTAGTGGCTACTTTTATTGACTACAATGTTTCAGTTATATTGAATTTTAACGGAGATAAAATATATTCGATGAAGTATGACTCATGGTATGTTAGTATCAAAATGCTAGCTTTTGTTTGGCGAAATAATCCAAAGAACAATCCTGTCAACAACTTGGGTGGGCTGCCAACTTCCACCAGGTATATTCTTTAGCTTGATAATGTTGCAAATGGTAATTAAATAATAATAATAAGAATATCCTGTTTCTAAATCAAATTCTAGTGTCAATGACCATGTTCGTTTATAAACGTATATCTCACTCGCACTTCTAGCACAGAATACTAAGGGACAGAAGCATCACCCTGCAAAGAAATTTAAACAAATAGCGACTCGTGCATACCTACCAGAGCTGCATACCTACCAGTCATATTAACCTACAGAGCGCCTCTCTTTCTATCGCATTAATCGCGCGACCCGCCGTCGGTGTCCGGCTATGTGCTTGTAGCTTCATACCTACAGTGCGGAGTGCGCTAGGCCTGCTTCTAGTTTGACATTGTTTTATGTTAATTATAATTTACTCATTGTTCAGTGTTATATTTTAAGACATTTTAAAAAACTAAATAAAGAGACATCCCGTGACAACATTTTCGTAGTGCTATCTTTTCTAGCGTGCGTATTTCCAAAGCACGCTAGAGAGAGCACCCTGTAGAGTCAGTTCGCATTTCTTTTCTGGTCCCGGACTTCATTTTGAGTACGGGAAAGGATATAAAGACATGCTTATTTTTTTTCCAAATTATGATATTTTAAGTTACAACTTTTAACGTATTTTAATTGATTTGCATGATGTGTATATGACCTTTAAAAATGCATTTTTGTGACTATTTCATAAATATCTTTTGACATTTTACTGTTTTTTTTTTATTTGATTGAGCTCGACTACTGCTAAGAGTAGTCGAGCTCAATTCTTATTCCGAATTATTTTCAGTAAAAGAGACATATGCCCGGTAGTAGAGTCAGGAAGCAATAGATAATTGAACCGTATATTTAACAAAACAGCCTTTAAAATGGTGTCATCAAAATCCAGCATAAAATTTAGACCCATCAGCGATTTCACGTTTAATTAAGACTAAGAAATCGATGATCGTAACCGCAGTTACTTCATAATTAGCTTGGTCGTTAATTATATAACGCGTAACTAATCGAGACAAATTACAACACTGCACCGGGGACATCGATTTTC
This sequence comes from Petrophora chlorosata, assembly GCA_951640565.1. NCBI lineage: Eukaryota > Metazoa > Arthropoda > Insecta > Lepidoptera > Geometridae > Petrophora > Petrophora chlorosata. The sequence goes on along the minus strand of OX621197.1, from coordinate 4,473,378 downwards.
TTATCGAGAAAAAATTGGCACCTAACCAATTTTATTATTATTAGCTATTATTTTTACCCGCGTTGTTCTATATTTTCACCGTTTTTTTAATTGAGTAATGAGATGAGCAAGTCGTTCACCTGATGGTGAGCGCCACGCCTGCCCATAACAATTGCAGTGCAACCCAGAACTTTTAATACTATAAAAAGCACTGCGTAGCACTGCATTGAGCTCATCACCCCGAGACATCAGATATTAAGTCTCATATGCCCAGTAATTTCGCTGGCTACAATGCCCTTCAAACCGGAACACAGGAATGCTTGCGCACTACTGCTTCGCGGCAGAATGACTGGCAATGCTGTGGTACCTTAAAAAATATATGTGGCTATGTGTGTGTTTACTTTATCCAGCAACCACATCCAAATCGGTTTAGCCGTTACGGCGCTTCGTGACGTGATTGAATAACAAACATACAGACTTTCGCGTTGTGAATTTTAGATTGTATAACTGCTAGTTAACGTTTCTTATACTATTGTTAATTATGTTTGACTTGCCTTAAAATTTAAACGTTTGCTTATCTTTTGATCTTGAAGGTATAGAAGATTCTAGATATACAATAAGTATGCATTCCTAAATAGGAATGAAATTGGCTCGTATCCAAAAACGGATTTGAGACGCCTTCGTCGCCTCGCTTATTTCTACGTATTCTTCTTCTTTCAGGAAGCTAGTTGAACGGCGCTGTTTAATAAAGAGGCTAGGCTGTTGATTGAACGGCTGATTAAGCTAATTGGCTGCGACACATATATAACACCTAAACGTTTAACCGACTAAAAAAGAGGAGGTTCTAAGTTCCATTGGATTTTTGTATGTTTGTTACCATAGAACTTAGTCATTTATAAACCGATTTGGAACATACTGCGTTGCGTTGGGTTCGATGAAATTTATATAAGACCACTTCGTAGCTATACTGAACCCAGAACCAAGAATTTTCCAAATCTGTTCATAAATGACGTTGCTTTGAGGTTACAAACATAAAAAAAATACAATCGAACAGAAAACCTTCTCCTGTTTGAAGTCGGTTTAAAAGGAGGAGTTTCTTATTCGTTTTTTTTTAATGTTTATTATCTCAGAACTCCGTCATTTATAAATTCTTATTGCGTTGGGTTCAGTATAGTTCTACAATGTGGTCCCATATAAATTTCATCAATGTTCGACCTTGGACTTCGAAGATACATCAGAATTGAAGTCTCGGTGTGATGAGCGCAATGCAGTGCTACGCAGTGCTTTGTATGGTATTTAAAGTTGTGGGTGGCACTGCAGTTGTTATGGGTAGGCATAGCGCTTACCATCGGGCGAACGACTTGCCCGCCTCATCACTCAGGCCAATAAAAAAGCTAAAAATACCTTGGACTAGCTTCACCTCAAACGCCAAGGTACTTGAAAAGGCAAATCGCAATCGAGAGTTATTGACAACCATTATGAGACGGAAGGCTGCCTTTTTGGGACATCTTATGAGAGGATCCCAGTACGAGTTTCCAAGGTTGATCCTCGAGGGCAAGATTCCGGGGAAGAAAAGCCCAGGACGTCCACGACGTAAATGGTTGGACGACATCAAAGTATGGACTGGACTAAGCTACCGAGATCTCAAAGGCGCAGCGTGGTATCGCAAGAAATATTGCCTACTGACCTCCAAACTTCAGTATGAAGATGGCATCCGATGATAATGATGATGATGATGAATAAAAAAGGTATCTAAACTAGTATTTGCACGCGTCTTGTCGTGCATGTCTCGTCGTTCATTACGTCTGCCTCGAGAAGTAATGTATGCATTGTTGTATTTATCTCGTATGCAGTTACGTGCTTTCACATTTCGGGGGCCATTATTTAAAATCACTGTGAATTTATGTCTGTCTGTAATTGTACGAAATTGCTTCATTTTGTGCACTTGACCGTAATTTTGCATTCATACGAAACTAGCTGCGCCCTGCGGTTTCACCCGCGGTTTCTCGGGATAAAAAGTAGCCTATGTGTTAATCCAGGGTATAAGATAGATAGATAGATAGATAGATAAACACTTTATTGTTAAAAAACCTTAAAAATAGGTACGCGAAAAACAAGTAAATTTCACAGTAATCAGCATAACAATAGGCGGTCTTATCGCTCATCTCTCTCTTCCAGACAACCTTTGAACAAAAAGGACTAACATAATTTGGAAGGACGCTATAAGCGATAAGCTATCTCCATACCAAATTTCATCAAAATCCATTCAGTAGCAGGATTGGACTTCACATTGGTCGAATTACGCTTGTACGAAACATCCGTTTCCTATTCTTCGGTAATGTCATTGTCGACGTTTTTGTGTTATTAACGATAAAAAGTAAAACGTTAAACCAAAGAAAAATACGGCAACCGACAGGATTTGAACCCGCGTCACACAATACTAGAAACCGCTGATTAAGTGGTGGTAGCGCTCGTAGCGATCGATCTCGTCTAGCCGCTCGTAACAGATCTTCTAAGTAATGTTTGCAGCGTCACAACTTGGATGGTTGACCGTTTGTGTGGTATTTAATGATTTACAGACAGATAAATAATAACAATCGTGGTAGGCCTCTTGTATGCGTCTGGGCAGGTACCACCGCTTTGCCAGTTATTATGCCACCAAGCAGTAGTGCGCAAGCATTACTATGTTCCGGTTTGAAGGACATTGTAGCCAACGAAATTACTGGGCAGAAAATTCATGACTGATGTCTCGGGGTGACGAGCGCATTGCAGTACTTTTTATAGTATTAAAGTTTTTAGGTGGCACTGCAATTTTTATAGGCAGGCGTGGCGCTTACTATCAGGCGAACGACTAGGTCGCCTCAACACTCAGCTCCATAAAAAAAAACAATGCTTTCGTCGCGACACGAAGTAAGTACAAGTAGGGTCACAACGTCACGAGAAAGTTTAAAACGGATGTCACTGGTTCACGGCGCATTAAAAAAACCGGCCAAGTGCGAGTCGGACTCGCGCACGAAGTGTTCCGTACCATCATCTATAAAAACGGCAAAAAATTACGTTTGTTGTATGGAAGCCCCCTTAAATATTTATTTTATTCTGTTTTTTAGTATTTGTTGTTATAGCGGCAACAGAAATACATCATCTGTGAAAATTTCAACTGTCTGACTATCACGGTTCTTGAGATACAGCCTGGTGGCAGACGGACAGACAGACAGACGGATGGACAGCGGAGTCTTAGTAATAGGGACCCGTTTTACCCTTTAAGTACGGAACTCTAAAAATCGTACCACTCCACTTGTACATTCAGAGAGCTCTCAGCAACTTGTTATTGAAAACGTGGTGCTTGCGAACGGAACCAGGTCGAGCACTTGCAAATTGTAACTTTAAGTTCAAATGCTGCTGGCAGTGGTGCAGTGGTTGGGCTAACACTGAGGTTCAGTTACTAAGACGGAAATATTTACGTTAGTGTATGTTGGTCACAGATTTTGTTCCATTGGTGTCACCGGAAACTTGAGGTAAAGATATCTGTTGCTTATTTATATTTATGTTTTGTGCAATCAAATCAACAACAAAATTGACCAAAACCAGACACAGTTTTTTAAAAAGACGCCTATATGTTTCGTATCTGAGTGTATTGGAATCGAGGTAGCGTGGTGCTTTAAATGGGTATCCTAGTTTAAGTACGTCAGTTCCTTAAAAATATACCTAAGCTACCGCGCAAGCCAAATATTACAAAGAATAGATGCTTAACAAAATAACGTAATTGAGAGATTTTAAATTATTTAATAGCCCTTTGTATTTTTTCATCATCTTATGGCCATGAAACCAACAACCTTAATTTGTTCTTCATACTATTAACAAAAAAATATCTAGGTAATGGCCGGGAGCATTGGCTAGCTAAGCGATTTGAGATAATACAGGCTCTTAACTTCGTGAAAATATCAAGCGGAATGGTGAAATATAATTTGTACCTTGGTGGCACCGTGAGAATGCTATTGTTTTAACTATAATACTCCTTCATGACGTTCACCAGAGCGCGACCGAGGCCTTACTCGCAAGACGTCTATGACTCAACGCCGGGCATTTTATACCACTCCATAATACCCGTTTTTTGACCAGTTGAATTTATCATTGTTATTAATTTAGTATGTTTCCGCTACAGCGAAAAGTACAGCTGAAAACAATGACTAAGAACGAATCAGCCGCTTCCTCTTATTATTCTGCCTATTCTACTAGTGTAGCTAGTAGAGTATTACTGTGTATCGGTTTAAAAGGCACTATAGCCATAGACATTGCTGGCCATAAATGAGACCTTGTGATGATAGCATTCAAGGTAGTTAAGATAACAATGCTAAACATGAAGTTAAAAAAATTCAAAGATCTGGTAGCATTGACATGGTTTATCAAGCAAAAGACAAGCTCGTCTCGTCAAGTTGTATGATGTCGAAATTCTCAAGGACCAAAGCTGTTATTTCTAAAGCCAGATAAAGAATTATCGATACGTAATGAAAGACAAGTAAATAAAGAGTCGTGTCCTATTATATACTAGTAACGCAGAAAAAGGCTTAGCCTGATCTAGGTCTCAAGGACATGCCATGGTGTGGCCGTCGAAAGAATAAAACCGACCAAAGACTTTATGGAGCATTGTTCCACCGCAGCGCAAACAGGTTCCGTATCAAGTTTCATCCGTACGTCTAAACAGGCTGCCATAGAAATACGTGTTTGCGCATACGCAAATATTAAATTAATTAGGTATTGGTACCGGATTTAAAGTTGCGCTCAAGTTAAAACAACTTCATACCTTAACAAAATGTTTCGCAGAAGTCTCCGAAATTTGGATAGTTCTATGAATTTGCCCAAATTGTTGCGATTTACGCTACCGTATACATTCGTGTTTGTTTGTACGTTCCTAAGTGTCGCTACCTCAATTGAATAAAATTTTAATGTTCACAGGAATAAAAATCCCCATTCCTTTATTAGTTTGCCGCTATCTCTTCACGCTTGTGGTAGGCTAACATTAGGCCGACATTAAACGATCGTAGTGACTCAGTGACTCACTTGGCGACCTTTCCGGCGTCTAAATTCGCGCACCCGTCGCTCGCTCCGTCCCGACGCAGGAACTTCACTAATTACTCGTTAACAAGCTGATTATTTAGCGTTTACTTGAAATTTTATGTTTACCTTCCGCCAACTTTCCTTGTTTTGTATTTTCGTATGTACTTCGAAGATATCTTCACCTTTACCCTTAGGATTGGGATGTTTCTCCCCAGATCAAAGTCGTCTCACGTATTCTTCCAGACGATCTGTTTTGCTTTTGTTAAGTAAGATACGTTTTCACTTTGAAGGCAAACAATATACCTAACCTATCTCTCAAAGATAAAAAAGGCTTCAGAAAATACTTGATTCAAAGACATTTCAGCACAGTATAATTTTAACGATCTCTCATGGTATATTTCTAATGGTGATTCTTATCTAACGCTTTGTTAAGGTTGATTTCTTTATTATCGGCCTCGTGCAAAGGTCACGGTATTTGACCAAAATGTTAATGGCGCTGTGCTGTCAAGGTGAATTGGACAGTTATGTAAACCGACTTCACCAAGATACAAATTATGAATTGTACCGAGTTGAGTTTTAATTTGACTTTGACTAGACTATAGTGTCTGTCTTTTTAACTGACGCTAAGAGGCTTGCATATGTAATTGTAAGTATGTTTATTTCTTGTATCATAAAGCTGAAATAGATAGACCGATTTTGATAAGTGGAGTATCTTTAAAATTGTCCCTATTCCAGTAGCATATCTAGTATACTAGTTGCTTCAAGCGACTTCACCCGCGAATTTTCGGCATATTTTTTTTTTATTTTATGTCCTTTTACAGGACCGCAAGTATCTACATGCCAAATTTCATCAAAATCGGTAATGTAGTTTTTGCATAATTGAGTTACAAACATCTATCCATCCATCCTCACAAACTTTCGCATTTATAATATTTGTAGGATTTCCGGCCTTCACTGCTACTAGACGAAGTCAAACTTTCAAGTATCTTTCCGACGCAAGCTTACACTTTTGTGTCGAGATCACCTATAAACACATTCTAAATATTTTTATACTCTTAATAAACTTTAACTTTTACTTAGTAAAAGCCATAATTAATGTCTATCAATAACGCCTTTCAATCTTCCATCGACACTCCTTGTGCCACTTAGCCTAAGGTCGGATCACACCGGCCAGGCCAAATCGAAGACGTGTGCCGAATACCAAACAATATAGTACAATACAAAGCTCTCTTTTGTTGGCGATGGCACCCTCGTCACAGAATGTTTAATAGTACGTGTGTCTGCTTATAAATGAAGGGCACGTGCTTCCAAATCCTAACTTTTGTCGCTTACTTGTCTCCTTAGCTTGACTTGGATAAGCACCAACGAAAGATTAAAGATATTCAAAGGCAGTTGCAGCTTGACTTTGATAGCTGTAGCCATACTTTGTTTTTTATTGTTTTTGCCTAGCCTGTAATGTCTTACTTGGGCAAAGGCCTTCCCAAATAAGTAGCTATACTGGTGAAAGTGAAACTCTTCAGGTTCAAGTCAATATTTTATATGATCGATATACGTTTATATTTTTATTAGGGATAGATTTTCTTATTTATTTATGTTCAGATTAGTTTTACCTTTGATCTTAAAACAGAAGTTCAACAGCTACTTCATTAAAATTTTACTCGTTATTTTTAATTTTTAAGTACATGTTACCTTCGTCCTTCTTTCTGTAATTGACTTAAAGAAATACAATGAACTTCCCGTGTATATATCTTCAAGTTCAAACGAGCAGCATTGTTTCAACGCCCCTGGCACCAGTCCGTCTGTCCGTTTGTCGGTCTATGCATTACATTGTTGCCCATTTCTACCGGTCACGGCCTTTGTTAGTCGTTTTAGTACGTAGACTTTAACTTTGGTATACCTACTTTGTATTTGTCACTATTTGACACATGTACGGAACATGCATTCTACATAATAATATTGATTTTTATAAGTAGTTCAAACCAAAAAGTTCTCTATTATGTTGTTCATTATTGTTCATCTCAGTATTATTTCGTCACAACTCATGACCTGTCAGGGTCATTCCGGTATATCAGTCTCAAAACTGTAACTAGTGTTGACAAGAATAAGGTTTAACTGGGGCTACTTATCTACCCTTCATAAAAGCAAATCATCCCTTTGATAGATGGCCTGTCCATGCAAATGGAACCCACACCTTGCTCGGTCGTTGACTTCGTCGGGGTCCGATTTCCGATTCATGTGGGCAGCCGTTTTTTAGCCCACGCGACCGCTGGCTGTCTTATACTCATAATATGTCTGTCCGTTATGTGTGAAATCTATCAAACAGGCCTATAGTTTTAAAAGCCAGTGTGTTGGCTGTCTAATGGTTAACCCACAAAATGTGAGTGAGGAATAAACTGCATGCAGAAATATATTTTGGTTATGCTAAGACATAAGCAAGGCAATGAAACAAGATCTGTGTTAACAAAAAAGTAAATCAAAAAAATAATCTAAAAACCTTTCACCAATCTTTTATGCGCTTTTTGAGGTTAAATGGGTATGTAATGAATGGATTTAGAATGCATTGTTATCGAGTTGTGAGCTACGCTGAAAGTTTCAGCGGATAGCTAATCGGAGAGTTCTCGAAATTTGAGTTGCAAGATTCCACCCGGAATGACAGACAGACAGACAAAAAAGAAAATGACTAATAAATATGTAGTATATAAATATGAGAGAGTTCACAGTACAGAAACCAGGGCAGTACAGCAGTAGTGATTTTTATCCTGCTGCTTAGCAAAGACCCCATGCACTCTCCTTTTCTTGGGACCAAGCTTTCGCATGTGAGAAGTGCTGGTAGCATAGAATCATAACGCGGTAGTAAGTAGGATCTTAAAACAGTCTTACCGTCGTTGCTCTAAATGGCCACAAGCCCGCTTCAGGTGCAATAGCATCATGCAGATACGTGCATAACAACGAAAACAGCAACTTGACTCATAGTCATAACATAACTCTGATTGCATCAATCGATGCACACGAGAGCCAGATCGTAATATAATTTATTACTAGAAGTCCTGTTACATGAAATTCATCGTGATCTATATCATGAATTCACATACTGCGTAATTTATGTTATCGCATTCATGCTTTGAAATTGAAAAACCAGGAAAATTGATTCTCAACATTATCATGACTTAAATTTAAATATGCTGAGAATCGACGCATCTGTCGGAACATATTCATATTTATGTTTCTATGTAAATAAAACCTGTATATTAGTATAATACCTGCTTATTATTATTAGACATTTTTTGTTAATCTACGTTGTCGACCGATGATTCACATAGTCAGCCATGTTTGTTTACAACCTCGATCCGATGGCACAGATTAAATAATAGCACCGACGGACGCGATATGATTCAACAAGTGTGTTCTCCGCTGAGAGATTGCACAGATTCTGATTTTGTGCCACTTGCGGTAACGGCGTCATAGCGTTTAATGTATTTCCCAGAAATATTCACGGAGGGTCTGGATTTGGATATTCTCTAAATACGACATAAGTCATAGAGATGAATTGACGTAGCAAAATTGTTCTTCAGTTTTGTCTATGAAATAATGTAGTAATTCCTATTTTTTAACCCCCGACGCAAAAAAGAGGGCTGTTATAAGTTTGACCACTATGTGTGTCTGTCTGTGGCACCGTAGCTCTTTAACGGGTGAACCGATATGGATGCGGTTTCATTTTATTTGAAAGCAGGTTTTTTTGAGGTGATTCTTAGACAAGTTTTATCAAAATCTGTTTACTGAAATTCCTTGTTAATTGGCTTGCGTTTGAGCATTACGTCACCTGATGGTAAGCGATGATGCGGTCGACGCTATAGCACCCTAGCCAGTACCTGTTCATTGAGACTTAAAGATTCCTTGATTCCTGTATGATATTAGGTACAACAGACCTTCTGTTCTGAGCTTTGATATTGCACTGATTCTGATAAATTAGTTGCAACGTCATTGCCTAGAGTTAGAGTACATGTCAGGGATTTCTTCGAAGGGCCTGGTGTCGTAATTACTGCTTGTTGTCACTATTAATGTTGATGATTGAATCGGTCGAGAGTTATCATCATGATCAATGATATCATATCTATGTCGCGGTCTCGTTTATAACGCCTTTTAGTTGTTCAATTAACAGTTTTACGAGATTTTTGTAGACTGTTTGCCCTTTGATCTCTTGTTTTCCGTTACACTTCAATCACATAGATTCCTTTCTGAAAACATCTTCATTTGCCTAATAATAAACTTGCCGTTCATCACTGTGTGCGTTCAGTTATCGGCCCAATGTTTCCTTCATTAGCAAGGGCAAGTACGACGTAGTACTAACCAATGCATAATGTGACCGTCACGGTATTGTCTGTTGAAAACGCACTTCAACTGACCACTTCTGTAGTGCTTATTGTTAGTTAGACAGTTAGGTACTTATCGACAAACAATTGTTAGTATATCGACCATGTACTTAAGTTATACCACAGAATACTAAAGGACAGAAGCATCACTCCGCAAAGAAATTCAAACAAATAGCGACTCTTGCTATGACGCAATAAAATTCAATTCAGCTCGCGTAGCGCTGCATACCTACCAGTCATATGAACCAGAGCGCCTCTCTTTCTATCTCATAGCTCGTATCTCTTCTGATGCGGCACGTGTAACGACGCGCGACCCGCCGTCGGTGTCCGGCTTTGTACGTGTAGCTTCGTACCTACAGTGCGGAGTGCGCTAGGCTTGGTTATACATATATATATATATATATATATTACCTCAGCTTTTTTATGTCCACAATTCCACACTAATATTATGAATGCGAAAGTAACTATCTGTCTGTTTGTAACCTTTTAATGTAAACGTCGTTTTCATCTGAAATTCACTCATGGTTCCCGAGGGATCGCGTTAAAATCAAATCCTAGGCGCACGAAGTCGTTAGCTGCTTTACTGAATCGAAAATACGTGATAAAATTAATGCCACTAAACTATATAATTGAAGTTTACATGTAATCTTAAATACCGCTACTCCAAAATGGTGTCTCAAAGAATTGCAAAACAAGCGATACATATATGTATTGGAAGCGGCTGCTTACATATACACGAACAAACTCTGTGCCAGATAGGAATCACAAAAATTAAGAATAACGGCAACAGTCGACGGTTATCTATAAAGCAATAAAACACCTCTTATATGAGATTACATAGTAATTTGCCGTCAAAGAACCCCAACACTTTTATCAATATGAAGCACGCGACGATGTTTATCTTAATTATAATAATAACGAGGTAATAAAGAAACGAATTAGATTGTTGGCTCTTGAAACTTGAAGTCCCGGATTCCCTTGTTTTGTCGTATCGAGTATTTAACTTGTACTGAACGTTTAGGATTACAGGCCGAGGTTCGCCTGTCTTCGTTTAAATGTGCAATTAAAAAGGTCCAGCTCTTTAATTACTATTTTTTCTTTTGCAAAGACCAACAGGAATCGCCTGTCCTATCTAATTGCATTGATTAACTGGATTTATAAAAAGTTAAGCGTGATTAAAAATACTAAGTACTTACGTGCGGCTCTTGCCTTCATTTTCATCCATTGAGTGTGATCATTGATGATTCTGCCTGCACACTGCAGGCAGAATTATCAATGATCACACTCGTTTGAGACTGAGGGCCTGCTATTTCAGACGTTTAAAATTGTTTTACTAGTTGCAATTGACTTCCTTGCTTATGACATGAAAGGCCAAATTTAACAAAACATTTTTATGGAATTGAGTGACGACAGTTGCAGAACACAATTACACATATATATAAGACAATTAGCTCTTATCTAGATAAATAATTAAAATTCATTTATTTCAGACGAAACGTCTATAGTTTTTTTTTAGTAGAAGTCATAATGCCCAGTAATTTCGCAGCATATCGGAATGTTAAACATGTGCTATCAATTTCCACAAGGATACCGCTAGGTTGCTAAGTTACCATTGCACCTGCTCTGTTCTTTCCATGTTCGTCTATAATTGGCCGCACGTTTAATGTCGCTAAGTACCACTGCTTGGAGTGTGTGGCCAGGATATGGGTGCAGTATAAAAACAGTAGGTAGGAGGATCCGCAGCTGCAAGCGGTTTTATTGGATAGGCACGCGCCCGCCGGGGCAGCCGCGGGTCATATCTGCCTGATCGTAATCTATGTTCTTAATAAACATACAAGCATTGTTTGAAGCGTAGGAATTCGTGGGAGGTGAAAATTAACTATAAATTTACTAGAATCGATTATTTTAAAGGATGCGGTGGTAGAGACGTAGTGACAAATTGACATTCATTAAATGAGTGCGACTGCGTCTGCGTTGCCAAAAATAAATAAAGAGCCTTAGAACACTGAACCCGAAAATATAGTATTAAGTTAATGAAAATATAGTACCTTAAAACTCGAAAGTACTGGACGAATTTATTTAGGGTTTTCGGTGTTTGGTAGCTGTAACAAATTAAATAAAAAACACGAACACAACCGAAGATACAGCTTAACCTCTTCGTAGTAAACGCTCTCATATAATGGGTAGATCTTGCTAGGTTATGAAAAAATGATGGCTAAGGGCTTATTCAGTTGTAAATCCGGACGAAGCCGCGGGACTAAACTCGCAGCGTTATATCATTGTAGCTTAAGTTCGTGCAGCAATTCTAACGTTTACCTACTTCGGGTATAACATTAGACATTCATCCGCTGAGTAACTCGCTGGCACAGACACTCAAACTCCGTGCCAAGACTTACAAGTTTCAAGTTAGCTTTGAAATTTGAACAGGTACCAATTTATCTACTTTTGGCAACTCCAAAACCGGATCTTGCAGTTTTTGCGGTACCTCCAAGTTGAAGCGCGTAATTAAGAACAGGTTTATACCCGTTTCAAATCACATGTTCCACACCAGAGAATTGAGAACGTGTAATATGTACTCAGCTGTACCTTCATCCCTAAAAAGGCGCTGCATCGAACGATCTAAACCTAAACCACAAACTAATAGTACTACCTAAACTGAACCAACAGAGTAGATAGGTACCGTTGATAGCCATAAAAAGTTGCACACTGATAGTTAAGATATAGAACAAGTGGACAAATATGGTGGAGCTACGACCACTGGATTAGAAGGGCCGTGGGTGGACTGGTCCCACGGTGCCGATAGGTTTTTCTAACGTGTAACTGTTTCTAATGAATGCACTTTGGCATGTAGGGCCTAACGCTACTAGCGTTTGATATACCAACAATGTATAAAGAACAAAATGCGTTGGTAATGCATGCAGCTCCATCGAGTGGCTTGGTGGCTCACACGTTCTCGAATTATATGGTTCTATGATGTAGTATGATCGTTGGTGATGTCATGAACAAGGTTCCGTGCTAAGGTACTTGAAAACACCTTAGCGTATGCTGAGACGGAACCTTTTCCTGTCATCACGCAACATTTCACTATGTTGTATTTATTGTTTTTGTTTTGTACTTACTATTGTATGTTCAGTGTAATGTCTTGAATAAATGTTTTTTCTTTCTTTCTTTCTTTCATATACTGGTTCCCTAAGGATGTTTTCCTTCTCGTTTTTAGGGCTTGTGTGGAACATCTGCTCATAGCTTTGTCATTGGTGCTAGACCGAACTGGGATTCCAATTCTGATCCGAGGGTTTAAAAAATCATTCTTGCTCTACCCGAGACTATCTCTCAAAAAATGTTGCACTGTCAAGACTATATATTAAAAGATTTTTTCCGCTTCAGTAGGAATTTGTTACATTATGTGAGTTAATTATGTATATGAGTGACTATTCGTTAAAACCCAAGTTTAGGGAAGGATGAATAATAAGTTTATTAAGGATTTTGTCGCTATATGCCAAACTACTGCACAGGGAAACATTAGTGATGAACTTTGTTAGTCACGTGCTCGTCACTAACTTTGACATAGCCGTAAAAGGACACGTACATAGATGAGCATTCTAATTAGTTGGCCAAGTTGCAATCGTAAAACCCCTAGCTTACTCAGACAATAACGTAATTTTGTTTTGACAAAAGTTTTGACGCAACATAACTTAAAGTAGAAAACTATAGATTATTTTACCATAATTTAATATCTAAACCACGTCTTCCGTCTACGCCTACTACAAAGCTACCAAGCCGATATAAATAATAATACTTTCTTCTTCCGGCCCTTAGCAATATTAACATATCTCTAAATCTCGGGGGACACATTGAATTCAAATGATGGGAGACACGTGGGTGCGTCGGCGCCGGCGCTGGTTTGTGTACAACACTACAAACTTTTAAGGAAAACAGAAACCACTGGAAATATTCCTACTAAATAAATGACGATAAATATAAATGGATAAGATTTTTCAAATTGGCAGATTTACTACATAAGAGTAATATGAACAACTCGAAGAAATTTAAGAACCAACTGTAGGTCATATGGTTTAACCGCCACAAACCTAAGAGGCTGTGACAGATAATACCGATGGATATAAAGATGAGCAGCAGCAAAAAGCTTACTCGAAAGGTCGAAACGAAGGCTCCGTCCGTTTGGACCTTTCAAGTACGGAACGTATTAAACCCTAATATTACTAATTTTCAGAACTCGATCAGCAAATCATAGGTACCTACTCAATAATATTTCTGAAGTTTGTGAGGAAGGGAAAAGTGTGTTTCAACCACAGAGTAAATATAAACATTTTCACAATCTCGAGGCGGGACAGTGGCGGGCGGAAGGCATCTCTTCTGGTTCACGCTCAGCTTACGCTGGACTGAACATTAATCTGCGTGAGATCATTCCATTTCCCTTTCTGTATCTAGTTTCTTTGAACATTTCAATGCGCTTGATTTGTGGTGTTAATAATACGGTTTCGGTTTTAGGAAATTGATATCTATTGTTATCCTTATTTGCGTTCACATTCGATCTCTTAAAGAAATCACACGGGTGACTAATGTGTGAAGATTTTGTTGCTTTTGAACTTATAGGCTTGTATTATGACTCATATCAAAGTTGATGTTGCATATTAGATGTCAATGCCCTCAAATGCTCGATTCTTGTACCTTTTCTTTTTTTAAATGAATGACTTCTAAAATTATTACGCGTCCGTAAAGGTACCCACCCTCATGAAAAGTAGAGTTTCTTGGAATTCGATCGAAAGCGTTTACATCAACAACCAGGCGACTGTTGTTACAACTAGTTCAAAGGAAAACCCTATTAGTGCAGCACAACGTCCGGCGCATTGTTGTTGCGTCTATAGTTGGAACGGTTCAAACTACGACTCAAACAATGTTGCTACAGTTACATGTACTTACATATGCCGTCGGTTTCTCCGACTTTTGAAAGTAATTGAAACAATCACCCTAGTTGGCCTATTATGTTCCCACTGCTGGGACTCCTGCCTTCTAGAGTATGAGCTTGATCTTCACCGGGCGGAGACTTTAAATGAATAAATACGCCCTACTAACACATACATAGATCCCTGACCCTTAATTCGGATACCCTGTATCGAACAAACCAGGAACTGAGGATCATGATCTCACAATACCCAGACACGAAACAAATGCTTGCGCTTTTGTTTCCGTGCTGAAACATTTATCCCGTCGCGGGAATCGAACCTGTGACCTCAATGGTATATGCAATTTGAGGCAACCCGCGCAACCACTACACCACAGAGGCTGTCAAACCAATATGCTGACTAGAATGAGAAAATCAGAAAAGAACGTCGAATTTAGTGTTCCTAGGACCTGAAATATTATACCGATGTTGTCAAAAGGTTGTCAGAGGTTCAAGATCCTACTTACATGTTCTAATACATTGTAGAATTATAAAGCGTGACCGAACCAAGAAACGAGCCTTCCGAGAGGTGAACGTACTGCTACATCCGTTTCCGGGGGTGTGTCTAATTCAATTACGCGGCACTGACCACTGACCACCCCTTATAAAATAACAGTATAATGATGCGCCCGCCAGAAGGGCTTGTGCACTTTACGCTATTCCTTATTGATGGTGATTGGACATGCAATGACAATAGCAAGGCATTTAGGCTCATATTTATAAACTGAAATTAGAACCGAGTCTATAATCAGGGAGAATTTCCAGTCAAGCTTCATTCCCTCTTCATGCCGCAACGGCTAAATATATTTGAATGGAGATAGCTTATATCCTGGATTAAAACATAGGCTACTTTTTATCCTGTGATATGAGTGAAACCGCGGGGCGCAGCTAGTACTTTAATAATTAGCTACGTACCTATGAAATTAAGAATATTTTGTGGGTGCAATAACCTCAAGGCTTGGTTTAGAATCAAGGATTACGAATATGTACTTTATTCAATCCTTGAACGTCTGCAGTTAAAAATAATAAAGCTGTTTTTTTTATACTTTATTGGCTTGCGTTTGATCACTATGTCACCTGATGGTAAGCGACGATGCGGTCGACGATGTAGCACGCTTGCCAAGATAGTACCTGTTCACTCGAGATTTGAAGATTCCTAGATTATAAGTATCGGGAAAATTGACTCCGGCAGGGAGTTCCACTCGTTAGCAGTGCGCATAATGAAAGTGCGCTTAGTGCGCGCAGGAGCACCATATAAAGTTGGCGCGTTGCCGTTCGTCTCGTAGTCCGATGATGAAACGGGGACGGGGGAATTAATTGGTGCAATTCCGACGCACACTCGCCAAAATGTATCCGATAAAAGACCGATAGACTGGGCTATTTTGCGTTGATGAATACGAAAATATAAGTGGTGATGTAAAGAATATTTCAATATTTATACCTACTTACTGACTTTTGTTATTCCAATAAATGGTCGACTCAACAGCTGTATTGTTTTTGTAGCGCACTTTCATCTCATTTTGCTTGGCATGGCTGTCTGACCTTCAGACAGTATTTGATCCACAAACAAGAAAACCATTTGGCAGAACTCACAAATAGGCGATTGTTTGCTTAACGCTTCAATTCCACGTCTCAATTTGCTAGTTTGCCAGTTATTCTGCCGCCAAGCAGTAGTGTGCAAGCAGGGAATTGTAGACAGCGAAATCCAAAGCCCGGGATCAAGAGCGCAATGCAGTGCTTCGCAGTACTTTCATGGTATTAAAAGATCAGTGTGGCACTACGTTTGTTATGGGCAAGCGTGGCGCTTACTATCAGGCGAACGGCATGCTCGTATCGTTGCTGAATCTCATAAAAAAATCCGCTAATAGCTTTATCAGTCAAGTTACTGCTAAGTTCCGAGTCTACCTATCCCGAAACCAATTCAATTTAGTATGGGTCCATCTTAGATTAAACTCAAACTCTTGCAACTTCTCCTAATACCCTTGTAGAGACCGGTATAGAAACAAAAACTTTAAACAAAAATATAAATCCTCAGCCGAATTGCCATTTAAAAATGTCATCAACTGATTTTATTTTCTAAAAATACGACCTACGTCGTATTCGGAATCTCAACATTTTTGCTCCTCTAAATTAGATTCCATTGTACAGTTGTTAGCCACTTCACAATCTGAATATAAAGTGAGCGAAATGGTTCCATTTACGCTTGTTGGACAGTAAAATCAATTGAATTTGCCATTCTAGACGTTCCTACGTACCTGTTTATTCATACTTGTTTATTCGATTACAGTCGATGTTGATACGCGAACTAACTGCTCAATGGGTTTCATATTAATTTATTCGCCGAGCCAACTTTTGGTTCTATATCCGATCAACTTTACTGCAATCGTCTAACTCGAAAACCGATCCCGCTCGCTTCCAATTTCAAATTTGGAAGGTGTTGGCCTTCAAAACGCAATATTGATAATTTTAAGCGTTGGTGATTGGGATAGGGATTGGGACGCAGACTTCGATTAGAAGTTAGACAATTCTAATTTTAAATATCGATTCCAGTAAAAATAATAGAAACTATATTATTTGTTACTAGGCTTGTCAAAATATTTAGAATTGTGACAAACTGAGACATGATTTTATTGATTTTGTTTTTATTTATTTTCTCAGATATATATATAAGTGACTAAAAACTTGCTCTCTTATAGCTGGTTACCTATAATTTGAGCTTAAGCCAAAAATAATCTACATTATGTAACTTAATAATTTAGGTAGTATACATTATTACGAGAACAGGTGTTAATGTTGAGGCAGTCTCAGCTAATGTGAACAGTAACGGCTAGGTATATTTATTTGAAAAGTAAGTAGGAACTAGTTAGTACTTACTTACTTTTCTTTCAAAATGACGGTTGTACCGAATTGTGAACTGTGCAAATTGGTCTCAGCAATAGTTATCAAAGGCTCTATTTATATTTACAAGTATAAATTGATAAGTTACTCCACGCTGAATCGATTTGAACGGCCAATGTCATCGATCAATGTCGATCTGTCGATGTACCATTGTTGGTGCATCTCTAGATTCTCATCTCAACGTGAGTTTCGGACTCATTTCACTTGGCAACGTATATTGTACCCATTGTACTCTTGCATTAATGTGGCCTGAATCCTTGGATATTAACTAAACGCGGTCATAAACATTTGGGTTACTTTCACAGTAAAACAAATCCTACTATCCTGTTAATGCGAAAGTTTGTGAGGATGTTTGTTACTCAAACACGCAAAAACTACTGAACGGATTTTGAAGAAACAGATATATGATCCTGGAAAAAAGAGCTTGGGCAATCCTGGGGAGCAACTAGTTAACAAAAGTTTCTCATTTTCTTTTTTATTTCTTTGCTTTCTTTATATTTGGTCAGCTATTAGTATTGAAAAGCAAAAATATAATTATGAGATGTGCAATTAGCTACTTTTCGTGTCGTTGCCGGTTTACATTGTAATTCTACTCAGTATTTTACTCGCTGACATTTATATTTTTATTTGACAACGATTTTATTAAGTCACTTTCTTGTTTGTCTGTCTGTGTGTCGTTCTGGGTTGAATCTTACAACTCAAATTTCGAGTACTTCCCGATAAGCTGGCTGACACTTTCAGGATTGCTCACTACTCCATAACAATGCATTCTAAATCCATGAAAACGTGATTTTAAGTATATTTTTTAATCTAATACGGATTCTTGTTGCTCATGTATCTTTAACCATTATAACCTCATTTTTATCCGAATTGATGACCCATGGGAGAGATTACAAAAGTTTTCCGCTAGCCGCTACCAGTTCATCGCCAGAAATGTACCTACAAGACCCATCAATGTATTTAACAGATGTACGTATGAATTTCGAATGCAGTTGGTTCCTCGCTGCGGTTAACTAGTTTGTTAATATAATTAACTCATCAACATACTCGTAATTAATGAGTAAATTTCACCCACATCATTTGAATACCCCGAGCAAAAGCAGCAAATATTCAAAGACACAAGAGATGCTAATGAGTCAGTACAGGGAGTTAATTACTGAATAAGCAACGTACTGATTGATATGTATTTGCCAGTTATTCTGCCGCCGAGCAAGCATTACTATGTTCCGGTTTGAAGGGCATTGTAGCCAGCGAAATTACTGGGCATTATGAGACTTAACAGCTAATTGTCTCAGGGTGAAGAGCGCAGTGCAGCGTCGTGCAGGATTTTGCAAAATAAAGTTTTGGGTGTTGCTGTTACTGTTACGGCCAGGCGTATAGCTTACCATCGGGCGAACGACAAGCTCGTCTCGTCATTCAGTTAAATAAGTATTCCTTAATAAATACGTAGGAAATCTTATAATGTATGTCATACAGCGAGTAACACACCTTCATGCTATGCCTTCACGTAAACATGGATCAATTGCGACATGCCCGCGATCGGACGGAGCCCGTCAACGTCAGCTCGATAGCCTCGCATGCCTCCATTGGAGCGTGGAGCGCCGCCCGCCGCCGGAGACGCCACTTTCCCTCTTCTCCCAAACATTCCCCTGAGGAATGCAACCAATGATAATTTCCCCTCGTGATCTGATCGATGATAATTTGCATCGTCATCTGATGATATATCTCCGTGACACTAATTGCGTCAGATTAGTACTGCTGATCTTGGCGATTATAAAGTTTATACAAGTAGGTTTGGAAACTGTATGGGTGTCGAAATCAGAAATTAAGAAAAGAAACTAAAATTAAGTATCCAATATAGTTGTAGTATTTGTTGTTGGCATTCAAAATAAAACGGCTAAGACTCACCGTTAAACGTCGAAATTACTCTTTATGATTAACACTCACGAATTTTTACAAAATCATTGAACAAAACTTGACTTCTACGTGTCCAAATAGTTTTATTAGTACCTAGAACATGAGTCAATTGATGAAGGTATGATCACTTGATAACCCAAGGTACCTATACTAATGCAGATCAAGGGAATCTCTATCGAAGAATACTGTTGCACTGAGAAATTACTCGAACTATTCATATTTTTCTTTTATATGCTGTTTCAAACCTGAACACATTGCTTGCGCACTACAGCTTGGCAGCAGAATAACTGGCAAAGGTACCAACCCAGACGGCCTCCCGCATACGAGAGACCTAGTAAAGCAAAAAGCAAAACAACAATAGCTATGTCAGGGCAATATTGCAGTAAATATCTATGACTTTTTTACAATTACTTTCAGCAGCATTCTCGGCGTAAAAGCTGTTATAAAAAAGAAAAACCTATAAAACTTGCAATGAGTTTACAACAGTATAAATCCTCCATTTTATCTCCGATCTACCTACGCATTCTCTGTCAGCTGTCCGGAGCCATAACGCAAATTTTAATCTTATTCGCAATTAAACGTCTTCCATCCAAACCTTGGGCATAAATCATACCATTATATGATCCGGTAACTATGATATACTAGCTGTTGCCGGCGACTTCGTACACGTGAGTTTTAGTTATACGCGATGAGATACTTTGAGAGCCACGTGTTAAATTGGGATAAAAATTAAATCTTTCTCCGGGCTACGGGCTATCTCTAAGCCAAATTTCATCAAGATCGGTTTAGTCGTTTAGTCGTGAATAGATTTCAAACAGCCAGTTACTTCTGCATTTAATATTGCTATTATTTTATGTATGAAGCTCTAATAATAACGTCGAACTGATTTGCGAAATGAATTGAATTTGTATTAATTTGATGCTCCTGCGGTTGGGCGAAATACGATCTGAAACTACTTCAGTTCACAGTTTTTTTTCGATTTTCTAAAACCAAGGTACATCAATCTCTCTTTCTCTCTCTAACTGAATTTATTATCCGTATAATTTATCTTTTAAAGCGTAATTCTTATTCTCGAGAATGACTCCATCAATGCAATCGTTCCGATCTTGGACCAGACAAATTATAACCGCTGCAAATTACTTGAATCTGTATCAGCACCTGCGGCATGTAGTGACACAATCTGTAACCACTTTAGTTCTTAGATCGCTTCTAGATAAACCTGTCGGCCTAGATCCGTTTCTGACGTCGTCGCCGATGCGGCCGGTGCGGTCGGTATTCAGTAATATAGAATGGTTAATTCGACCTACATTGCCTCGTGATCATACTGCTGCATTCCTGTGTAACACAAATGGGCAAGCGGAATTTGATAAACATAGCGCATGCTAGGCGAAAATCATAAGATTTTGAATAATCAGGAAGAAGAAAAAATTTATTGCTCAGCATATCGTCTTACGGGGACGATTCTACCTCATCTGTCGTCAGTGTTCACATTGATCAACCGAACACGTCTAATATTACAAATAGCAACATGTTTTAATCATAGATTAGATTCGATCCCTGCCCGAGCAATTTCATTTTTCTTCCTTATTATTTACCATTATGGACATATGATTATGGACTCATGGACATATGCATTCTTCCCATCCTCACTTACGGATCGCAGACTTGGTCTTTGACTGTTCAGCAGAGGTCCGAACTCGAGGTTTGTCAACGAGCGATGGAGCGCAGTATCTTAGGAGTCAAGTTGAGAGACCGTATTAGGAATACGATACTGCGCTCTAAAACGCAAATCCTGGATGTTTCCCAGAAAGCCGCCCAGCTGAAATGGGACTGGGCTGGACACGTGTGTCGTATGCCAAACCAGCTGTGGGCAAAAGTCCTTACAGACTGGGTTCCAGCCGGAGCAACACGACCACGGGGCCGGCCCCGCCGTAGGTGGCGCGACGACCTAGACGCCTACGACAAGGAATGGCTCTTAACAGCAATGGACAGAGGGTCGTGGAAGGAGGGAAGGGAGGCCTTTGCCCAGCAGTGGGACGAAATAGGCTAATAAAAAAAAAAAATAAAAAAAAAAAATTATTTACCAAGTTTTTATTAAGTCACTTTCTTGTTTGTATGTCTGTCGTTCCGGGTGGAATCGTGCAACTCAAATTTCGAGCATTTCCCGACTAGCTATCCGGCGGAAACTTTCAGGGTAGCTCACAACTCGATGACAATGCATTTCTAAATCCAATTATTAGCATACAATGCCGACTGAACCTCTAAAGGCGCATAAAAACGCGGTCTTTAGATATTTTTTCTAATCTGTCACTATCTATCAAGGAGTGGAACTCTCTGCCGGCATCTGTGTTTCCGGATAGCTATAATCTGGGTGTCTTTAAGACAAAAGTGAACAGGTTTCTTCTAGGCGAGCGTGTTACATCTTCGACCGCATCGTCACTTAACAACAGGTGAGATAGCGGTCAAACGCAAGCATACAAACAATAAAAAATGTTGTTGTTTAAAACCTTAAAACTAGCGAAAGGTCGCTGCGCAGACGCATGATGTCTTATGACCATTATCTATATATTAAGTTTAGAAATTGAATAAATATACATATTTCTAAGACGCACCCTTTTGATTACAAAGTCTCTCCTATAATTCGATTTAAAACTACTTGTAAAACTAGAAATAGAAAGTTGTTTCCTAATAAAAGACTTTTTTTTTAAATTAGAGTGCTTCCTAACTAAATCTATTTTAGTTAATTTTAATAATTAAATATGACGCAACTTTCTTTATTACCTTTACATGGTAGAGCAGTCTACAAGTCATGAATCATCAAACATTTCAAGATTTTAAACAATCCATTGTTTCTATAATGAGTCGTGTGTCTAAAAAGATACAATTATATATCTTGTGTAGGTATACATATCATATCGAATTTACGTAGAGACCCCGTTTCGTACGGTTTAAGTCCTACCCATCCAAAGGTTGTCTGGAAGAGATGAGACCGTCCATTGTAACACTTTGTCTGTGGCACCGTATCTCTTAAACTTGTAAACCGATTTGGATGCGGTTTTTTTTTTATTTTAAAGCAGGTTTGTTGATGTTTTATCAAAATCGGTTCAACCGTTTTTTTACTTTTTGTAGGTTTTTTTGTGTCGGAGGTATTTAAAATAAATATAATAAGATTGTTTTGCCTTCCCAGTGTGGTATATCTGCAACTCTTCACTAGCATTTAAAGCTTGCAAAAGTAACGGTAAATGTTAAAAATATTATGGAATCTTTTATGAAATCGAGATCCAGCTTGATTATCAAGCTCTAAGTCGAACAACTTTATGCTTATTGCATCATCATCATCAGCCTCTACGACTTGTATTCGTCCACTGAACATAGAGCTAAATTTACTCGTGGGGTATGTATGTACTCTATGGGTAGGAACCACAGCTTAGCGATTTATTCTGCCGCCAAGCAGTAGTGCGCAAGCATTAGTGTGTTTCGGTTTGAAGGGCATTGTAGCCAGCGAAATTACTGGGCATATGAGAATTAATATCTGATGTCTTGGGGTGATGAGCGCAATGCAGTGCTACGCAGTGCTTTTGATGTTATTAAAAGTTATGGGTGGCACTGCAGTTGCTATGGGCAGGCCTGGCGCTTACCATCAAGCGAACGACTTGTACGTCTCATCACTCAGTTCCATAAAAAGAGCTAGAAGAATATATTTAACCTTATTAATAGATTTGAACCATCGATATATAATTTGAACCAACCCACCCAGCCACTACAGCACAGAGGCTTACATAAATTACTGATATACTAGCTGCGCCCCGCGGTTTCCCGGGATAAAAAGTAGCCTATGTGCTATTCCAAGTCCTAAAGTACTTACATACCAAATTTCATCAAAATCGGTTCGGTAATTTTTGCGTGAAAGAGAAACATACATCCATACATTCTTACAAACTTTCGCGTTTATATATTAGTAGGATTTATATAGTACTAAAATACTAATGATAACTTTCCATTCTTCCAGGCAAGTCTCCGGCAGCTGGATTTATCGCTTCTCTCGGAGCTTTGGACGCTCAGCGAGGCTATGGCGTCCTGGCGGCGGCAGCTGGAGCGCGGCCCGAGACTCCGCCCCGCGCCGCCCCCGCCGCCCCCGCCGCATTACCTCCGCACGTAGGAACAGAACAGCACGTCGACTATTCAAAATCTTGTCTGATGGTTCAGACGATAGAATAGATTGCGCTTAAATATGAGCCCCTTGGTACTCTTCGAGTTCCTGCCGGATTCAGACCGGGCGTCGCGGGACTCGCGGGCGTCTTTAGGAGGTCTGCAGGGCGATCATGTATCTTTTATTTCAATCAATTTCAATAAGAAACCAGTTTCGATGATGGGTTTGGTAACCCGTTTGTTGCAATCAAACGTCAACGAAAGCTCAATTGAAATAAAAATAAGTTTTGACAAACAAAGTTTATATCGATATATAAACCATAGACAAGAGCCGTATTACACAGTAAAATTGAATAGATTGGGCGTATAGATAACGATTCATAGCACAATCTCGCTTTGTAAATTTGTAAGGTAATCAATCGATAGGAGCACATTGAAATAGAGCCATAAAAAGTTACATGATCACATTTTATCGATTGAAATAAATTTCTATTGCACGTTAGTCCGCAACATTCGATGTTCGCAACAGACTTACGTGATCGCCCTGCAGGAGCAAGATCCAAGGCCTTAAATACTGAGCAATACAATTTTGAGTTTTGTTTAAAACGTAGCCGCACGGCCACCATGTTTCTTTCACGACCTGGAAGACTGGTAGATAATGTTTATCAGCATGAAGTCATTCCTTGTACCATTTTTGTGCAAAACTAGTGTATAAATAAAAAAAGATTTGTATTGAAAAATATATTTTTCAAGACGCTTGTCTTTTAACAAATTCGTGATCTGAACCGCGAGCAGGGCCCTAATTCACTATGACAACTTGGCAATTCCTTGCTTCAAGGAAATGTCGATTCCTTCATTAATAAACGGCATCTGCGAAATTTGTATTCACACTATTTCTTTTCTCTTGTGACGCGTCATATGTATGAATATATGAGTGCGTCATAGAGATGTCGTTGATTAATGAAGAAATCGACGTGATTTTGAAACAAGGAATCGACGTGATAATGAGCCCAAACACTAGTAGTTTACGATTATCCGTCAAAGAGTTCCATTGTCCACCTTCCGTCTCCATCATCAGATCAGCTGGCTGTCACCATATGCATTGTCATCGGACTTTGACAAGTATGCAAAATTTCAAGTCCGTAGGATAAGAGGAACTGGTTCTGATTCAACTGGCAAGATTTTGGCCCAAACATTGCAAGTTAAATAGAAGTTTGTAATAAATACGGGAGGTTTGTCCCTTGCCGCTTCAAGAAACCTAGCTTCTTTGAAATCTGGCGTCTTGTCAGCTGAGCGAGTCTATTGACGTGGCCTTAAATAAATTACCAAGCAACTCGATACTCTTGCAGTCAGCTACATTGAGTATAAGCAAAAATTAATTAGTAATAGGTAACGAAGCTTTTGCTTATCGGCGCGTAATTTTTGCTTATCCTTCATATCAACTTACAGTGTCAAGTACACTTTGTTTAATTTAAATGGACACCATAATGATTATTACTTTTATATTTTACAAGCTTTTATTTAACTTGCAATAATCATTTAATCATAATCATTTATTTCCAAAAATAATAGAAGTACAATAGTTTATTCTAAGTTAGTCACTCATATTTAGACAAACAAAATCGTGTTAAAGATATTTCTTTTTTATATAACTAAGTGACGAGACGAGCTGGTTGTTTGCCTGAGTAAGCAATGCGCCAGCCTATAACAATAATAGCACCACCCTGAACTTTGTTTTGCAAAATCCTGCGCGGCGCTCGTCACCCTGAGACAATTAGCTGTTGAGTCTCTTAATGCCCAGTAATTTCGCTGGCTACCATGCCCTTCAAACAGGAACACAGTAATGCTTGCGCACTATTGCTTGGCGGCTGAATAACTGGCAAAGCGGTGGTAATTGGTAATTGTACAGTTAGAAGTGTCGTTAGTAGCCGTACTAGGATACCTTGTGTTACCGCTACTACGATTCTTTCCTATGGACTACAGGAAAAATATTTAATGTAAAAGAAAGAAACACGAAACATTTTTTTTAGTGTTCGGGCACATGCAAAAAGTTTTTGTTTTCTGTCTTTTTTAGATGGCGTAGGCTAGCATAGGTAGTGACTATCTCATGCAATGTATGTATGTAACTATGTTTGTTTGGGTGGAATCTTGCAAGCTGAATCAGAACCACTTCCTCTTGTCCTACGAAGTTGAAATTTTGTCTACTTCAGTCAACGTCTGATGACAATGCAATAGTATGGTGACAGCCAGCAGATCTGATGATGGATACGGAAGGTGGACACTGAAACTCCTTGACGGATAATAGTAAACTACTTGTGTTTGGGCTCATTTTAATCTGCTCGCGGTTCCGATTACGAATTTGTTAAGTTTGCCTAAAAAAATATATTTTTCAATCAAAAAACTTATTTCATTTAATGTCAGTATTAAAGCACACATATATTTGGCGACGCTGGCGCTGGCCGAGTGAGATTTAATTAGTGATGGGTAATTTTTCTAAACTTTTCAAATCATGGATATTTTTTTACTGTAAAATTTAGATAAAATAAATAAAATTGCCTTTTATTTAAAGGCATCATTGAAATAAAACCATGCAAAAAAGACAAGAGTAGTAACATAGATTTACGTATCGTCAACCTGTTATTGTCCAATAATCATGATGATTCAACAATAAATCATTTGCTAGATGAAAATCTACCATTAAAGACTTATTGCTTGCAAATACATGATAATTAAATTATCTTTTATTTTTCAAAGTATATATAGTGAACTATTAGATTAGGAAAAATACAAGAAAAATATAGGAAACATTTGAAAACTACTGGATATAAAACACTTCTTCTTTTCCGAACGAATTTTTTTCATTACCCATCACTAGATTCAATAGTGACGTCTTATATGTTGTGTCTTAGAAATGTTTTCACAACACTATTTTTACTCTACCATTCTAGGGTTATGTGTAATTAGAAATTTTAAATGAACCTTGTTACGCTATTCTCTTTTATTGTATAGAAGATTTATAGTCTGTTGTCATTACTATTTCTACAATGTAATGCATCAATTAGGCATTATTAGACTTATTGGCGGGAAGTGAAAAGTGATACAGTTCGATTTTGTTTTATTTTCTAAACAAGTGTTATTTCGAGTGATCATGTGTAATATCGGTGGAATATTTAACCATTATGTGTTCGTAAACGTGCACGAGTGTACGCAAATGAAATAAAATAGAGAAAACATTGCTTTTTATGTTCTCCCAAAAAGTCCATGGATAGCTTGAATAAAGTTTCACTTCTTTATTGAAGCACTAGGAGAGGGTCCGGCTTGTTGCTGATGACCCTCATTCTCAACAAAAGTATAATAAATGGAATATTAAACTATCAAATAAAAACTACGTAAGACATGGCTGTATGGTCCCAGAGACTTTAGCCTGACCTAAAGGGAAAACTTAAAAAAAAAAAATTGCATTATTACTTCGTTTTTTTCGATGTAAATAAACTCACACATATTACACAGGAGATTCACAGGCCCTAATTCTAATGCTGCATTCTCTAAACTTAATTTGCACTAAGCAAAGAGTTAGATGTGTCAAACGCTGTTTCGTATTCTGACGCGCACGCTATCTCTAAACTTCACTTATTTTTAAAGATTCATTTAATTTCCGTATTCTGCGCGACTATCAATTTTGACGTGTTACTTTTAGCGCTGTCAAACGTTATTTAAATTTAGAGAACGCTAAATACCTGCATTAATTTCTAATAATTTATAGGTAAATTTAGGTTTAGAGAATGCATCACTGACCCTACTGTACGCAAATCAATTGTTTTTTTTTAATTTATTGCACAATCTGAGTTGGAGTAAACGAGTTCTTGAGTGGAGACCGCGGATTGGCAAAAGTGTAGGACGCCCTCAGGCTAGGTGTAGCGACGATCTTCGAAGGGTGGCTGGCAGCAGCTGGATGAGAGTAAAGATGATGATGATGGTGATTATGATGATGAAATCACGACATTGTTAACCGCTTGGTATCCTTAACCTTAACCGCTTGATAGGCAGCAGTAACTGTCGTTGCAAATACGATCTCGCGATACCAACCGGTTAAAACAAACTTGTACTGTAGTGTTTGTATGAAAATATTGAATTCGTGCACTAATTCATCATCTTTGAGAAAACCGATGTGTTCATTGACCCTCATTGTTGATTGCGCGAAAATAATCTTTATTTACATAGGAACACGAATTCATTTCGCGTATATTTTAAAAGTATGAATTTGTAGTATATCGTTATTTTTAGATATTGAGAACTAATATTTGCATAATTTATGATACGTTTGGTTGCCTTCTCCATAATAACATAATCATAGACTTGTACCATACGTAGTCATTAAATTAACTATAGATACGCGATAAGAAGTACCTCCGATTAATAGTGGATTCAACTTCGCAGGTACAAATTAAACCGTTGCCTCGTGTAAATTAAGTAGTTTATGTTTAATTGTAAGATTAAGTGTATGGTTAATAAATACCTACATGCGAATTAAATGTTGTTTTTTAATTATTTTCTTGTTTTTATTTGTGGAAAGTAGTGTCAACATAAATTATCTAAGGTCAATTAATATAATGTGCCTTCATATTTATTATTAGTTTATTAGGCGTTTACTGATGTATTAGAAGTTATATAAATAATATGTGGCTGCTATGTATTTCTTACTTATTTATATGTCGTGTTAAGAGAACATAGCGGCCTGGCTGAAAACTTACAAGTCTTAATAATTTTACAATAATTTCAATATAAAATCAAATGAAAAGTGATGGAGGTCGATTTTATTTAAATCATTTATTTCAGATAATAATCCATATTACACATTATGTCAACATAAATAAAACTAATTTCAAACAGTGCTAATGTTAATTATGCTATCCGCGATTACGCATTCCACCTAAAACAAGACCTTTCTTCGAGCGACATGTGTAGGGTTTATATTGGTTGAATAATAACCAATAAAAATATAAACCAATGAGTTTTTTTTTAATTGAACTGAATGATGAGACAAGCAAGTCATTCGCCTGATGGTAAGCGCCACGCCAGCCCATAACAATTGCAGTGCCACCCAGAACGTATAATACCACAAAAAGCACTGCATTGCGCTCATCACCCCGAGACAACAGATACTAAGTCTCATATGCCCACTAATTTCACTGGGTGCAAGCCCTTCAAACCGGAACAGTACTTAATGCTTGCGCAAATATACGGCACAACTGGCAAAGCTGTGGTACCTACCTAGACGGGGAGTCCGGCATACGAGATGTAGATGTTAGTACGTAGACGTGCATGAGTTTCGGCAATTATAACAATTTAATGCATTTGTACATTGCTTTCTATGTTTTCCCAAGAATTACATAGCAAACTGTAAAGTTCTACTATATTACTGATAGGTGAGGGGAGTTGGCCCGGCCGGCATGTAGATAGCCGATAACCCTCAATCGTACACGAATAAACCTACAACACAATTTGGAAGCATACAAATTTTAATCTTGTTATTTTTTACCACTCGACACTGGCTAAATGCAAATCCGCGCGACAAAACACAACAGCCAATTTAAGAAAAACTTCAAAAACTGTGTAGCTTACCTTAATCCCGTAAATATGAAAAAAAAATTGTCTATGGTTACGTCAAAAATGACAGATTCTCATCGTATAGAATGTTTTTTGAAATTGAAACACAAAAAATAAACAATTATATTGTGTAGACAATAGACGTTCACCGATTCGCAGCAGGTAGTGGTTTTAGCTACAATAATTGTTGGAATGATAATTTGAACATTCCAACCCATGTCAGAGACTTCATTGCAAGGAAATCCACCTCCGAAAGAAGAGCCTCCTTCCAAGATACCTGAATCAGTAAAGGTTAGTTTAGTAACGTAAAAACTAATGTAAATCAAGTGCAGTAGGTCTTAGCTTACATTTTAATTTGCTGTTGATCACTAAATAGCGATCACTACACAGTTGTTCACTATGAATCTTTAATTAACATTGATTTATTCATTCCAGAAAATAATATCAATGGAAAAAGAAAACGATCCGAACGGCAACCGCAAGTCCAGAATTGATCTGAATGCCTTACCAACACGTCAGTACCTGGATCAAACTGTAGTGCCTATACTCCTTCAGGGGCTATCTTCGTTAGCCAAGGAGCGTCCCCCGGACCCAATCAATTACCTGGCAGCTTATCTTCTCAAGAACAAGAGTACCTTTGAGAATAGCAATGCACGAGTCTCTGGGGATCCACCGCCGCAAACATAACTGTAGTTATATTCTAAAATACAACATGCATAGTGATGAAGTAGATTGCTCAACAATGTCTACATCATCGATATGTTACTTCTTTAGCGTATACTGTAGCAATAAAAATTAGAGAAATGTTTAAAAAGTCAACTGCGATGCAATGCTAAAGTTTTGGCATATTTATGAAGATGACAGTACCTTCAGATGTTCAATATGTTTACCAATGTGCCTAGAAATATGTTACATATGTTTCTTAGGCCAATGTAGCCATATGATTAGATGTTGCATTCAAAATTTATCAGACTGTATAAATCTCACAAAAGTATAGGCCTGATAGCAATAAAATCACTAATATTTTACAAATAGCAATTAGCATACCATTTTTTATACATGTAGCACTTTGTCAAAGTTATGAAACAACAGCTTCAAATACAACCTGCAGTTACAGTCGGAGCAAACTATCGTGATATTGAAAGGTTGCAATAATTTCAATAGAGAATGGATAATATGAGATACATATAGTTACAACTATCTACAACAGACTCGGAAATCCTGAATTTCTTATATTCCCAATTTTTTTTATTTAGCGTTTTAAGTTTATTTCTCCAACAATTGGGCAGAAGATTTTAGTTTAAGGTGTCCTCAAGTATGACAAGCAATTAGAGGACAAAATGACCCTATTATAATAGTTCAATTTACCAATATACATTAATGTTAACAATCCTGACTTGGCTGGCAAAATGACCGGTGTCGAACCATCAAAGAGGTACTTGACTGAAGTAACCAAAACATGATCTCATTATGTACGGAGTCAGTATGCATGTTGTTTCATTTAGTCTTATGATATAGATATGTATGATGTACATACATGAGCCTTGATATGTCTAAATAATAATCAACAACAATTGTTCTCTATAAACCACAGAGGTAGAATAATTTGAATGTAGAAGTAATTTTATTTTGCTATTTAAAATAAATATATTTAAGGCAATTGATGTTTGATTTGCATTTTAATAGCATTGCATATCTAAATAGAGATAGCAATTTATTTTCTAACTAGCTGCGCCCCACGGTTCCACCCGCGGTTTCCCGGGATAAAAGTAGCCTATGTGCTATTCCAAATCCTAAAGTACCTACATATAAAATTTCATCAAAATCGGTTCGGTAGTTTTTGCGTGAAAGAGTAACATAGATCCATACATCCATTTATACAAACTTTTGGCGTTTATAAATAAGGATATAAATAGATCCTGACCTTACTAGGATTCCCTGTATCTAGGGAACCAGGAACTATGAGGACCATGGTCCCACAACACCCAAACACATAACAAATGCCTGCGCTTTTTTTTGCGCACAAACATTTGTCCTGTCGGAAATCGAATCCACAACATCAATGGTATATGAGATTTGAACCAAACTCCCCTACCACTACAGCACCAGAGGCCGTCACGTAGTATTTAACCGTTCAAGTCTATGGTAGGAATACACTTGCAACTGCAAGTAGCATTCCATAGAATTGAATCACTTGGTTCCAAATCCGCCTCAACACTGGCTATTTAGAAAAATCAGGAATAAAAAAATATTCCTGCTTATATAGACGGGGATTTATAGGTTGTGTAAAGAAAATACAGTATCATAAAAAAACTATGTATTGTACTTCATTCAAATAAAATGGTTCAGGGGTCCTTCTGCTCATCCTGAGGGTCCTCCAGAAACTGTTGCCTGTGCACCAGCCACGAGTCGTTATCATCACGTCCCTCGTACTCCTCCCCCACTGACGGCGGCTCGAAGTGGATGATGTTTGTCTCAACACTCTCGTTAGTGAGGGAGGGAAGGGAGTCGTGGACTGGTAGTGGAACCGGCTCAGGGGGCAGAAACTCCGCCATGTAGGCGGTGACGTTGCGCGCGCGCCATACTGAGATCTTACCTGGGTATTGAACAGCGAAGTTAGTTTTGGAGTGGTCAAGACGCTCGTGCGGCCCGCCCTACGTTCGTCGCCTTCATGAACCCAAAGCATTTAATGTGATGTTCTGATTTCTTGCTTTGCCTTTTCTTAACCAAGTGTTTCGACAAATGCTATTCATGCATACAGGCGTTAGATAAAGGTATTAAAAAAAAATAGTACAATTTACTAGTGGTAAACTATTTACGGGTGGATATTTACACAAAATTAATAAAATGATACAATTTATACTTATCGCTATATATACATATATATTATTAATTTTGCGTAAATAACCACTCGTAAATAGTTCACCACGCATAAATTTAAGCATTTCTACCATTCAGTGAACAAGTTAATAATGATAAAATTGTGTATGAAAAAACGTACCACCGTAAACACCGCTCATAGGAACTTATAGTATATCACCTAAGATAGAATTATGATATTAATTATGACAGTCACATTACACAGTTTTACCTACTCCTATGTCACCAACCTACAGTCACCGACATAGCTCACAGGATTAGCCAGCTGAAGTAGTCGCGGGCCGGCCATATTAGCCGTAGAACCGTTAACCGTTGGGGTAGACGCGTCCTAGAGTGGAGACCACGAATTGGCAAACGCAGTGTAGGACGCCCTCAGGCTAGGTGGAGCGACGATCTTCTCAGGGTGGTCGGTAGCAGCTGGATATGAGTAGCCGGGAATCGTGCTCAGTGGCGTGCAGTTGGAGAGGCCTATGCCCAGTGGACTGGGACAGGTTGATGATGACGATGATATTGTACCTAAAGATACTCACCCAAAGTCTCATCGATCTCAATTTCCTCTTCTTCTCCTTCTCCCTGCCTCTCTTCTTTCCCGGCTTTGTCTTCGTCTTTCTCCTCTTCTCCTTCGCCATACTCTTCCAAATCGGGATCTTTGATCAGCAAGTAAAACCCATGCTGCATGCATTTGGTGTCGAAAACGAAGCAGCCTGGCCCCTTGGGTTTGCTCTTTAGCCACGACCCGTGGTACCGCACTCTAGGGTATATTATCTGACCGGGACCTTCAAACAACACACGCGTTAAAATAAACACGTATTGACCCTAAAAATGTTAACTGACTGCGTAACTGATTAGTTGAAAAGCACTTTAATGCTGTTATGGACAGCCATGGCGCTTACAACCAGGCTCATGCACGCTGTCTTTTCTCGTTCACCTACCTACCAGCAGCCGGCGATGCGCCAGAAGAAGAATAAACCAAAGCCAATCACAAACTTTCGCTGTAGAATGATTCGTGGTCTTGATATTTCGTTGTTACGTGATTCGCTGCTGTAATATTGCGGTGACATGTTTATCAAATTTCAATTTCGGTACCAACTAAAGTAACGCTTAGAAACCAACCCTCGATTACTCCTTCAACCCAAGTCCCCATAAACTTGACCTGGAACTCCGAGAAGAGGTACGTCCCCAAGCCGTGGCGCTTGCCCTTGAACCAGGCGCCCTCATAGACGTCCCCGTTAGGGTAGTAATACGCGCCGAAGCCCTGTTTCTGGTCGTGTCGCCAGTCCCCCTCGTAACGCGATCCGTCGGGGTAGAGCATGAGTCCGACCCCGTACTTCATTGCTTTCCGCCATTCGCCTGAAATACGATAGGGTTTAACAAAAATATATATATATAATACTGGTTTTACTAGGTTTCCAACTACGATCAATTATGTACCTACTTCGTAGAAGAGTAAAGGCAGTACTACGACTAAGGTAGCTACTAGAATTCCATCAATAGGCAATAACACCTGCATAAATAATTGTATGTACTGGCTTTTGATTTCAATAAATTTTCTCTATGACTGAAAGTACTGAAAGATCTCTTTATCAAAGCTATGATCTCAGTCTAAGCACAAAATAGATGTATTTTGTGGTCTAAGTTTCTCTGAGGTCATTGTATCTAGGATCTATATATACCTAGTAACTAGTAGGTACTTACTTATTAACAATTTTGAGCACCGACCGCGCTATAGAAGCAAACCTGAGTCCTCCACGCTGAGCTACGCTATTTTCATACGTTTTGGTCTGCTCAAGCCGACTTCAGCGTAGAGAGCACAACATCGATTTGTCGAGCATAGCCGACCTTGGCGGTCAAAAGTTTAATAGCACGGGCTCCAAGAGGACTTTATAAACATGTTGTATGTCGAATTCCCTTACCCTCATATCTGGATCCATTTTTGAACACGTACAGCCCCTTGCCATTCCTCATGCCCTTGCAATAGCAGCCTTGGTAGAAGTCTCCGTTGGGCAGCACCGCCCACCCTTCTCCATGTCTCTCTCCTTCCGCGCTGCGACCGCCTACGTAGATCTAATAGCAAATGATTTGATACGAATATTGCATTGCTCTTAGTTTTTGTCAGGCGTTCTGTTTATTAGTCTCTTGTTGAGACTCCTTTTTTGTTTGATTGTAAATTATGGTCATATCGATATATATTTAGGAACCCTATAACTGCAGCCAGTGCATGTTAAGTATTGTGACTATACTTACACCAATAGTATCAACATCTTCTGCTCCTTCTCCCTTGTGAGTCTTATCCATTATTTTTATAAAATGTACTCAGCGCAACCAAATATCTATCGGAGTTACAAAATACATTGACGGAAAAGCTACTTTTACCCACTGACAAAAACAAAAACTGGCAGTTGACATTTCAATGCTCACCGAACTCTGTAATAAAAACCTCTGATCTGACACCGAAGGAGGAAAGGTTTTTTTTTGTTGACTGAACGGCTGGAGTCGCGGGTATCAGCTAATAAAAGCCATAGGACAAGGCAAGTGGCCTAGTACTTATTTATATGCCATAAATTAAGAAAGAAGCAGTAGTGCGCAAGCACAACTGTGTTCCGGTTTAAATTGTGTTATTTTCTTTAAGTGCTGTTGGTTCTATGACAAATAAAAAAAGGTCATTGTAGTCAGCGAAATTACTGGGCATATGAGACATTATGTGATATATCTGATGTCTCGGGGGAGGTGATAAGCGCAATGCACTGCTACGCAGTACTTTATATGGTACAAAAAGTTATGGGTGGCACTGCAATTGTTATGGGCAGGCGTGGCGCTTACCATCAGGCGAATGACCTGCTCCTCTCATCACTCAGTTCCACTAAAATTAAAAAAGAAGATAAACCCACACAGAATATTACGAATGGAAGTCGTCGTTAACCTCTTTTGTCATTGTGATTCTAAATTTCTTTGCTATTATAAATAACTAATATATTTTGTGGTAGAGTCAATGATGTACCGCGATATCGGATTAAAAATAAAATACGAAAGAACAGAAATACTTAGTTGTATTAAATTTATTATTTTACTAATCTAAATAAATTAATAACACCTTACGCAAGGGAAATGGAGTAAGATTTGCGAAAGAACCTCGTGAGCTGAACCGGCAATAAATTAAAAATAATGTGCACGTTTGATACTGACTAGACGTTATTATACACGGCAGAGTACATAAATACATTGTTGAAATAAATTAAGTAATTATACATTAAAATGCATTGTTTAGTTGAGCAAAAAGTCAAGGCAAGCTTCTCAAAACAATCTATCTAATCCAGCCCACTAAAAGATCACAGACATTTAGATATTTAGAATTATTATAATTATAGCCTCTAAGTACCTTCCTACGTTTTATTTATGAAGCCAAAAAATAATTATAAGAAGTACAAAGTTTAAGTTTCAAGGAATCTAATTAAAATTATTATATCTATTTTGTACTCTCAATTTTGTTTTTCGTATAGGCATTTACAGTGGCAAGTGTTCATCACATAGTTTCTTAAGCCCTTAACAACTAAGCTCTTTACTGTTATGTCTTTACGATCGCTAAACAAGGTCGACGCTTAATTCCGTTCTCTGGGTCATGGCGCGAGACATCGAGACGTTCTCAATGACCTTAATCAAGTCGGATTCCAAACAAACAACTTGTATTTAGCACACTATAACTTCCTTTCGAATGTTTATGGTCGTTATAACTAATACAGAGGTTGGTAGAATCAGCGAGGCGATTGCGGTGGGGCCTAATTCGATCGTTAACATAAATCTAGCAAAGGTTGGTGGTATCAGCGAGGAGGCGCCTGCGGTGGAGCCTCTTCCAGCTTGCCCCACACGACGTTGCACATTTCTCTGACCAAAGCCTGCTCTCCGGTGTCCAGGTCTGGCGCAGGCCTCCTCCGTTCCCGCTCCACGCTCTCCCGCACTTCCAACACTTGCAGCGCCCGCACCACTGCCTCAGGGCGCTCGTTACCTCCGCCGCTATTCATACCCTTTTCTGCTTCGAGCCGTCGAACTTTCTGCTCCAGATCCCGCACGTACTGCACCGTGCGCTCGGCGAGCTGAGGATGCGTCGTAGTCATGGGCATGACAGGCGGGGGTCGCGGTCCGTCCTCCACGTTAGTACTGCTGCTGCTACCGTCACCATCATCCCGCAGCCTTCCAGACGGCCTGCCGCAGTTCACACATGTGCCCCTCTCGCGCTCCTCGACTAAATAAAGCCACAGTTCTTTCAGCTCCAAGTTATCACTTATTAGTTCCTGCTGCTTCTCATCTAATTCTCTCAGTTTATTTTGATACGCGGAAACTTCCTGGCGCATCACAGATGCCGTGTATCTTCCGAAGCGCTGCCATTCTCGAGCCAACTTTCGCCCTTTCTGTCGGTCGTCATCTAGAAAACAACACAAATCCCGGAGCTCCTGATTGTCTTCACTCAACTTGCGATTCTCTTCTTTCAACGCTTTTATTTCATCCAAAAGCGCCTGAACCTGTCGCCGCTGATCATTAGAGGCTCGTGGAGCCTCCGGGTCGACGCGCTTCGTGAATTTCAGCATATCCGCCGATCTCCTGTGGAGCTGCTCCTCCTCGAGGTTGCGTTGCGCACGCTGAGTATCGTCCGCACTTCTGGCTCGTTCGCCGCTAGATTCGTGGACGATTGCTTTCGTTATCACCTCCGACGTCGGCCGCAACACACGTATAGCTCCCGGCGGTAATGGATAACCCACGGGGTATCCCTGGTACTGGACAGAAGGGATCGAGCCGCCGGGATAGGGTCCCGGCACTCCGTGCACTGCGGGCAGATATTGTAGCTTGCTAGGATCGCCGCGCTTGCTCGCGTACGGAGGTTTGAGCTCCTTGGCGGCCGCGTCGTGTGTGCCAGCGGCTAGTTTTGGGCCACCTGCTGCCACCGGAGGCGGATGATAACGAGGTGGAAAGTTGACCGGTTCCGGGCCCTGTTTACCTAGTTGCTGTTTCTGCTTGTTGAACTGGCCCGCGTTCTGATTGATTGACATTGTCGCTGGCCGCGTCCGGGGTCATCGGCTCAGTCAATGCATCGCTGCGAGATTTTGACGCTCATTTCCAAAGCGGCATGTCGCGATCGCGATCCGAGTTCCGTGCGAAAGCCGCGGCGGCATGGGTTCAACGATTGGTCCTTGAATGAACAGAGGAGGGGAACGCGCCGCCGCCGGCTGCGTAGGCTGTAGACCGTGGCATTCGCGCAATTAACTCCACTTTTATTATGTTTATATTGTTTGAACGGCACTTTTGAGTCACTTGCTATGTATCTTTTGGTTGATTCCTTAATAGTTTGTTATTGTCAACACTGAGAGTTTGTTGGGATTCAGAATGTCCTAAGTATATGAGAAAGCAGGTTATAAGGTGTGTTGTCGACGCGGGCGCGCGCGGTGCGCGTGCATGGGACTGGCTAGTGGCTACGGCGGCGGGCGCGGGCGGCGGGCGGCGGCGCGGCGACTGCTACCTGCGAAGGCTCTCGCGGTCCCTCTCTATACTACCTGCCGTCTCGCCTACGACACAGACTCTCCAATAGTTACTAAGTAACATTGTACGCACACAAGCAATGAATAGGGACAAAGTTATCATTCAATCCGCAGCATCTCGAGCTCTAGCTAGAGCACACAGACAAACAAACAATGAGTAGGTAGATATGTAGCTACGTTAAGTCACGCATTTCCTCTTCATGTGAAACTGCTATTTGGTGCACTGTATGTTTGCCAATGTTTGCAAACAATACTACGATGCAAACGAATGGTTCGCGGAAATGAAAGTTATTAATGTTCTTACTAATATAGGTATAATAAGTGTAATCGATATGATAATTTGTTACACAGTAGTTTAAATGAAAAGACTTTAATAATGGTTATCAGTATGATTAATAATGATAATTATTAATAATAATAATGACAATAAAATGAGAAACGTATAAAACGTTCATAGAAAAGATATCAACGCGCTACTTTTACGATGCCAAAATGTTTGTTTTGCTTTTTCATTTTATTTAACAATTATATAAGTAACATTACACTATTCTGTTTTTAACTTACATAAGATGTGTTACTTTGTGAATAATAAAACTGTTTACTATGTCTTGTTAATTTACAAAAAAAGGTACAGTTCGATACAAGTCAATTAGCCTTTCTCATTTTAAATAAGGGACATAGCAAAGACCTTCTACACTTCCACGCAATATTGAAGATTACATTCAGGCGTTTTCTACAGCCTTTCCAACTTAGTGGTAGATGGTAGTACAATAGATTTCATAAGTAAATATAATAATAATAATTTATTCAAACAGCAAGGTCCCCATGTTAGTAACAATTTGGCAATTAAAGAAAAGAAAAAGTGTGTTATAACCACATACGGACATAAAATAACTGAAATAAATGAATAAAATTAATAATAAGCATATTTTGTGTTGCTCTGTACACCCTCGATGTGACGTTTTCGACCATCGATATTGTGACCTTCGATTTCACGAACCGCACCCATTTGAACAATGCAATCACAAGCGCTCTGATTATTGGGGAGTCAGACTTCCCCGCTATCACTCCAAGGATGCTGTCAGGGATACCCCGCAAGCTGGTCAGGAAATTGCGCTCTTCTGACGCATCATGGGAGATGGAAGCCGTCTGTCGACGCGTTCCGTAAACATATTTAAGGAGCTGCAAAAGCGAGGGTATAATTTAAGATACTGAGGTCTTGATACAGTTTTCGTTAAAGAACAGTAAGATGAGTCTACCTAGAGTTGGTGCAGGACTTTCCAATTTGAAATTCGGAGTGACATTGCAACAGTTATGGGCAAGTGTGGAGAAAACAAATCATCATCAAATTTCTTCCAGCTTCCTTGGTCATCTAGTTATTGCATTTGAAATAACGCGACAGATTATGTAGTTGGTTTATTTATCATCAATTAATATTTTTTCTAAGCTCGTTCTCCCCATCTTCTTAATCACCATCATCGTCAGTAATATACCACTGGAGCAGCTGTGCCTTAGATTCAAAGCCGCACTTCGCTATATGGTATTGGATGGAGATGCTGGAGGGAAATGCACAACAACACCCCATGCGGAACGTCTGGACTTATCGCTCCCATACAGAAGAAAAAAACACAAAAAAAAACATTTCGTTCATCATCATCACATCCAATTCGGTTCCTAATGCTGAGACTGGGATGGGCCATAATTTACCATACTGGCTCAGTGCGGCGTTTTACATTTCAGTCAAATAATATTTATTAAAAACAAATTACACTTTGGTAAAAAATATAATTATATGAGCTTTGGATAACAGTATTAGATACAAATTGATAAAATGTCAATTTTTACAATAGGAAGGTTTTTGGTATTTAGCCGAACGAGCTTCGAAATCCAGAGGACAGGCCATTTTCAAATTCCAACCAACATTTACAAATAAAGTACATTGCGGGGTTTGTCCTAGATTTCCGAAATTACTATTCCAACAAAACCCGCAATGTACGCCCAATTGTTTGACAAAAGTGGTTGCTTGTCGTAACCGCACGCGTTGCAAATTAATTGTCCCCACGTCCCCAGTCCCCACTGAGTCCAGTCCTCACCAGTCAGTAGTCAAAGTGCGGTCGGTCGAGGATGCGGTGCCGAGGACTGCTGGTGATCGCGATCGCGACGTTTGTGCAAGGTACATGTTGAATTAATTGGTGTTGTTGCGATGTGATCTGTTAAGGTGTTTTGTATGGATGTAATAAGGTAAGATGCATAAGTAGAACAATTGGTAGGTGGCCAAAACTATGAAATAATAATAATAATTAATGCTATATTGTACACAAAAAAAGAAATTAACAAGGTACACTATATACTCTTACAAACTATAGTACAATGGGCGGACTTATCGCTAAAAGCGATTATGCTTTGGTATAGGTTTTTTCATTGGTGGCTACGCTATTAACTATAAGTTACTAATTATATAATAATTGTTCAGACATACAATTACCTAGTAGCCTTAACTTTAAAACAGACAAATAATAACACTCGCGATACTTTTAGGTTATTAATTATACTGCATTTAAAAAAAGCTATGCTAACTTATCTCGTGATTGTAACAATTATTTGTTAAATGATTGTTGTTTATCTAATAATACGATTCTTACAATCAAACAGACAGGGCTTATTAAACTGTGTTAAGTATCTAGCTTACAATGGTTAATTAAAACTAACCAAGATTTAATGGCGAATGAAATCCATTGTTTGAATCCTGCGCATAAACCTTTTTTCTACTATGAAAAGTACCTAGGTCCTTTTTCAATACTAAAAACGATTTAACTTAGTTCAAAGTATAATACTTATATGACTAAATAATTGATATTGCTACCACATATCACATTCAATACACTGATTAACAAATCTAACCTTTATTTGTTTCGCTCTTTAAACAGATATACCGAATGAGACTGAATCCTACAACACAGGAGTTATCCTAGTGTGGATTCAGAGCTCATAGAATTAATTGTACTACACGATTTGTATTTGCGATAAAATGATTTATTGATTGATTGAAAAAAGAAGATATCTAATATATCAACATCCGTATCACGTACATAGGTAGGTATATCTTTAAATATCCAGCAAACCAGTGAACATTTAGATTCCATATGCGAAAACTGCTAAATGATGTTTAGATAATAATTTTGTTAATTTAGATGTTTATCACTATGTACTCCGAAGAAAATAAAATAAAACTATTACAATGAAAATTACACAGCTAAACAGCTAATTACAATCTAGTGACATAATCAAATAGGTGTTATTTTCATTAGAATCTAAACCGCTGTCGTTATTTAAAAAAAACACAATAGAGATAATCATCTTCAGTACTTTTTCTAAAGCAATCATTGATTACTTCCTAGTGTTTGTTTACATAAGTACCTCCTACCTATAATCTTTGATAGCAGAATGATGCCGTGAGAACGAGAATTATTGTTTCAATCAGTTTATATTTATTAGATGGCTGCAATTATTTCGTGACGTTTCTTTATAATTATATACCTTAGTATATCTATAATAATTTCTATCACCGCCTTCTGTTTATGTTTCGTTATTCCTCTCCATTCAAAGGTTGTCTGGAAGAGATCGCTTTAAGCGACAAGACCGCTATTGTTAGACCATTGCAAACATTTAAATTGAACTTATGGCACACCGTTTAAAATCTGGGCACTATCCATGTGGAAAGTTTAGTTTTATCATGAAGAAGTCGATTTCTCCGAATTGTGAATTATGTGGATCTATTGAGGATGTCCATCATTTACTTACAGAATGTGTCAAAAGTTCCAGAGAACGAGCTGTTCTGATTGAAAAGTTTGGCCTTAACATCTTAGATGTAGGAGTGTTAATGGGTATTTTAGCATCACCTGCGTGTGATGCTTCTTAAATTTTTATTTAAAATATATAAGTAGTTTTTAGTAGATAAATTAGTTTAAGGGTATGATGGGGCTGGCATGCCATGTGGCAAAAGTCCCTAATAAAAGAAGAATAAAAAAAAACTTGA
The DNA here is from genome assembly GCA_951640565.1 of Petrophora chlorosata. Taxonomy (NCBI): domain Eukaryota; kingdom Metazoa; phylum Arthropoda; class Insecta; order Lepidoptera; family Geometridae; genus Petrophora; species Petrophora chlorosata. The sequence continues at coordinate 4,431,999 of OX621197.1, read as the reverse complement.
ACTCAATAAATATATACTTATCTATGTTTAAGGTGAATAATAAAGTGTATATCTATATTATTTAAATCATTTATGGCCTAATTAATGGAACCACGACGAATACTGCAATGCTTGCATTGTGTAAGTGGTGTTCCAAGTGCAAGTGTTGCTTAGTTTCACAAAGTAGGCAAATAAGTAAATATGATTAAGTATGTCAAAACGTAAGTATGCCATACTAGCTTTTTTCTAACTTTACCAAAAAGATCCAAAATCACAAGAAGTGTTTTTCAACAACCATAGCGTGGCGCTTACCGTCAGGCGAACGACTTGCTCGTCTCATCACTCAGTCTCATAAAAAACTGCATAATATATCAGCGAAACTTCTAGTGTATGACGGTGCGTAGTTGCGTACGACATTGCAGACGCCAGTGAGGTCAAGTTGTGTATGATCTCTAGTTTTCTCTTACCGATTTTTATGCATGCGTATGTCAGTATGTATTTAAATAGTGTCGGTCTTCATTGCGGATACAAACCATTTGCGAAATTTCTTCAAAATCCGGTCATTTTGGTTTTTATAATTTCAACCACGACAACTACTTATGTCACAACCAGACTAATTACAACAAAATGCTTGCGTTCCATTGTCCACTTCAAATATTTGCTTGCCTTCCTCCCATACCACTGCACTACAGAGGCTGCTTTATAGATGAACTCTTGCATTTTTGCGTTTTCTTTACAGAATCTAAACCTCAGAGACCAGCAGAGCGTCCGCTGCGGCCTGAACGGCCTGAGCGACCTGAGCGCCCTGAGCGTCCTGAGCGGCATCCCATCAAAGAAGCCTTATTTCTGCACAACGATGCCTTCGTCAACGCAACCTTCGAAGACTGTGTGTGGAGGCGCGACCGGGAGCCCTGTCCCGACCCCGACGTCCGCCTGCATCTCTACACGGAGGCTGAACCGGTGAAGAAACCTGTGAGTTCTTACAATACCATCATATTTTAAGAGGCCACCAATTCATCATCATCATCAGCCTATTGCAGTCCAATGCTGGACATAGGCCTCTCCAATTGCATGCCACTAAGCACGATCCCCGGCTACTCTCATCCAGCTGCTGCCAGCCACCTTGCGAAAATCGTCGCTCCACCTAGCCTGAGGGCGTCGTACACTAAGTTTGCCAATTCACGGTCTCTAGAACATGTCTACCCCAGCGGTTATCGGTTCTACGGCTACCAACTCATATTAGGTAGTAATTAAGATTATTTTGCAATAGGTCATCCAGGTAGAGCAGGAGTAGAGTATCATCATGTCATTTGATCTTATATGATAAGTACCTACCACCCACTGATTTGGCTGCCAATCAGTGTGAAAGTACTTCGGTTTTAAGAACTTTATGTAGCTATCGAAATTTCTATGCATATAGGATTTTAAAAGTGATCTTTTAGCGCTTATATTAGCATGAAATAAGTAGCACTTTGATGATATTGACTAATCTATAGATGTATGCAGTAATTTAACATACTAATTATAGGTACCCTAGGGCATATCATCATTTAACATAATAGTAGTTTAGCGAGATGATGGTCAATGGAAAGTCTACCTAAAAACAATGACGACACCTTTCTCGAGATTTCCATCGCTCATCTACGTTCTGTTGTACGGTGTCAGGGTCATTATGCTGATTCCATTACATCACCTTGCACAACTTTGACGGGTCGTTATCTCCACATGAAACTATGAATTTGTTATTATACCTTTTCGATACTTACCTACTTATACTTAAACCCTTCCCTAATAAGTAGATAAGTACTTAACAAATTCTTAGTTCATAGTTCTAAGTAGGATAGGGTAGGGTTTGCCCCAGAATGTATAACGTTTTCGTAACTCTGCCTTTCTTATCACCGTGCTGATTAGGTAAATAGATAAGCAGAATTGCGACAGTGTCTTTTTTGTTTTAGCTAAGAATTTGGTAAGAACTTTGCGTATGAGTTTGGTTTCAACTCGTTGCAATGTGTTTTACCTATACATATGCCAATCACAGCTGTTTCGTTATGTTCCCACGTCCTCAAAATTACCCATGCACATTCCTTCAATAAAAAACTACGTAAAATGTATGTACTAAAATAAACTATAAACATTTCATCACAACAATATGAACGCTTTTGCAATATGAACACAGAAATATATGCTGAGATAAGTCGCGAATGGTCGCATTACAGCCTGTCTTTCTTACTTTTCCTAGCTATAGGTAGGAAAGGAGGATAAGTAGAATACTTCCTAGTCTGTGGTAGGATCTGGATACGCCGCGACCTTAAAGCCCACTAGGACAGAAAAACCTTCGAATTCAAGAAAACTAGGTACCATACTTATAAAATAAAATAAAAAACACAGACAGGCTGCTATGCCCAAGCCACACAGAAAACGAGCCCATGCGCGTGAGGTTCTGAATCGGCCAGCAGACCCGTTTTCTTTTACTGCATTTGATTGAGTCTTATACAGACGAAACAACCATACACTTTCTTGTTCTTATTTTTCTTGGATTTTCTTTGGATTTAGGCTCTGGCCGTGGTTGTAATACCACCCACCGAACATAGCCATGCCGTCAAGCGACCTATAGTCGTGTTTCGGGATGATGTTCGATGAACAATTGGGGAGACGCCATCTCTCTCTAGATCTATGTGCTCCATCTTAGGCCACATCAGGCGAGATAGTGGCCAAACATAGATCTAATAAGCATAAAAAAAACACTCCCAAAATTAACATGCGCGAGGGCGTTGAAACTTTTGGCATTTCAATATCTATTTGCCTATAGTTATTTGCCTCATCACTTCGAGTTGTTTTCATTCAGTTGTTTCGTTGTCATCCTTCATAATTATATGTATGTATTTATTATTTATTTTATGTACTGTATATAAGTATCTATGTTATATTTATTATTGTATTTATTTATGTAGTTGATGTAGTATTCTGTAACATAAGTGTTAATGAAATAATGGAAAGAAAGCGGCCCACGGTCGAACTCCTCCAACTGTGAACACACGCAGCATATTATTTGTAACTGGATTTATTACCCACTTGGCGATGCCCTCGACACCGTCCGCGTAGAATTGAATTCAGTTTGTTATTCCCTAAGGAACTAAAAAGTCCCACGACACCCAACGATGACATAAATAAATCCTGGCCCCTAACTAGGATTCCCATAGGATTCCCTAACTACGAGGACCATGGCCCCACAACACCCAGACACGAAAAATCGCTTGCGGTTTTTTTCTGTGCACAAGCATTTGTCCCGTCGCGGGAATCGAACCCGCAACCACAGTGGTGTATTATTTGAGCCGCTAAGGCTGACAAAACTGTCCGTTATTTCCGGATGAACAATTTCCTATTTCCTATTCCAGGTCGTAAATTCTCACAGATCAGTCAAACACACAGACTTTCGTTATATTACTACTAGCTGCTCCCCGTGGTTACACACGTGGTTTTCCGGAAAAAAAGGTCATTTATACTTTTCCAGGGCCTCGGGCATGTACATACCAAATTTCATCAAAATCCGTTCAGTAGACTTTTGCGTAATTGAATAAAATAGATTCATCATCCTTGCAAACTTACGCATTTATATTATAAACTTTAATAATAAAAACTTGTAACAAAGTTTAGGAACTTCTATTATTCCATTATCTAGTAATTACATAGAAGACAAAGATGCAGAAACGTAATATTGTTAAAAACAAAAAAATTGTATAACTCGCGTCAAACTTAATGGTGGCTACAAGTTTGGCGCGAGTTATAGGTACATCTCTAAAAAAACATGCCTCTCAGTTTCTTGGCGTATCGTTATCAGTAGTGGTCCTTTTTCCGATGCGGTGGTAGAGTCATTTTGATAACTGATGTTGATAAGTGCGTCTGTGATGCCAAAACTGAATAAAGAATTTTGAACTTGATTCTTACCGACTCACAAATCATTTCACTATGTGTATTTCGCACAAAGCCAACCAAAATCACTTTTACGTACTCTCATTAGCATTTAACCTGTCATCACCATGATTAGGAAGGAATGCGACCGAGTTACCGCTACTCGTCCTGCCGGCATCCTTCCTCACCTCATGAGTATGGCGTGCGCATACGCAGCGCTCCCGCTACTGGCCTTATTTTGGTTTTGGAAATGTGTGTTACCTTGATTTCTTGGATCGTAGTAGGTCTATTCTTATTTTTTGTGTACCGCTACGTATGCTGCGTGGTAATTTTTTTTTTCACACAGTTAGTTATAGAGATGGATAATGCCAAAATTATGATAGGTCCCTTTTTTTATCAGTCAAATATAAAACCCGCGGGAAAAAACGCAAGCATAAACGTAGGGCGGAATTATATTTATAATTTAAAATTTTACTAAGTGACAAAAAACATTGACGCACTTAAATAATTCGCTATAAAAGAACTTCAAAATAATTTTAGACCATAAAATCAATGATCAAAAGTCAGTCAATCGTTTCATTTTAGTCAATCAATCGTGATTTTGATGAACACGAATACTTACTCCTTTCTACGTATTTTGAATATCGAAACCTTTTCTTTGTTGCTTACTGCATATAAAATAAATGGAAACGCGGTTAGAAAACAATATATGCGGACGGAATGCCAATTTGAAATGTTGCAATACCAAATAACCATGCAGATGGGTGAAAACGGAACAGTTCCGTTTAATGTGCTTACAATGCAGCAGATTATGTCATGCAAAGGAAACCAATAGGCTCTGGTTCTACATTATAATTACGATTAATTAATAATTACATATTTAGTTCCTATCGTGCTAATTAACCTAATCGGTGACAACGGTTAGATGTAAGAACCAGAAGTGACAATATATTACATAATCTTTATGAAAAGAGAAAAAGAGCCCAGAGGCAAGTTCTGCTGCGTCGGCACCGGCGCGGCGCCTCGTTTTACTCGTTCCTGCGGTGCGCTCCTTTTGGGATGCGCTAAACACGTCCTAAATACGTACTTTTTACGTAAGTATGTAACAATTTACTACAGTATTTGGTAACCAATGTACGGAAATCGTAATTACTGCCACCTATATAGCAAAGTAAACAAATGATATATTTACTTTCGCTGGTACATACGTCTTACAAAACACGCAGCAAAGTATTCTGCTGGACTGTCACTTAAATGTGAAATTATACCGGAGGAAGGCATGTAGAAACAAAAGCAGCTCTAACTTGTTTTTAGAGGCGCTGTATAGCCACTAATATACAAGGTAGGTAGAAACATGCAGAACAAAAAAATTCAGAAGAAATGAGTTTGAAGAAATAGTGTGCAAATATATCTTTATAGAAGCGAATGTGAGCGAATGTGGGTCAGCGGAAGCACGTGCGACTTTCGATCCGACGCACCCGAGTTCAAATCCCGCTGGCCCCGCACCACTGGCTTTCAGTAGTCATGTGCGGATTTACCACTCTAAAAATGGTGAAGAAAACATCGTGAAGAAACCGGCATGTCCAAGAATTTATAACAAAAATTCAACGACATGTGACATCCACCAACCCGCACTGGGCCAGCATGGTGGATTGGTGATTGATATGGGCCATCCCATCCCATACTCTCTCTACGAGGAAAGGTCCGAGTCCCAGCTGTGGGAACGTAATGGATTGTGATGATGATTTTTATGGCAAATAATTCTCGACTTGCATCGGATCTCTTACAATTAAAAAAAATCTAAAAAGTGTTTTGATTTTCAGGTGGACCTCTTCAGCGAGGACTGGCTTCGGCAGAGTGGGTGGGAGCCGGCTCATGAGACCATCCTGCTGATCCACGGCTACGCGGGGGGCGACGACACCTTACCTATCACTGTGCTCAGAGATGGTAAGAACTCTTCATATTACTTATAGCATTATCTATTTTCATAAAGAAAATTTACAGTTAGGTACAATAATAGACTATCTGTGTAGGAACTAGGTTGACTGGAAGAGATCGCTCTTAGCGATAAGTCCGCCCATTGTACTTTAGTTTGTAAGTAATTTCCATATTCACGACACAGGTTTTCCTAGTGTGGGTTCCAGGGTTCACCTTGCATTGCATAACAAACCTAACAATTGCAAATTGTTCCACTTCTCCGATATGTATTAAAATTGTTAATTGTTACCTGGCTAAATAAAGATATAAAGATATATTTGGTGTACAATAAAGCATTTTTGTATCGTATTGTAATAATAGGTAACACAAGATAAGGAGGTCAATTAAAAGTTTTTACAAATAAAGAAAACATTATATAACAAAACACTGACTTCAATTAGTATCTTCGAAGTCCAAAGAGTTGCGACATTTCAAATTTATATGGCACCACTTCGTGGCCTACTGAACCCAACGCAAAAGATTTTCCAAAGCAATTTATAAATTTTTACTGGTGATAGGTTTCTCGTATGCGATAGGCCGTCTGGGTGGGTAGGTACCACCGCTTTGCTAGTTATTCAGCCGCCAAGCAGTAGTGCGCAAGCACTACTGTGTTGCGGTTTGAAGGGCATTGTAGCCAGCGAAATTACTGGGCATTATGAGACTCAACAGATAATTGTCTCAGGGTGACGAGCGCAGTGCACCGCCACGCAGGATTTTGCAAAACAAAGTTTTGGGTGGTGCTGCAATTGTTATAGGCTGGCGTATTGCTTACCATCGGGCAAACGTCAAGCTCGTCCCGTCATTCAGTTACATAAAAAAATTGAGTTCTGAGGGAACAAACAAAAAATATATATATCGAGTTGAGAACCTCCTCCTTTTTGAAGTCGGTTAAAATACGATTAGACGATTAAATAAGTATAGTAGATGATGATTATTGACTGAAATGTAAAAAACATTCGGCCAGCACTAAGATAATACAAAAGTGCCCACATGTTTTTGATTATAATAAGTGATGATCCGATGTAGTATTTTATTTTCTGTTTTGTATCGGACATCTCGTATGCTGGAGGCCGTCAGGATAGGTAGGTACCACAGCTTTGCCAGTTATTATGCCGCCAAGTAGTAGTGCGCAAACATTACTGTGTTCCCGTTTGAAGGTCATTGTAGCCAGCGAATTTACTGGGCATATGAGACCTAATATCTGATGTCTCGGGGTGACGAGCGCGATGCAGCATTATGCAGCACTTTTCGTGGAATTAAAAGTTCTGTGTGGCACTGCAATTTTAATGGGCAGGCGTGGCGCTCACCATCAGGCGAACCTGCTCGTCTCATCACTCAATTGCATTAAAGCAGCAGTAGCGAGGTGCAGCGCCGCGCAGGATTCTGCAAAACAAAGTTCTGGGCGGTGCTGTTACTGTCATGGACAGGCGTATTGCTTATCATCAGGCGACGACCAGCTCGTCTCGACACCAGTCAAATAAAAAATAAAACAACTAACATCAGAACAGAATCCCATCAAACGTAGATAAGCTTACGTCATCATTACTAAATCTTGCAACAAATATTAATTCACTCTATTTACATATTACATAACGGCGTAAATGTCATCGAAAGTAGTCGACAAGTTTTCCGTGTTGTTTCTCGTGGATCCCTCGAGAAAGTGAAAGGATTGAGTAAACGCATTTGTATTGCACTTTACTCGTATGCGGTGGCTTGTGTCGCGGTTCTGTATACTGAGTACAGGCATTTCATTTTACCTGGACATGACGGTGGTGAATTTGGTTAGAATAAGGGTTTTGTTGAAAAATATTTTTTTCAAGACAAGCTTTTAACAAATTCGTAATCGGCCGCAAGCAGATTAAAATAAGCTCAAACACTAGGAATTTACGATTATCCGTTAAGGAGTTCCATTGCCCACCTTCCGTCTCCATCATCAGATCAGCTGGGTGTCACCATTATATGGCATTGTCATCGGACTTTGACAAGTATGCAAAATTTCAACTCCGTAGGATAAGAGGAAGTGGTTCTAATTCACCTTGCAAGATTCCACCCGCACAAACATACATTGCAAGTTAAATAAAAGCTTGTAAAAAGAACAATAAATCAATCAATCAAAATCTCGTTATTCATTTTTGGCAACACAGACGCACTTAGTCAAATTATCACCATAACTCTACCACCACACTACCACCGTATCGGCAAAAGAACCACTTACCTTGGTACTAGGCATTAAGTTCCTATTCTGTGCCACTACTTAGAAGATACGGAAAAAAACTGATAGGCATTTTTTAGAGATTTCGGCTTTCTACAATGTTATGTTTATTATGTACCAGTTGCGAACTTTGCAGAAGTAGAATGTTCCATCTTTGTCTTCTACTCGTTTGGTAGGTAGTGCCTCTCGTGCACTGGTAGACACCCGCGCATTGGTAAACTATTCTGTGCCACTACTTAGAAGATACGTCAAGAAACTGATGGGCATTTTTTAGAGATTTTGTTAAATTTTTGCTGGCACTTGTTTTTCCGGATAGCTACAATCTGAGTGTCTTGGACTAGCGTAGACATGTATTGTTTTCTCTAAGCGAGCGTGCTTCAACTTCGACCGCATCGTTACTTAACAATTGAGATAGCGGTCATACGCAAGCCAATAATGTACCCATATAAAAAAGCACTCTACAGGTGTATACCTACGTCACATGCATGTCAATATCTGTAGGTACGGTAGTCGCTTGAACTGTACGTGATGTACCTACAACTTCCAGCGGCTTTCTCCGGCTCGTCAACACGGAGTGAAGTCAACGACCCAGTTGCAGAAATGTATCACTACCTAACTACTGATACCTAGGCAATGTGATTGCATACGGGAGCTACCCAACATAGCGTAGCGCGCTTGCATTATGCGTTGCATAAGGACAACCACGATTCTCCTAAGGTACCTAGGATTCTGAGACATAAGACAAAATAGGTTTAAGTATAAGTAGCTAGTTTATAAACGACTTCAAAAAAAATACGACGTTCTCAAATCGTTTTTTTACTGGTTTTTAAATAAAAGGACGAGGTTCTTATTCGAGTTTTTTTTTGTACATTTAGTCACGGAATACCTACTTTGGTATAGTTTGATTTTCAATTTGAATCTCTTGGAATCTTGACCTAAGCCACAGAATACCAAATTAGGGTAACGTAGGTATGTTATTGGCCTGTTGATATAATTTAGTAGGATATTTCGTTTCATTTTGCGTGTAAAATCCGAATGTACGTATGACTATAGTCAAAAGTAAAAATACTTATATATGTAGGCACAAAAAAAGCACCTTTAAACGTCTTATCATCATCATCATTAGCCCATTACGTTCCCACTGCTGGGACTGGAGTCTTCCCTCGTAGAGAGAGTATGGGCCATAATCCACGTCATAAACCTACACATAATACAAATCAATTAAATTACGTTAAAAATTGTAACTTAAAATATCATGACTTTGACAAAAAGGTAATCATGTCTGCGTCTGCATATAATCCGAGTTGAGTGCGGTTTACACTGCATTGCTTGACACCTTTCAGCGTACCTCCGCCGCGGTGGCTATAACGTGTTCATGCTGGACTGGGGGGCACTGTGCCAGCCGCCTTGCTACGTGGCTGCCGTGCACAACCTGCGGCCGGTGGCGCGGTGCGCAGCCGAGGCGCTGGGGGTGCTCCGCCGCGCAGGCCTCCGCCCCGACCGGCTCACGTGCGTGGGGCACTCGCTGGGCGCGCATCTGTGCGGCATCGTGGCTAACTATCTGCAGTTCAGGCTGAACAGGATTATTGGTAAGACTTTTGTTTTATGATGAAATGGGCTTACTTTTGACAACGACAAACAACATTTTTGAACAACTCACCTGAAGATAAGCGTAGTTGTGGTCTAAGGTGGAGCAAGTTTTTCTCGGGCAGCTGGCACGGTGGCCCAGTGTTTAAGGCGTCGGGACGGTATTCCGAAGACGCAGGTTCGATCCCTGCTCGATCAATATCATTATGTTCTTCCTAATTATTTTAAATCTTACGATTTTCGCCTAGCATGCGCTATCATTCATTCAGTATCAAAATACTATAATAAAGTTCCATTGCCATTTCGTACCAAGGTAGGTACTAATTATTATAACTTGGTTGTTCCTAGGTCTAGACCCAGCCCGTCCCCTGATCCGGTCCGCGCCGGCGCTGCGCCTGGACCCGGGCGACGCGCGCGCTGTGCACGTGCTTCACACCAACGCGGGGCGGTACGGTGAAGCGGCGCGGCTGGGACATGCGGACTTCTGTCTGAACGGAGGTCGCAGTCAACCTTATTGCGAGGATACTCCAAGTAAGAACTTAACTCCAAGTAAGAATAGCTTTTAATGAACGCGGCTATTTGGCGGGTAGTGTTTTTTTTTATATTAAATACGGCTTGGCACTTGTGTATTCATCCCGTGTCAGGTAAAATATAATTCAAGCGCAATATGTTTAATTTTTGACTACCCACTACAAACTTTGAGAACTACCTGCACCACTTCCTCTTTGCACTGATTTCTAATTAAAAGTTATAACACTTCTTCTTCTTTCTTTCTCTACGGAGGCTAGTAGGTGCATAAATTAGATAGATATGTGAGTCGAAAATAGTCGAAATTAGTTCGAATATTGTTGTAATTTCCAGATGAAGCCCTCTGCAGCCACATCTGGTCGATCTGCTACCAGGCGGAGTCACTGTTCCGCACGCGGTCTGCGGCCCCGTGCGGGCGGCGCTGCTCCGTACGCGTGCCGCCCTCGCGCGCCTCCGCGCTGCCCGTGCCGCTAGGGCAGGGGGCGCCTATGACGTGAGTACCCAGAGTAATCATTCAACATATCTGGCCTTAAATGCCGCCATTTCGAAATCTGATCAAAAGAACTAGCGGCTGTAATAAAAAAGAAATGGTAGTGTGACGAGCTGATGAGGCTGATTGTTGGTCTGGTGAAGGATGGTGATAATTCACCAATGAAAGAGGTGGTTATGGGACGCATGTTTATTATTAGGCGTCTACATGGTGATTCCCTCTTAAGTCCTTTGACTTTTTTTCGTTTTACTTTTTTCATTTTTGTCCTTGTACTTTTCTTTTTTGTCCTTTTTTTTAGTATTGGTTGTCCTTTTTTTTTATTCCTTTTAAGTCGGTAGACCTTCCAAGTAGTTTGGACGTATTTTACTGTTAACAGTGGGATGTAGCGGTGCAAGTCTGAATTCATACACTACAGCGGACAGTAGACAGGCCAAGCTCCATAGTACTCAATACTTAATCATTTATTGCAATCATAAATACCTAGGTACGTACCTATGTATTGCCTATGTATTTATGATTGCAATAAATGATTAAGTCATGCAATGACTCATTGACATTGAGTCTTGTGAAATTTCATGACATTTCACAAGACTCATACTAGATGACAAAGACAAATTTGCTAGATGACATATTTATGACCCTCATGGGATTTAGCTATTTGTAGTAGGAGCGAACCTATTCATCTTAAATTGTACTTAAATTTGTGAATCATTAATAAAGTCATTTAGACAATAATAGCATTTCTTTGTCAAAAAACGTATTTTAACCATCTTATAAAAATAATGTCCGTTTTATCTTTTTTATTTTGTCGGGTACCTATTTTGTCAAATATTTTCACTGACATAACGTTTGGGCCGGAACATTGTATTTTTAGTTTTGAGTACCTACTACATGAAATAGTAAAATGTTACATCCCCTTTCCAATCGGCTTCCCTTTTGACATGCTTCTAACTATGACACGTGTATTCCCAGCGCCTCCGGAGCCTACTGCATCGAGGACTTCACGACGCCCTTCTGCCCGCACGCGTCCGGACTAGAAGAAGGCGACGAGCGCTGTTGTCTCGACGCGCAATACGCCGCCGCCGCCACCACGGTCCAGCCGCCGCGGACTCGCCCGCGCCCGCTCGTGCGGCTGCGGCAATTACGGGGTGGAAACGGGATTAATGCTTTATATAACAATACGCTAGATTAGACCACAAATATATTTATTTTGTGATGAGACTACCAGTGCGTTACTTGCGCTTTGTCCGTTTTATTCAAATCGATGTTCTATTGTTTTACCTATACGCTAGATGAATTTACCCTTTTTTTGACGCTGGGAAAGATGCATTACGCACTCCTCCTCATTGGGGGGATGGGGGGGGGGGATGTGGGACACCCGGTACTGGAGACCGGTATACCCACTAAACAACCCAGCGGCGCTCCGGCATCGTCTGAGCGGGCGGGGACTGGGAATCCGGCAGAGCCTTTACTTCCAGTCCCCCACCGACGACCGCCCGCCCAGATGAATTTACTTAGCCTGTGACACCATTGTATCACAGTATTACCACAGTATTGGTTGTATCCATTGCATCGATATCGATGTTCAATTGTTAACATTATCTGTAGAACCCAGGTCGAACCAGTATAGAACTTGAACATTCTTGATAAGTGGTTGATCCTCATAATGAAGTAGTGGTAGGTGAATAAACCAATGAATGTTCTATCAACAGCTGAAGTAGTCAACATAACAGATGGAAATACCCCATATTAGTAAGTATTCGTAGAAATTCCGCCACTACTATACACTAATATAGGGTTATATATAGACATTTTGAAAAATATACCTAAAGGGGATTTAATGGGGAAAAGTTATTAGATTTTTGAATTCAAGTACTCAAAGTATGTACATATTTTGATTATTCATTGGATAATTTTAAAATAAATACTATTAATAAAAAATAATGAATACGGGTCCGAAGACTTTATTGATATTCAGCTTTGAAGACAGAAACCGCCAAGATTAGTCATATGGAACACTGTATACCTAGATAGAATTACCTATGTATAAATAAATTAAAGACTATATATAGTATTATGTGAAATTATATTTAAACAAGAGTTCTTAAAAAAATGAAAACATTAAGTCGCTTTTGTAATTTTGAGAAAAAGCTTCAAATCTTTGCAAGAGCTAATTAGTTTAGGCTGACTAAAATAGATGGCGTGATGGTTTGATATACCTACTTAGGCCGCGTTCAGAAATGGGTAAATGTTCACGAGTGAATACTTGTCAGTTATTCTCAGTGATATGCCAAGTTAAAAATTAACTAATGTCTTTCTGAACGGGCATCGAGTAATACAATAAGCCAGCCAATCAAAACCAATCATTTTCAAGACCGAGATTTCCCGCGCTTTTGTTTATCAGATTTATTTGCGTTATATTGGCTAATATCGGAATTTTACCTTTTATTTATTTTGCTTCAAATACACGAATCGCTTATTTTATTTGTATGTACAAAAAATCAATGCAAAAATATTGCAAAATATAAAGGAAAATGTCAACTGACAACTATTACCTGACAGGTGAGAATCGTAACCCGCTTTTATATCGTTGAATATTTCCACCTGTCAGGTGAACTTTTACTCTCCCCAATTAGTTTTCTGAACGGCTCAGGGTAAATGTCAAAGTTCACCTGAGTCATTTCTGAACGGCGCGGCGTTAGGGTAATAATTACATTAACTGGGTGATTTCTGAACGCGGCCTTAGTTGTAATGTATTCTACTAATAAATAATAAACCTTTCTATAAAGTCACGATAGTAAAGGTTCGTCTAAAATACATATTACCATTATTATACAATAAAAACAGATAGGTACAATAAACACGTGTTTAACCATTTTGCCCTCTATGTTATTATTATCTATGGCGCAAAGAATTTTCCTAAGATAAAGTAATTGTCTTTGGAATGTTCAATATGACGAAATTTACTTTTAGGCGGGAAATGAAAAGTGATAGTTTGATTTCGTTTTATTCGTTTTTCGTTTTCGTTTTATTTTCCAAACAAGAATTATTTCGAGTGATCATGTGTAATATCGGTGGAATATTAGCCATTATGTATTCGTAAACGTGTACGAGTGTAGGCAAATGAAACAAAATAGAGAAAATCATTGTTTTTCATGTTCTCCTAAGAAGTCCATGGAAATCTTGAATAAAGTTCCACCACTTTATTGAAAAACTAGGAATGACATTGATTCTGACCACAATACGAAAGAAAACACTGTAATGTTTTCAAACTATCAAATAAAAACTACGTAAGGCAAGGCGGTATGGTCTTAGAGACTTTAGCCTGCAAACGGGCGAATTTAAAAAAGAAATCAATTTGACGTAAAGGTACTTTGATTTCTTTTATTGTCATTGTCAAATGTCATTATTTTATGAAAGTCGAAGTCAACAATCGTGTGTGTCTTGCTTGTGCCTCTGTGAAAGTTATTCTTCTTCTCAAAAAAAGTAATTTTCTGAAATTTGCCTAGACAGGACAATGCTGTAAACTGTAAATGCAATAATAATAAGGCTTCATAAAAAATGTTTGACGATAACAACAACACACTTTGGTGTGGCAATATATCTGAACAAGTCACCGAGGAACTTCTTTACGAGCTCTTCTTGCAGGTAACTGACCTATTCAATTAGTTTCCACGTGCAATGTCCAAAACATCACGATCTACTACCTATTTTTACTTATACGCAGGCTGGACCACTGGAGAAAGTGAGGATAGCCAGAGACAGAGATGGACGTCAGAAAACCTTCGCATTCATAACGTTTTGCCACGAAGTATCGGTGCCTTACGCTATGAAATTGTTCCAAGGTACTGCTCTATTCAACAAGACTCTGCTGCTGCAATGTCGAGGGCGCATGCCGCGCCTGCCGCCACCCATCCGCTGCAACGGACCTGAACCAATACTCAACTTTAACTTCCAACCTAAAGTAGCAGAACAGTTCTCAGATATGACCAGAAACTTGACAGAGGATGATTTGAGAAATGTTCATTCAGTTCGGCAAAATCAAGACCATCTTGACAAACTAATTGTAGCTAGTTTACAAGGTAACTGGTCTCATAGGCATCATCCTTATAGGGGCAAAGATAAGGCTCACGCCAGAGAAGACTTCAGGCCGAGAGAGCCTCACCATAAAGGTGGCAATCGGAATATGCAGTCTAACAACTGGCGAGACAGGAGAAACCACAGGAGAGGCAGTTATCATAAAAGGGACTGAAGTGTGCACTTTATTTCATATACAATATGACTAGTGTGTGATAATGTTGATTTTTCACATCATGCACTTACATTTTTGTTGAACTGAACTGATTTCTAAAGTGTTCAAGATCTATAGAATGACAAGCTTATTTAATGGATGTGTTAACTTCATGCACTTAGATACTCTATGGGTTCTAAATTCATTGTATTTTTATGATTTCTTTACAACTATTTTCTTGAAGGGTCAAGATTTTATAGTTGTGAAGATATAGTTGTGAAAATTTAAAGAATATATTTTTTTTTAATGATTTTAATAAAAAAAAGTTATCATTGTGTTTAAGGAGTATTTAAAAAGATTCCCATGCCGTCGAAGAACCCTCTCTGTAACCAAGAAAAACAGGTATTAAAATAATAATGTAATAGGGAAAGATGATGCCATAAAGTATTGTTTACCTCTATTATAGGTATCAAATATCTTATGGAATACCTAATTTATAAATAAACTTACAATTTTGAACTTGTATCTGTATAGAACATAGCCCATAACATCATAAATTAAGGCTGCAGACACAAGGTAGAATACTATTGAGATTATTTTCTCATCCCAGTCAAACATTGGGGAATCCATTACTTTGTAAATAACATATGTGCCGATCAACCCGCGGACTAATAGAAATGACACCAGATAAGCCACTTCAACTAAGAAGAACATGGTGGATTTTTGATAGCCTTCATATTTTAAAAACCTGAAACAAAATAGTGAAATGGTCATATTGTTGTCATATTTTTGTGTACCTCGTCCTAGCGTACATACTCACCAAAGAAATACAACTCTTGCACAGTCTGGTTTGAGACCCGTTTTTAGAACATGCTATTTTTATTGCACAATATTATTGAAAGATATTATTTAAGATTTAAAACAATAGCGCAAAACTCCCATGTGACAATGAAGTATATTTTGGAAGATACTATAAATAACGTAAAAATCGTTGGAGACAAGCATTCTATTAACCTATCTCTTTTTTGGTAAAAATTTTAATAATAATTAATTGATATTCCAAGATTATAACATTAAATAAAGGGAGCAATTTGGAATGTTCTTTGGTCAGCTCAGTATGGTCATTTCTTGGAACCTAATGTAGCGATATTACTATTTCGTCAATATTTTTTGAGATATGCTCCACTAACTTTAGCCATTTGAGGTGAGCACGCTAGGATAATATCATTCCAGCGAGCGTGACAGAGTAGGTACTCACCAAACCAGCTGTGACTTCATTTCTATAGTGAAGTGGGTAACTACTATATTTTTACAATTTTTTTGTGCCTAACTTTAGTATTTCTTTGGTGAGTCGATACGCTACGATGAGGTACACGTATTTTTAACGTGACACTAATAGGAGCTTAAAGTCTACCTACTTATTTTCATTTATGATATATTCTGTTAAATACTAAAATATTGAAAAATACAATTTTCGATCAGACGCACCTGGGTTCGAATCCCGACTCGGCCCTGCACCAATGACTTATAGCACAGAATACCAAAGGAACTTATAGTTAAGTGCAGATTTTGCACGCTCGCTCTAAAACGGTGAAGGAAAACATCGTGATGAAACCCGCTTACGCGTTTTGGAGTGGTAGGCTCTGGCCGTGGTTGTAATACCACCCACCGAACAAAGCCATGCCGTCAAGCGACCTAGTCGTGTTTGGGGATGATGTTCGGTGAACCATCGGGGAGACGGGTCAGCTGCCGTCTCTCTCTAGATCTATGTGCTCCATCTTAGGCCACATCATCGCTTCACATCAGGCGAGATAGCGGCCAAAAATAGATCTATTAAGAGTAAAAAAAAAAAAAAAAAATACGGAACTCTTAATGCGCGTGGTCTAAATTGCTCTCAGCTCGGCTTTATATGCTTTGCGAAATGTTGAATCCAATACAGGGTCTCATGAAACTACAAGCAAATAAAACAATGGGAATTCTGTGTCATAGGCCATAGTGGACAATTTTCTATTACATCTATAGGTACAAACATATTAAGATTACTAACCACCGCGTCTGCAGCAAGGGATTGGTAATTTCCATCATAGCCAGGTTGCAAGCGAAGGTGCAACCAGTGTAAACTTTCTGCATATAGAGGGTTATAGCTATTAGAGCGCTGGCGTGGTGGCACAGGATGAGCCGGCCATTGGGCTGGTAGATCAAGCACCACAACAGGTCAAACGCGAAGTAACCCCACGACCACACCATCAGTGCGTAGTGCCTCCAATTTAATTTCACTGGGGAATTAGAATTAGTCTTAGATGAATCACGATTGTACTTTGCACTCAGATAAGAGATGGTACTCTAGCTTTCCCTATTTATGATTGGTTTAAAGGCACTTGTACACATCCGCAAGATAGATCGAGATAGGCCGAGGACGAGAGCATATAGGGAACGCTCACTCGTCCTCGGTGCCTCTCGTCTCTTCTATAGCGAGAGCGCTCGGGTAAAATTGTAAAGCCGGCATAATGTTCGTTTAACGCTGTGAGAAAGCCAGTGGCACAAATCGAGGTAGCCAGCGACTGTTCTTCGGTATGCGGGTGCACGTGCAGGATGTTTATTCGATTTTTAAGGTTGACTATATGGGGTAAGTACTAACACTCTCCTAAGGAATGGATTATGACGGGCGGACATAGTGAGTGATTACAAATAATTATGTTCGAAATAATCCTTATTGGAAACCTGCGAGTCCTGTGACGGTAAAAGTAACTTAAATCTTGATTAGGGGCTGACCACTATCTCGCCAATGTCCCGTGGTGGTATGATAGACCATCAAACGAAGAAGTTCGAGGAGTTCGAGTTGTTCGGTGCTGGGATGTTCATTTATTCCTTTTGTATGACGCGGACGGTAAAAGTAAAGGGTACTGACTGTTGAGTCGACAGGGCGTCAAATCCATGATTCCACACTGGGAGAGCCCCACAATCGTCGCGACGCTGCCGTGAAACAAAGTCACCAGCCTGGAGTGCCATTCCGGTTCCTTCTGCGGCCAGCTGGCAGCGCTGCGCAAGTACAGTAGACCCCAGAACAGGAACGAGAGGAGTTTTACTATAGATGGGCCGGACAATTCGTGAGCTAAAGCCATTAACGATTGAACCTTCTCTAATTACTTAAATACCGATATGGTAGACGCATTTTGTGGTAGTTTTCAGTTTAAATACACATGTAATTTATGGGTTTACATGGTTGGCTTGTTGTAGCCATTTTGTCAGTTCCAGTGACGTTTTTTGATGTATATAAGGTCAGTTTGAAATAATACGTCATGTTTGACGGAATCAAAGGTTTACTTTTAATTGCGAGATGCAAGTGAGATTGATCCGGAAAAGAAGGATCGTAGACCCTGAATTGAGCTCTCTATAGTCATTATAGGGCAAGTATTAGTATAGGTAAGTGTAAGTATAGTGTATAGGGTATAGGTAGGGACGTTTTTCACATGTGTCTGTACAATCCAAAGTAACTTTTCCTGAGTAGTTTAATTACTATTTGGCTACAATAATATCATATAGACATGATCAACAAGTTCTAGTTTTTATCATCGAACGAAAACATTCATGGCTGCCCCACATCAAAGACTACATTATACATATAGCTACTGCCCCACACCCTATATATGAACATCACTACATAGTATAAAACAAAGTCGCTTTCTCTGTCCCTATATCCCTATGTATGCTTAAATCTTTAAAACTACGCAACGGAATTTGATGCGGTTTTTTTTAATAGATAGAGTGATTGAAGAGGAAGGTTTATATGCATTGAGCTAAACAAATATATCAATGTTTATATGTATAATAACCGTGCGAAGCCGGGGCGGGTCGCTAGTTTTTTATATTAGACAAACTATTCAGTTACAGTAAGGTTGTTTTAGCTGGGAAAATAAAACTTAAAAAAATATTCTGTAACTTATTTACTTGAATATCTTTATAAAATCAACATTGTAAGTACATAATTATTAATTATAGTTTTATAACAATAAAATTAATCCTTATTGATTTATAATACATATAAATAGATTGGTACCTACTTTATTGTTTTAGTTTCTAATTTAAGAATTTGCTACAAAAATACCTTTCGCACATATCAGTCATGTTTAACAATAAATCAGATAATAATTTACTTAGGTATTACGTACACAGTATATTTAGTATTTTTACCCATAACTAACTAGTAAGTAATGACTATTCTGTGAGACTATTTCAGGACAAGTTTCTAATGTTTCGCTACATAAATCCGTGTAACAACATCAAAACCAACGGCTGTCCTCACTTCACACAGACGTATGCCAATCCTATAAAATGCCTCGCGTTATCGATAGTCGAGTTTGTCGAGGAGCTTCTCTATGGCGCGGTACCGCGATAGCGGCATCGACTCCTTCAGCAGCGGACGGAAGCTCGCGTCTTCCGAAAGCGCCAGACACAGCAGGCGCGCGTGCTGGCGCGCGTCGGCGCACGCGTCCGCCAGCAGCGCGCCCGCCGCTCGCAGAAGCAGCGTGCGCGCCTCCGCCGGCGGCGCCAGCGCGCGCGCCGCGCCCGACCGCCGCACCAGCCGCGCCAGCGCCGCCGCCGCGGCCGCGCGCACCGGACCCGCGCGGTGCGCCGCGCCGCGCCGGCACAGCGCCGCTACCGCGCGCGGGCCCGCGCCGCCGCACGCCAGCTGCGCCAGCGCCGCAGCCGCGTCCGCGCGCAGGAACCGGTTCACGTCGGCGCACCGGTCCAGCAACGCCGCCGCGCCCTCCTCCAGCTCAGGGTCGAGCACGCGGCCGCGGTGCTCAAACAGCGCGCCCAGCGTGCGGCACGCGGCGCGCGCCACGCGCGACCGCAGCGAGCGCACGTGCCCTGTGACGCTGCGGGCGGCAGCGCGCCAGCTCGCGGGCGGGGCGCGCGCCGCCGGGTCCGCTGCGAGCCGCTCGGTCTCCGCCAGCCCGGTCACTATCGCCTCCCAGTCCTCGTGGCGCGGCGGCACGATGCACTCGGCGAGCGCGGTGCGCACGTCGCGCGTCTCCCGCGGCGGCCGCTCGGCTTCCGGCTCGCGGGGCGGCTCGGGGCTCCGCGAGGCGCTTTCGACGGGCGAGGCGGCTCTGCTGACGGCGGGCGGCGTGGATGACTTTCCGCTTGGACTGCGGCGCTCGGCTATACCGCTCGCTTCGCTACTGCTCGATTTCAGCGACGCTGGCCCCTCGGACCCCGCTCGACTTTTGGCCGGCGATAAGTGTAAATCGCGCTCGCTCGCGAGTGACGGATTTGTCTTTTCGGAGTAGTCCTCGACGCGGACGGAGGGCGACCGGGACGGGCGCGGAGATGGATTCGCTTCCGAAGCTGGATTATCTGCCGAAATAGTATCGCCGAAGACGTCTCCTCGGTCGTCGGGGACGATTCCGTTCTCGACCTTTCCGTTATGTTCGGAAGACTCCTTCGAATCTTTCTCGTCGTACGGCACCGCCGGCACGCTCGAATCCCTGTAAATATAAACAACGTGTCACGTCACGGGGCAACGGTCGTTCGTTAGTCGCGAGGGGCGGGAACGGAAGTTACCAGGGGAGCGGGGGTAAATCCGCGACGAGGTCGAGCGGGAGCGGCGCGACGGCGGCGCGGACGGGCGCGCGGCGCGGGCAGCACCACAGCCGGAGCATGCCGCCACCGAGCACCGCCGCGGCGCCACCGCGACTGCCGCCACCGCCGGCCTGCCCTCACTCGCCGACCGACCACTATCTACCTACTCGCGGCTCACCCTGCCGCCTACTGCCCCGATCAATTTATTAGCCACAATTGATGACCTCACTATGCCGCCTGCATATTATGCAAATTAGTTCTCACGGAAAGACGATGGCAGCCAATAGAAATACAGTCATTATGTGACAAATAAATTAGCAGTTTGTAAAGAAGTAGAGAATTTGGACAAGGCTTGAAATAGGCGACTGCTTGCTTTGTAGTGTCGGTACGTAATAATAACCAATACGAGCTACCGCTAGAGCGATATACTATAATTTACTGCATTATGTAGGTGACCATAAAACTTAAAAGCTCTAAAATAAAATCGAGCACGCTTGAGACCTGTTGTTCAGACCAGAAAAGTGGAACGATTTAGCGATAGCATAAATGGGTCGTCTCGAGCCGTGTCCACCGTTCATAAGCGCCCCTGAATCGCCCTGAATGAAAGTGGGCCAGTAAAATTAACTTTCAAAATGTAGGTTAGTGGTGGCACGCAATTACACCCCTTTTGGGCGATACGCGAACCGAATATATCACGTGTTTAACATCTATCGAATAAAAAATGCCTGATTGATTGATAAGTTTCAAACTACCCGCAATTTGATGAGTAATTTAATATTAACGAGCTTCTAGAAACTGCGATGATGTGGCACGGTTTTGCTAACTGTACTACTACGAGTGTAGTGTAGCTCGGCGCATTACCGTCACGCAAAGCTTTTAAGTTCGCACTACCTACCTACAACTTTAGAAGGTATACTTTCGTAATTTATTGCAGTATAATTTCTTTGTACGCTGTTTCGTAAAAGCGTAAATTATGATGTGTTTTCTTAAAACGCCGTAGATTTTATTACAGTGACATTACAATTTACACGACGCCGGCCGTCGTGTGTGGTGACTGGTGTTTATCGATTGGTGTTACTCAGATGGTAGGCAAGGCCCAGGGCAGGGGTGGTTGACTCCGCGTGGGACGTGGGTGTAGGGGCCCTAAATAATTGGCGTCGTAAAGTATTGGATTTACCCATCGGCTGAACGCTGCCGTGGTTGTGGTCAGCGGGAGTCGCAGTCAACCAAAAATTAGGACGCGATTTAACGCAAATTTCTTGATTGCTACAGATTTCGATCTTTGATGGTGAGCGTGACTCCAATCGAAGCTGTTAATCTTTAGAGATTCATGAGATGTCGAGGTTTAGATTCAGTCCAAGGTTTTGTTTTATTGGATCTGAGAATGTGTCGACGATTTCCCGCACCCTCCTCCTCCGTGGTCCGACTCGCTCTTACTCCTAGAGTGTTTATAAATTTGCGAAGCCTGGAGCTCCCGAAGGAGGTCGTGAATGAAGCGAGCCAACGAGGCAGAGTGGAGCGAAGGTACAGGTGGCGAGCGTTGCGTGCCAGCGGCTTCCGCAGCGGAGCGAAAGTCAAGTATTAGTAATTACCTAAGTGAAGCAATATGAAGAACCGATGAGCGAGACTTCTGGTGGAGGGAGACCAAACTTCATACTCTTTGGGAAACGTCGACGTAACCTACTGTCCGAGTAGAATAGAAGCACATATTTTAAACCATAATGAATAGATAAGTCAGCATCTTGGGTACGCTGCCAACTGGTAGTGGGTTGGAGCATTTGAGCTTTCTATAGGCCTTTAATGGTCTATGGGTTGTCCAATTGCTTTTCCTTGTATGTAGTTAGTTTAGTTTTACTAAATAGAGTGTAGTTTGTTTTCAGTAATAAAGGTAGTCGCCCGTTAGAAAAAAAAATAGATAAGTCATGTCTGCTTGAAGTATTGTCGGAGTAGATTAATATCTGAGTTCGATCAGGTCATGATTGTCTAAAACAGTCGTATCGGCGTTCACTTCTTGTTCAAATTCACGTTTGTGTAATGAGTCACCTATTATAGCTAAAGATCTTCAAACCCGACTTAAAACTACTTCAGCATTCAGACCGGCTGCGTCAGTTCCCACAAAGGCAATGTCAATACTAGCAGGCCTGGCGCACTCCGCACTGTAGGTACGAAGCTACAAGTACATAGCCGGACAACGACAGCGGGTCGCGCGTCGTTACACGTGCCGCATCAGAAGAGATAAGAGCTATGCGATAGAAAGAGAGGCGCTATGTAGGTTAATATGACTGTTAGGTATGCAGCGCTACGCGAGCAGAATTGAATTTTATTGCGTCAAAGCAAGAGTCGCTATTTGTTTAAATTTCTTTGCGGAGTGATGCTTCTGTCCCTTAGTATTCTGTGATTCTAGGTACCTATATCTAGGGTATGATTAGGTCCCTATATACCTACGAGTAGGTATTATGGGTAGTTTAACTCTGGCCTGCCTGTCCGTAGCCCTTGCCCTTGAAATTGGGTTCGTATTAATTATTCCTAGTTTTCCTGACAGGTGAATAACTCCCGGAATTGACAAATTGTTTCTAATTCTAACTTCTCGGGTCTATGATCGGACTGATAAAAACCAGGTCGTACTTAGTCCTAAGAGGTTAATAATCTTGACTATTTTTGTAGGTAACTAACTGTGTGTTGAGTGAATTTAAGAAGGTTAGAAGTAGTTGAGTTCGTACAATAAAAGCTTTATCTATATAGGTAATAGGTATGTACACCTACAGCCTTCATTAATGAAAGCAATGACTTGAAGACTTACGTTTACAAATCGAATAAAAATAATAGCTTCGCAGTTAACATTTAACAATGTGTTTATTATGTAGGCAGGCAGCCACGCACCGATAGGTACTTGCTATAGGTAATATAGGTATGCTTTGACCTACCTGTCGCTCATAGGTATCGGTGACAATGGCTTCAGAAGATACTCCCTTTCAGTTTGTGAAATACCTGTTCAGCAAAACAAATTAATTGTTTATTAGTATTACCGTTCATGGTGTCAAATAAGCAAAAAAGTTTTTAGTAGGTACTTTCGCCTCCATCATCAGAACCTGGTCACCATTTTTCAAATAAAATATTCTACAAAACAAAATCAATGAGCCCAATATCTTTAGGTAGGTACCCAATAGTACGCATCTAGTTATATACTTACTATGACCACCTTCCGACTTCATCATCAGATCAGCTCAACTTTCACATTATTTTGTCATCGGATGTACAACTGTGAACTGAGTAATGAGACGAGCAAGTCGTTCGCCTGATGGTAAGCGCCACGCCTGCCCATAACAATTGCAGTGCCACCCAGAACTTTTAATATCTTAAATAGTACTACGTAGCACTGCATTTCGCTCATCACCCCGAGACATCAGATGTCTCATATGCCCAGTAATTTGCTTAGAATTGACATGCAAGATATTACTGACACATATACTACCTACTATAATGACTATAACGAACTGACTAACATCCAGGTGAAGTTAAACAAAAACTTGTAAAATAAGCCGGTGCGAAAGTAGGGCCAGTGGTAGGACTCAGGGACAGTAATAAGTATTGGCGTTTAACTCCAGTGTGTGCCAAAGAAAAAACAGTAGCAGAGGCAGAGGTGTGCAGAATGTTTAGGTGAGAGAAATCACCAGGTAGAGGTGCAGAGTCAGGCAGCGGCCTGAGCCTCCTCGGCGGCTGCGGGGCTGCCGGCGGTGGAGTGGACCTCGCTCGTCTTCTCACAGGCACGGGCAGTTGGGAACTTCTACGTACAAGATGAAAGTCGAAAGAGAGTTTGAGCAGAGAATGGATAATGTTTAAGATAAAAATAAACAGCGATGAGTAAAATATTACCTCGCGAGGTAACTTGGCCTGATGTTTTCTAAAGGTCTGCATAGTCGCTCTCTGAGCTGCAAATATAGAACTTATTATGTTTGGGTACTTATCCTCTAAAACATCATTACGTTATCCCTAGACTGTACGTTTGAGCTATTCGACCTTTTCATTATGCATGCCAAGAAAAGAACCCAACCAACACCACACAAACGGTCACCCATTGAAGTGGTGACCGCAGATGGAAGACGGAAAATAAATTTTTCATATTCTTCACCCACAATTGCCAATAAGTTGGTCTCACGTTCTCTATCCCAATATTTAGATTTCCATGATTTTGAACCTTCTCGCGACTCACCTTATTACAGAAGTGGTCAGCTCTCGAGGTCCCAGCCAGCCGCCTCCGCACCGCCGATAGGACAGCGGCCGGTCCCGCCGCCCTCGCCAGGCACATCGTGGCTCGGAGCTGGGCGCTTTGCACCCGCTCGGCGTCTCCTGACAACTGGATGAAGAGAGGTTGCTGTTGTGATGCTGCTTAAAAACTCATAAGGTAGCTAGCTAATATTGATGATGTTGCGTAAACAACATGCAGGCAACAGCAGAGCAGATATGAAGGCCAAGGGTGCATGATGCAGTCACGGCTGAGTTCACTCATCTCATCACTAAGCCTGGTCACTTGGTAATACCAGACTTGAGGAAGCCGCTGGTGTATTTTCTTGCCCTAAGAATGTCATTATACAGCGGAGCAGAGTGGCAGCGCAACCGCAAGCGGGCTTCATAATCCTGACGACCATACAGGTTTAGTACAGCCTTTGGTCACCTTAATGACCATTGAACTTACCCCAATCATAAACGGGTCAAATATGAGGTCTACAAGATGATGCAGAGCCAGCCTTTGGAGCAAGGCGTGAGGCAGTGCGGCCGGCAGCGGTTCCCTCGCCATCCTGGAGACCAGCGCCGGTAGGAGGTACCTCGCGCACTCGTTGCTGGCTCCGCGGACCAGCGCGCAGACTGCGCCCTCGGCAGGAGCCTTCGCTGCTGTGACCTAAAGTAGGGGAAAAGCTTTTTGAAGTTTCTCAAAAAGTTACGATTTGAATGATGGGGTTACTTTGGGGAAATAGTTCCGAAAAGCCAACTAAACTTGAAATAAAAACGCGGGTAAAGTTGCGGAGACAGGAAATGCGTGAAACTATTGACTGATAAAACAAGAAATATCATTAGATATTAGAACTTAAGACATTAAGAACAGATCATTTATTTTATTGTTTACTAACCGGCTACACTCACGAGAATAAGTTGAGACACTTTTTTAATAATAATAGATCATTTATTATCATTTTATTTACACCGCCGACCTATCTCACTCCGTTTATTAAATCCATCCAAAGGTTGACTGGAAGAGATCGCTCTTAGCAATAAGTCCGCCCATTGTCCTTTAGATTGTAAGTTGTTCTACTCATTCTTTTGTTCGGTGTACAATAAAGCATTTTGTAATTGTAATTTTCAAATAATTACCAAATCTTCTTTTTCAATAATTAGTCATTACCGTCTTCTAAATTTATTATCCATACTAATATTTCCTTACTAATTTTATAAACGCGAAAGTTTGTATGTATAGATGTATAGATGTTTGTTATTCTTTCACGCAAAAACTACCGAACCGATTATGATGAAATTTGGTATGTAGGTACTTTAGAACTTGGAATAGCTCATAGGGCTACTTTTATCCAGGGAAACCGCGGGAAGAACCGCGAGGCGCACCTAGTGTAGAAATAATAAAATTGTGTTACCATTCCAACAATTCCATAAAAATGTTTTGGAATACAAAAGCCTTTCGTAAACATTGCTAAAATACGCTTGAAGTATTCTGTGCTTGAAGAGAAGTGGTTTATTTTAGCATTCATAGATTGTAATCTGTTTCTGGGGACTCCCCTATGCAATGCCAACAGTTATGGCGCGCTATTAGCATTATGCTAATAGTCTAGAGTCTAGACTGTACTATAAGCAACACACTGTATTAGCTTTTGCCGGCAGTTTACGGCCTCTTGCCTCCATTTTTCTATTTATTCCTGTCCATCCAAAGGTTGCTTGTAAGAATTGCACTTAGCAATAAGGCCGTCCATTGCATATCCATTATTTATTTTATTTATCAAATCTGATACACTGTGGAGTAGGCAGGTTCGATTCCCAAAAATAAGCATAGGTGCATTAATTGTTTCGCGTCTGCGTGTTGTGGGCAGTTTGTTGTGTCCTCATAGTTCCTGGTTCCATAGACACTTACAAGGAACCTTAGTTAGGGCACAGAATAAATAATAGTACGTATAGGCCAAGAATTATGTAGGTATGTGATCGTTAGACGTTACCCGCGTTATAAACCTACTTAATTAATTACTTATAATATTCATAGTTATTTTTTTAAATGTAAATGGTTGTTACTTATTTTGGCGTTGTCCATATACTTACATGGAATAGGTATAGAGGTAATTATATAGGTATAGCGATACGTACGGCGTCGCTGAGCGCCCACATGTGCTTCACTAGCGATAAGGCGGCAGGCTCTACCTTCCTCACGACGTCTGGCTCCAGTAGAGCGCTGTGCAGCTGGTCTGCTGCCTTTACTGCTGTTATCCAGTTCTCCTGTATTGCAAGAAACAATTTGTTAATATTAAGATTATATTAAGATTAAGTTAAAAATCCGTCGCCCAGGATTATTAATGAGAATGCCTCGAATGGAAGAGCTAAATTATTGCTTACCCGAATGGGGGGTAGAAATTAGTACCCCGTATAGTATGTACGTACTTAAACTGTAAATACAGAAACACAAATAAATAAATAAAAAACTAACAATAAAAGCTTATTTGTAGTGTAACAATTGGTATAAGCTTTTGTGTTTCTTACAAGGTTTTGCGAAGTTTCAATGCCAAGGATGTTTATTTACCTGTGTTTAAAGGTCCACAGGTTCTATTCCCATAACAAAAAATCTACAGCAATTGTAATTTTTTTATTATAATAAATAGGTAGTTAATGAGCGAGTGTGGCTCAGTGAGTCAATCCACCAACTCGCACTAGGCCAGTGCAGCGTGGTGGATT
This sequence comes from Petrophora chlorosata, assembly GCA_951640565.1. NCBI lineage: Eukaryota > Metazoa > Arthropoda > Insecta > Lepidoptera > Geometridae > Petrophora > Petrophora chlorosata. The sequence continues at coordinate 4,404,558 of OX621197.1, read as the reverse complement.
GTGGCGCCTCTCTCCATGAGAGAAGGCCCGTGTCCCAGCAGTGGGAAAGTGATGGGCTGATGATGAGGTACTTAATTTAGATAGAATGCGCCATGCTGCTTTATTTGTTTTTGCGAGAAGAATAGGTATCTAGGTACGCCTAAACAGGTAAACAAAATATGTAAAGTAAATTACCGTGTTATGAAGCTGATCGACCACGTACTGGGGAACTATGTCCAACTCCTCCCAGTCGTAGTGGGGCCGCAGTGGCGTGGGGGCTCTGGGAGACATCATCAGGTCATCGTGAGGAGGCGGGGAAGACGCCAACAGGTTCAGGACGAACCTAGCAAACATACGGTAGGTGACATCTATGTGTTTTAGCAATTTTGCTATTTAACCATTTTTCTTTAGGGCGATGAACGTCCAACTCGGACAATGTATTGTAGATACTGTAAATAATATTATTATTGTTGAAAAAGCAACACGAATGCATTTTTAAGTTTCTACGTGTCTTCCTTTTCACAACTTCATCCCATTACTTACTGTAATGAGCGTAAAGTATTCTCAACGATATTAATGAATTAGAGAACAAGAATTTACTGTTGAATTTGTTTCAAAAGTCAAAAGATATTTATTAAATAGGCACGAAAAATGTACTTTTGAAAATACGTTAAAAATTTTAACTTAATATATCATGTCTTTGAAACAAAGGGGTAAGCATGTCTACCCATTTCTTTCCCATACTCAAATTGAAGTCCGGGACCAAAAAACAACTGCGAAAAGTGACTCTACCAGTGCTTCGGAAATACGCCCGCTAGAGAAGATAGCACCAAGAAACCCTGCAGGGATGTCTCTTTTTTTAAATAATTTAAAACGTCTAAAAATGAGGTATAAAACACTAAACAATGAGGTATAAATTACGAATAACATTTTATAAAATTATTAAAGATCAGTGTTTCACTTACCCGTCTTGTTCCAGGTGCACCCGCGTGTGCGAGCGGCGCGGAGACACCGCGGGGCTTCGTTGCAAGTTGTGTAACACCTCGACCTCCCTATGAGACTCCACAGGACTCGGAACTTTCTCCGGAGACTGCACCTCCGATATCGTTAACGCAAACCCAGAAAATTCCCTAGACTTCCGATTATCTTGCACATCGTTTTTACCTTTAAAATAATCATACAGTTCACTCAAAGATTTCGATTTTAATTTCACTCTATTGTATTGCGCTATGTATTCCTGTTTATGCGATTTATTCTGGATAACTGGCAAGGGAATACCGCTTTTCTTTACCGGTTTCATATGGGTTTCTCTCTCGAAAGCTTCACGTTTAATTTCGTTTCTTTTGTTTACTATCTCCGGAGTGCCAGGTCTCGACACGTGCTCCATGTTATCTCTCTCCATTGGCACTACTTTGTTTTGATTGATGTCGTCCTCGCTCGTGAGCAGATTATCACTGTCCGGCGTCCTTATTTTTACACTTTCACCACCGAAACGCACTTTTTTCACAACCACATCAGTATCTTCAGAGTCCCCGTCATCTCCATCATCTCCATCACTATATCTCAACATGTGTCGGTCAGAGCTATCGTAGTCGTCTTCACTCAAGGTGTTTCTCTCAGATTCCGTATCATTCTCTTCTAAAACCGTCATTGTTATGGCAGTGTCCGAGTCAAACTTGATTTCAGTTTCGATTATAACTTTTGCAAAGTTGTTGCTGTAATATGGCCCTATACGAGCAAAGGAATCCTCAGACGAAGAATCCGTAGACACACGAATTGGAGCATGCGAATGATTGAATACTTGATTGATTTTCACTAAAGGTTGATTGTTGTTATCGCGGTAAACGGCTTTTCTAGGTGCGTAAAAAACATCGTGTGAGTCTTCATCGTAATTGTCGCACAACACTTGAAACTTTTCCTGTATCTTTTGATCCAATCTCGACATATTGGACATGTAGTCTTTTGGTCCACAGACCTTGCGAAGTTTCATCATGGCTCTGTGAGCTACGTCTCTATGTACGGGATCGAACAGCTTCTCTCCGAGTATTTGAAATACAGGATACATGTCGAGTGCAGTATTCCTTCTTTTCAAAATGCCCATCACAGAAGGTATTGATAATATCAATCCGGTAATGACATTCATCTTAGTGTCGACACCAGCGGAATGTGGCCTTATGTTATGGTAATAGCATTTGTCGAGTAAAGCCCGCGCCGCACATTCTGCGTCCTCGCAATGCGTGCAGAATACTTTGAGGGCATCCAGTGCAGCTTTCCTCACGTTGGGCGAGTTGTGTCCCAAGTTGTCGACGACCTGGTCGAATGGGAAGGACAGAGCGTTTCCAGAAAGCGGGAGGAGGTCGGCGAGGACTCTCAGCGCGTGCAGCCGCACTTCCCACTCGGGATGCGTCAGGCGGTCGCGGATGGCGACGTAGAGCAGGCTGACGTCGAGGTCGGGAGGCAGCGCGCGCGCCCGCAGCACGCGGTCCCACAGCGGAGCGAGCGGCGGCGGCGGCGTCTCGGGCAGTTGCATGGCGGCGGAGTGAGCCGCTCGCGTGCCCGCGTGCCCGCGCCCGCCGCCCAGCGCCGAACAACTGGGTTAATGATCGCCCGGTACGCCACGCCGCCGCCGCCCCTGACCAATCGATGGAAACATATGTGTGCACCTTTACAGCCAGTGTACATATACATTCTGCCGTCGTCCCCCATAGCCGACACACATTCTTAAGCTACGGTTTTCTGCGTTTACTTGATAACATAATTGCACAAAGTACATGCTCTTACTTGTTTTGTAAAAGTAGCATGCTTTAGGTATCTACATTTTACGCTCAACGCCTGTAGGTATTATTTTTCTTATTTCATAACATATTATTATCTAAAGGTTCTGGAAGAGATCCAAATAAGACCTCTCATTGTAGAGCTGGTATTAAGTATAATAAGTACTTAGGTAGGTATATATTACCTATAGGTACCTAATTTTTATACTTTTTCACCCGCGGATTCAACCGCGCAGTTTTATTCGAAATTCGAAAATCTTAAAATCATATATAAGTATCTGTATATAGGTACTTATACCTAAATCAAGAGAAACCAAAGAAAATACCAAAATGTATGTACCTAAGTATACAAGATGTAGCTAAGCACTCGTATCTATTGCTATACCTACCTGCCAATTACAAAACTACTAACTAATGTGTACTAACTACTAATTAGCTAATTACTACTACCAAATTACTGGGCATATGAGACTTAATATCTTATGTCTCGGGGTGATGAGCGCAATGCAGTGCTACGCAGTGCTTTATAAGGTATTAAAAGTTCTGGGTGGCACTGCAACTGTATGGGCAGGCGTGGCGCTTACCAACAGGCGAACGACATGCTCGTATTTAGCTAACACGCTAACAGTATTTATAATTTCAAATCCATAGGTCTATGTCTAATCTACACCCTAATCTAGGTTATGTACGCACGATACACGCAGGTACATTAGTTACCTAAATACCTGCCTTAGGGCCAGGCCTTCAACTATTTTATAACCTATATGCGTAGGTCTACCTACGAGTAGGGAGTAGGTACCTAATTAGCGAAAAGCACGTTTAATTTATTACTCAAATTAATTATTATACTAAAGCAAGGCCCACCTACGAGTGTTACTTATATTTGAAAAGAAATAGACCTTCGTATAAACCTTGATATGCGTTTCCTAGGGACAAAAGGGCAACAACTTGCTAAATTTGTAACCTTGAGTTGAGCCTCCAAATCTTTTCATTTGACCTTATAATAGTTAGTAGATAGATACCATTGAGCTATTTAGTAATAATAGCTCAATCGTAGATACATACATTATTTGGTACTGTTAAGTCTTCTGTGATAATCAAATCCTAATAATATGACAAATGCGAAAAGTGAATGGATCGATTGGATCGAGTGGATCGAGTGGATCGATTGATAGATGGATGGGTGGGTGTTATTCAATTCAATTCAAAAGTTCTTTATTTCAATTTTGGCGTCACAGACGCACTTATGAACGTCAATTGTTATTTATTGTTACTCTAATCTAACTTTGCAAGCATTACTGTGTTCCGATTTGAAGGGCATTGTGCCAGCGAAATTACTGGGCTTAGGAGACTTAATATCTCATGTCTCGGGGTGATGAGCGCAGTGCAGTGCTCCGCAGTCCTTTTTATGTCTGGGTAGCACTGCAATTATAATGGGCAGGCGTGGCGCTTACCATCAGGCGAGCGACTTGCTCGTCTCATCACTCAGTTCCAAAAAAATAAACTCAATCCCGCTAAAAGTACTGAACGGATTTGATAAGTAGGTATGTAGGTTCTGGAAAAGGACATAGAATATTACATAGGTATTTTTTTTATATTTAGTAGAAGAATTGATTCAACACGAGGACCTCTAATTTCATAATAATAATGAATTAAGGACAACAGCCCTCCCTACACCCTTCACATTGTCTGATTTTACTTTTATCTGATTTGTCGGGTAGGATCTCAAGGTGTATTTAATCCATATCATATAGAATCGTAGAGAGTCGACCATTATTTCAAATTGTGATGGGCTAGTCCTACTCATATTACTCTTTTTTTTAATAAGTTATCATAAATAATCACTGCATTTGTTTAACGGCGAAACGTAACGTAACTCAAAACGTCAAACATACGAAATGCTTTGTCTCTTTTCTTTTGCGGTGGTCTAAGAAAGATAGATATATATATAGCATGAAGTTCGTCCAATCGAGCTAGACGATGGTCGACAACGTGTAAACCTAAGATTTAGTTTTTTTTAATACTTTTTCTTTGGTGTAAACTGTGTTTGAAAAGTAACTCGTACTACCGATTGCAACTCAGATAAAGTATCCACTCGAAGGATTGCAATTAAAAGTATCAGTTTAGCGAGTTCACGAAAACTAGTACCGTTTTCGTAATTTGTAAACTCATACTCGGGGTACTGAGGGAAAATTTGTCATTTTTTTAATATTTTTACTGGCTCGGAGAAAATATGTCATTTATAAGCAGTATAACATTCACAATAATATTATCGTATCGTAACTTTCGTAACGCTCCGATCCGATGGATTGGACCGCATTCCTTCGATACGATTTTGAAATGACCGAAACAAATAAGAAATCCGAAACAAAATAATTCACAACGCATTCCAAACACAATACACACATTAATGTTATAAATGCGAAAGTAACTCCGTCTGTCTGTCGCGATAAGCTGAAATCTTGATGTAATGATAATTTTTAATCCATCGAGAACCACGTGGATTTTTCATAGCTATGAATTGATCCACCAAAAATCGCAAGCTCTATCCGATCCAAAAATCCATTGGGTCGTTTACAGACTGCCCTGCCCATAGTCCGATCTTCGAGATCGGATATCGAATTGGATCGGCAAATCGCAGCCCTGTGTCAACTCACAATGTCAAGTTAAGTATAATCTATGGTGTCATTTCGGAGTGTTTTTTTTCTCTATGGTGTATAGAGGAAACATGGTGGTGGTGTGTTAGATTATTGTTGATATTTTTATGTTTTGTACTAATACTTTAGATTTTATGATCACTTTCATAAAATATTGAGAATTTTGATAAAAAGAACAATAGTGTTAGCGTTTTTGTGTTTAACAATGAAGAAATTTCACATAGTTTCGACGTCATTATTCGCTACAAATAGTGTAAATAAATAAATCTAAGGATCAAAGATAATGCCGATACCGACAAGATGAAGCCACTATCTCTATTTTTAATGATCGCGATATGCATCGGCTGGCGGTTGACCCTGGCTCAGAATGATATTGATAACTGTACGAGGACTAACAGCCGCGGCGACTACAAGCTTTGTCTTCGGACGCTGGCAGACACATTAGCGAACAAGTTTAGTAATATAGTTGTAAAGGAGCTCGGCAGCGAGTATACGGCTCACTTCGAAGTTAGGACTGCGTATAAGGTCAGTCGATGTCAAACCACAGATGCCGACACACTACACAGCATCACCGATAAACTGACTTACAAGCTCATATCAGCCATGAATATAATCCGTGATATGAAAAATGTTATCAACGACAACAGCACTCCGTCCTTCACTCATCCGTGTCCATTCAACTCGATACGTAAATCAGTGTCTATAAAAAGTATAAGTATGGATATGTTACAAGCGTCTGAACCAAAATCCAAGATTGGCCATTTTAAAGATTTGAAAGTAAAACGACAATATTTTCTTTCTCATATGGACTATGCTACGGACAGAGATTGTACGACTATGCCACATACAAACTTGAGATATTTGTATCATAAAGTTGTTCATCCAGACCCAAAACTGGTAGTTTTTATTGTTGACAATAATATGAACATAGACTCGCTACAACATGCCATTAATGTAGTTAAGGAAACAGCATATGCCCTGCAAAGTACAGACAGGATTGCCCTGAAGATGACTAACATGACTGATTTTGTGAAATTTGAAGATACCTGCAGCATCGATGGCATGTCAGATCTTGGGAATGCGACAGACAACAACAAATTATTGCTAAGAGAATATTTGTCAACTCTAGATGTAGTTCCAACAAGTGTATCACCATTAGCCATTAACAAAGAATTGAAATTATTGATTGGCCAAAAGAATGTGCCAACAAATAAACTCTTCATTTTCCTGACTGATTCAAAAGTATTGAAAAATGAGACTTGGTTAAAATTGTTTCCATACTCCTCTAATAAAGACGACAGTCTAAACTTTGCGATCGGATTGATATATGACAACCAAGTTGATAATAATAGCTCATTGGGGATTTTACGCATTGACAAATGGCATACTCATTCAACTAATCATTCTGTAATGAGACTTCACATAAACAATAGCGGCGTGGTAGGACAAGTTGCATCAGCATTCATATCCTTGTTACCCGGCAAGTACGCCAATAACAAAATCAAAGTAGAAGGCCCCATTTGGGAAGCCACAGAAAGAGACTTCATTATTTCACTAGTGCTACCTACCACTAATGGAGTTATAGGCTTAGATCTTTATTGGTCAGATCTTGCTGAAGATATAATTTATTTCAAAGGTACTAATAAGAGGAAAAGGGCTTTTGTAATGGATTTTTCAGGTAGAGTATTGATGCATACTTTCTTCCCACGACCAGAATCTACATCGGATAAAATTAAATTCACAAACATAGAAACCATTGAAACTTACGAGTTTATTGATGTTGTAAAAAGAGAAATGCTTTCTAAAAGTTCTGGAATTATATCTCAAAATGTAACTGTGACTGAAAAAAACTTAACGAAAACAATTATGTACTCATGGAAATGGGTGGAAAACTTGTATATAGTTTGTATTGTATCTGAAATAACAGAACAAAGTATTTTTAATAAAACTAACATATTTTTTTCTAGGAGCAACAAAGAAATATTGTTTCATAGATTAGATTTGTTTCCTCCCAAATCTGGGAAAATGTGTCGTCATTTTAAACAGATTGCCACTGTTGATCAGGGTACTGTGTACTTAAGTCCTTCTAGCTTTCAGTCACCTTTTACATATCTTTATGATATGGGGGATGGCCAAGAAGCGCTTACTTATATGCAAAATTACTTAGCATATTTAAAAAGTCTTGCTCATGGCCTGCTTTCCAATCCAGGTCTAAAGAGTGAGATTCAGCAAGATGTAGGTTTTCTTAACTCCATTTTATCATTTTATAAAAGGCAACATTTACATGGAGGTTACTCCAAATACATTGTTAGACGATATGCAGTCACAGAGAGTGGTGTTCTTGTTATGTTCCCTGGCACAGTACTGGAGTATGATTATGAGCCTGTGAGAAGACCCTGGTACACCTATGCCCTGGACAATCCAGACAAAATCATTCTTACTCCACCTAATTTAGATGTTGGGGGAGCAGGTTATGTTGTATCTATTTCATATGCTGTGAAAAGCTCTTATTATCCAACCATGGTAGTATCAATGGATGTCACAATGGGGTTTCTGTACAAGCTTCTCATTGATAGCATGCCTCTCTGTGCCATGTCTTATGTTAAATGCTTCATCATGAACAATCGGGGGTACCTAGTTTCGCATCCTGGTTTGATGGATCCTAACAGTTCTGGCCCAATCGAGCAGCAACATATAACGCACAAAGAATCTATGATCGCCATGGACATGCTAAACCACAAGGGTTTCGTTACAAAAAGGTTGTGCAACAATTTTTATGACAAGACTATTCAGAGGTTTTACGAGTTTAATACTTCCTTGCCCAATGTGCTCTCTAATGTAGTTTCTGGTGATCATTGCGTCCACTACTACGTCACTGCTATTCCGGGCACGAATGCTTTCGTCGGTCTCGTGAATGCTTCATGCAGTGTCGGCGCTTTCTGTCCCTGCAGCATGGTCGACCGCCTTTGTCTCAACTGCAATCGTATGGAGCAAACTGAATGTGAATGTCCTTGCGAGTGCAGTTCAGAACTGTACGATTGTCCCAATGCAAACATATCACGATCTAATCAGGATATTCCCCTTTGCGGAGTTATGCTAGAAAAAAACAATCACAAGTCTCATTATTTTCATAATTTCGCGGAAAATCTGAAGTCTTGCTTTGATTTCCAATGCGAAAGTTATTTGAGTCACTCGTCTTGCTTAGGAGTTTTGGGTTGCGAGTGGTGCCAGATCGATACCGACGGTCATACGCCGCTCAATGCGCCCTTCTGCACTTCTCAATCTACATGTTTCAATGGTGTTCTTGGTGCCGTGACTCCTTACGGCGAAGGCACCTTCGGCCATGTTAACAGAGATGCGTTAGGGAGTTACTCGGCTATAGGTCCTATAGCCGGGTGCATAGTGACCGTCAGTCTCATCGTAGCCGTGGCAATATACTGTTATAGACAGAATGTGACTACAGCCAGTTGTCACAATTTGTATGTGGACGGTCCGGCCGAGACTTGGCACGATGCTGACGTGCAAATGAGCCACTTGCAATCAGACGATCCTCACGACCAATCTGGGCAAGACAAATTGTTACCAGCAATGGAAATTGAGGCTCCTATTTCGCCTTATAGAGTCGTGACCGGGTACAGACGTGCGCACACAGCTGGCGGTTCCGACCATGGCTACTCCACGATGACTCCTCACGAGGACTCTGAGGCTACTGCTTTCTCAGTTAATGACCCGATTATTTTATCTGATGATACGAAATCTGACGTCAGCTGTCCATTACCAGCGAAGATCAAACCCAGATTAAAAGTTGGAGATCTAAGCGTGACTGTTCTGCCTTGTGGAAAGAACAGTGTGATCGCTCCAGTAACTGTCCACAGACATATGGAAGCGTCATAATATTCATATCCCTGTAAATTAAATCTACCTCTTCTGTACATAAATGCATAATGTATTGTGTGAGATTTCACTATGTTCATTTGAATTTGTGATAGTTTTATATTGTGTATTTTAATTTTGATTAAGATTTTATAATCTTTGTGTATTTCGTTTTTAAGTACAATTATTTAGGAGACACTTAATAACTTCCGTTCTACTTACAATATTGGTGCTCATTGTTAATTAAATAAGCCTTTTATACTTTCTTTTGTTATCATGGTCAAAGTTCCATTGTTTATGTACCTAATACCTAATGCAACTCAAACAAACTGTAAAATAAGATGGCATATTACTTAAGGATAATTATAATATAATAGTTGAATGTACTTATCTAATCAAATAATCTTACAATCTAATCTAGATGTATAGTTAACAAGTGTGACTGAGTCTTCAAAGTAACTCAAGGCAGCTATATTTTTGTAGACTACAATAAGTTGCCAGCTATTTTAAAGTTACAGAGAACATAAATGAATCAGGTTGTAAAATACAGGTCATTTTTAAGTATACTTCTTTACATGTTTTTGTATTACTAACAATAAGTTTAGGTGTAAGTTTTAGAACAAACTCTTTCGAGCCAGTTGTTGTGGGTTCGAGGGGTTGAGAAGAAACATGTGCCAGTGCCTCCTGTATTATTATGTTAAGCTAACTAATTTTAAGACTGAATTTCATTAATGTTGGCATTTACTTGATGTAATAAATTTTCTTTTGTAAAAATAATGTCGTCTCAATCAACTCTATTATACTAAGTCCTGCAATATCCAGCTCTAACAAAAAGGTCTTCAAAATATCAAACACAATATAAGTATGAATATTTTGTATTTACTTAATTTAGGAATTACTTGAATGCCGCGCAAGTTGAGCGGGCCTTACAAATCTTACATTTATTTTATAATTGCACAGAGGATAATCAAATAACGATACATCCAACTTTTAAAAACATCGGTGAACTAAAAAGGATTTTTAGAATCCCACGAGAAATTCGCGGGATATTGTTCTGTACTTTCTACTCGTCGTCGAACCTAATGTGGGTATGCGTCGGCTGCGGCGACGCGGGCACGAGCGGTGCGCCGGCGCCGGCGGCGGCCCGCTCGCGCGCGTCGCCCGCGCCGGCTGCGGCCCGCTCGCGCGCCGCTAGCAGCTTGCAGCGGCCGCGCGGGCGGCGCTGCGCTTGCGCATTCACCGCGCGAGTCCACTGATCGTCCTCCTCAGCGCCTGAAAGGACGCGCGCCGGGTTGCTCGAGTTGGCGCAGTACTAGGAACAAACGTGGGTAGTGAGCACTGATAGTGCAAAAAAACAATAAATAATAATAAATATGCATTTTCTTAATGATGCACTCGGAGACAGTCCCCCATATATGTTGCCCATTACAGAATTGATAGTCATTGTAATATCTGACGTTCATAAGTGCGTCTGTGATGCCAAAATTGAATAAAGAACTTTATACTACACCTGCTCGGAAAGTACCTTGATACTTTATCAAATTTACGGTAGAAAATACGTCATTGCATATCGAACAAATATGCGGCGAGAAAACGCATCTGAGCGGGAGAGAAAAGTGTATGAAAATCCATTTCTTACGTGGTTTTTCTTTTTTAATTTTGGGTAAGACTATGCGCTGGTAACCTAAATATCAAAAGCCAAAAAGTTTTTACAGTGAGTTTTTATCTCCAAGTTCGCAAAATGACACTGGCCACTAGCTGTGTGTTGGATGGTGTCAAACAATTTGAAAAAAGAACATCGCAAACATCTCAAACAAACATTAATGGATGTTGGGTGCTCTGCTTTTTGATCTTCAATAAAAACCTTTTATTTCTTATATTCTTGTTTTAATTACCTTTTACAACACAAAACTCCATCTTAACTTATGAGAACGCCATGACAGAGAGAACATAGAGTAAATCAAATCTTAAGTCTAGGGATGGGACTAAACGATAGTGATGTGCATTGCACCTATCTCAACACTCTCCCTCAATGCACATCTTGATTAATTAATACCTAATTCGCACACAAAGTTACTAAACTTATTTTTAGGTAAGGGCTTAGTTAACACATCTGCCAATTGAAATTTAGTATTAACATATTTTACAATTATCAGACCTTCCTCTACTTTTTGTTTTACAAAATTATATTTGATATCCATATGTTTTAATCGCTTTTGGTCAGGATTTTTTACAGTTTTTATCGCACTTTGGTTGTCCTCATACACAATAACATTTTTGAACTCTACATTTAAATCTACCAACAATTTTACAAGCCAACATGCTTCTACTACTGATTCACACAAAGAAACTAATTCTGCCTCTGTTGTACTGAGTGCTACAGTTGTTTGTTTTTTAGATCTCCATACAATGGTATTATTAAATAATTTGAATACATATCCGGTAGTTGACTTTCTATCATTATCTCTTGCCCAGTCGGCATCTGCATATCCAATTAATGGTGTTACAGAATTACAATCATCTTTAGTATATGTTAAAGTATAGTGTACAGTTTGTTTTACATATCTTAGTACTCTTTTCAAAGCTTTCCATAAATTTTCACTTGGTTTTGATTGAAATCTACTCAAATAACATACTGCTGTAGCTAAATCAGGTCTTGAACCTACTGTTGCATACATCAATGACCCTATTAAAGATCTACATTGTAACTCATAACTCATATCAATAACTGAATCTTCATCATATTTGAAGTTTACATCCATAGGTGTATCATTACCTTTACAATTTTCCATTTCATATTTTCTTAGTATACTTTCTAAATATTTAGTTTGATTGATTTGTATTTGAGCTGGGTGTGTTTTAATTGAGATTCCTAAGTAGTTTAAGTTATTAGAACCCATATCCTTCATTCTAAATTTGGATGCAAGAAAACCTTTTAATTTATCTATTTTAGTTTTGTCATTTCCCATTATCAAAAGATCATCGACATACAATGTTAAGTAAATATCCCCCATACTGTATAAGCAATAGTCATTTTCTGATCGTTTAAATCCATATCCCGTTATAGTCTCATTGAACTTCTCATACCAATATTTTGGTGATTTCTTCAAACCGTATAATGATTTTGTTAACTTTAATACTTGTCCTTCTGGTAAATCTAGTCCTTGTGGTGGTTTCAGATAAACATCTTCTTTTATGTCTCCATATAAAAATGCTCCCTTCACATCCATTTGATGTAATTCATATTCTCTACAAGCTGCGACTGACAACAAAACTCTTAAGGTTTGTAACTTCAAAACAGGTGAATAAATATCTTCAAGTTGATCTTTCTGTTGAAATCCACGTACTACTAGTCTTGCCTTACATATTTCTTGTTCTCCTACATTTTTCTTTGCAAAAACCCACTTACTATCCAATAACTTATCTTTTTCTGGTTTAGGTACAATTTTCCATGTTTCACTCTCTTCCAGGACTTTAAATTCTTCTTTAATTGCATTCTTCCAATCTTGTTTATCACTTCTTTCTTCTATTTCCTCAAAGCATACAGGTACATTCTCCTGATTTGCTGAAAGTAATGCATATAATGCTTCGTCATCTTCCTCTAGGTTAATTATATAATCTTTATGCCATTTTGGTTGCTGAATTCTTCTCTTAGCCCTTGCACTTCTAGCACTTTCTTGCCGCTGTCCTTTTAATGTTATTATTTGCCTCTGGTTTAACTCTTGGTTGGGACTATTTTCTATTTCTTGTTCTTCTATTTGCAGTTCTCTTCTTTCTTCTTCATTTCCTTCTTCATAATAATTTCCTTCTTCTGGTCTTATTTCTTCATCACGATTTTCTCCTTCAATTTCCTTTTCAATTCTTCTATTATCTTCTATAAAATCTCCCCTCTCTGTAGGTAAGTATAATATTCTGTCTTCTTTTGTTCTTTCATCAAACACCACATTTCTTGCGTTAACTACTTTTTGTGTTTCCATATCATATAGTCTATATCCTGACGTAGAATATCCAATCATTATCATTTTTCTCCCTGTATTATCCAATTTCCTTCTTTGTTCCTTTGGTATATGATTATATGCAGTGCACCCGAATACTCGCATATTTGACACATCTGGTTTTCTACCGGTCCACATTTCGCTGGCCGTAACTTCTCTACCTACTGAAGGACTTCTATTTGTAACATACGCTGCATATAGCACGGCATCTCCCCAAAATTGTTTATCTAAACTCGACTCCAATAAAATTGTTCTAGCCTTTTCAATCAAGGTTCGGTTCATTCGTTCGGCAACACCATTCATTTCCGGATTGTATGGTACAGTATAATGCATTTGTATTCCTTCCTTAGCACAAAATCTTTGAAATTCATTTGAGATGTACTCCCTTCCATTATCTGAGTGTAGTTTTAGCAAGTTTGTATTGAAATGGTTTGTTGCATAATAATAATAATCTTTAAACTTATCAAAAACCTCAGATTTGTTTTTAATTAAATATACAATGACAAAATGAGTAAAGTCATCTATAAATGTCACAAAGTACCTATCATCCTCTCTCCCTGAAGGGGTGATTGGCCCACAAACATCTGTGTGTACAAGTTCTAATGGTTTTCTTGCCCTATATCCTTGTTTATTAAAAGGTTGTCTTGTCATTTTGCTTAAAAGACATGGTTCACATAAATTATGTTCAATTCTATTATTTTTCAAATCACCCAATCCAGTTACCAAATTTTTTTGTACCAAAATGTTTATGTTTTTCATACCTAAGTGGCCAAAACGCCTGTGCCACAGATTTACTGAACTGTTATTATTATTTGTCACAGAATAATTACAATTTTGAAGTACAATTACCATTTCTATAGTATACAAGTTACCATTAGCATTTCCTATCATTAGCAAATAATTTTTATTGTAAATTCTTACCTTCCCTCTACAAAATGATACTTCCAGACCGCTGGATTCCATTTTAGATACAGACAACAAGTTTTTTCTGAGCTCTGGAACATAATACACATTTTTGATAGTACAATTTGTTTCTTTTTTACCAACAAAGCATTTTACATTTATATTACCTACTCCGAAAGCTTGCAATGTTATTCCATTCTTTGCTGCAGAAATATTTTTTGGTTGTTTTAGTTCCAAATAGTCCACAAAATAGTCTTTTGTATTTACCAAGTGGTCAGAACACCCTGAATCGACACACCACACTATATTTTCATTTTTATAAATATTAGCCTCACTGTCCTCATTCTCACATTGAAACGCATAGTTACCCTTCTCCGCACTATAAGCTTGACGCTCTCTCCCTTGACCTTGCCTGTAGTTACCTCCCTGTGCTTGATTATAACCTCTTCCTCCTGCTCCCTGCATGTGACCTCGTCCTCGATTCACCATCCCTTGAATATATCCTCTACCTTGTGTATAGTCTCGTCCTTGTGTATATTCTCGTCCTTGTACATAGTCTCGTCCTTGTCTTGAGTTATTATTATAACCTCTACCATGTTGTTGATTATTTGTCCGGCCTTGTCTACATTGAAATCTTTTATGTCCTTGTTTACCACAATTATAGCATAAAAATGCGTTAGTAGATTGGGAATTATTATCCACCACACTAAGTTTCTTCTTCTTCTCCTCTTCTCCTAACAATCTGGTTTTGACAAAATCATATTTTAAGTCGGTCACTGTTTCTAATGCGGTTACTATTCCCTCATAGGAAGGTGGCATTGACAACAACAAATAGTTCACCTGTTCTTCTTCGTTCAATGCTGCATCAGCCTCCTTGAGCTCGGAGAACATTTCCTCTAATATGGTAAAATGTTGTGACAGAGATTGCTTTTCAACATATTTTGTGTCTAACAATCTTCTACGTATGAATAGTTTACTTCTCACTCCTTTCTTTTTGAAGCAATTTTCCAAACTTTCTAACATGGCGAATGCCGAATCCTTCTTAATATATTCAATGTGACTGTCGGCCACCCCAGCGATGAGTATCGCCTGCGCCTTCGCCTCGCTGTTGGCATTTTCCTCACTTAGGTGAAACTTTTTGTCTTGAACTGCAGATAGTACTCCATTTTCCTTTAATATACTTTTGATTCTAAATGTCCACGTGTTGAAATTCTCGCCGGCAAATTGCGCCACGGGAAAACGTTCCCTGGAACTCATCTTCAACTCCAAAACGGTAATAACCACGCTCTGCTACCACTGTTGGGTGCTCTGCTTTTTGATCTTCAATAAAAACCTTTTATTTCTTATATTCTTGTTTTAATTACCTTTTACAACACAAAACTCCATCTTAACTTATGAGAACGCCATGACAGAGAGAACATAGAGTAAATCAAATCTTAAGTCTAGGGATGGGACTAAACGATAGTGATGTGCATTGCACCTATCTCAACAATGGAAAAAGTGTTACATTAAGCTTCACTGACTGCAACAATTTCAATATAAATTTCAATTAGTAAAGATTTAGTTTTTTATTTTCCTCGTAGGTGTAGTATAAAGCACTATGTATCACTTGAGAGAAAGTGCGATTCCCGATCTCGGGTGTTTTAAAGCCCGAGCCGTAGGCGAGGGTACCCGAGGTAATGACCGAGGTAATCGGTCACTTTCTCCTCTCGGTGAACAATGTACTATTGAACTTTGACATATCTAAAATAAATGCTCTAAGAGGCCTCTACGTGTTGGACTCATTTCCTCGCGCAAGCTTTTCAAACGACCGGGTGTATAACCGGGTGTGAGAAAGAACGACATAATAATAAATAAATAGTAAAAAATAAACAATTAAATAAATATTTGCTTTCTTTGTCGTGTGCATTGTATTGTAGTGCAGTACTGGGAGCAAATGAGGTTCGGGCAGCACTTGTTGCTTTTCAATGTCATTAAAAATGTATAGAATCAAAAGTGACAAATTAAAATAAATAAATATCTACGCAACAATCACATAAAGTAAAATAGTTACAGCCATTTAAAATTCAGTAGTTAGAATTAAATGGCAATAGCTTAAATGTGACGTCACAGCTTGTAGACGTTTTGTTAGAAAGGGACAGAAGACCTCCACCAATGACCTTTACCGTCAAATATCTTTGGTTTCAGTAGAGATATCAAAAATTAATTTCAGATCAATTTTTAAGACGTTCATGTGGGTTGATTGATATAGTAAAATGCTTGACAAATACCTATTCTTGGCACAAATAATGTAGAAATAGTGAGAACATAACAGAATAAGGTGAATACCTCATTAGCAGCGGTTGCAGAATCGAAACGAATGATAGCTTCCATCTGGCCCTCCTTTACATCAACGTGAAGTGCGTGCACATTACTCCTTATCTGAAAAATTACGTATCATATTGTGAATTTATTAAGTTTGCCCGTTAGGTCAGGCTAAAGTCTCTAGGACCATACCGCCATGTCTTACGTAGTTTTTATTTGATAGTTTAATATTCCATTTTATTATACTTTTGTTGAGAATGTGGGTCAACAGCAACAAGCCGGAACCTGTCCTAGTGCTTCAATAAAGTGGTGGAACTTTATTCAAGCTTTCTTTGGACTTTTTGTGAGAACATAAAGAGCAATGTTTTCCCTATTTTGTTTCATTTGCCTACACTCGTGCACGTTAACGAACACATAATGGTTAATATTCCACCGATATTACACATTATCACTCAAAATAACACTGGTTTGAAAAATAAAACAAAATCGAACTGTATCACTTTTCACTTCCCGCCAAAAAGTCGTGATATTGTGAATTTTTTGACCACCAAGTCGGCTATACACTCGTGGTAGGTCTCTCACATGGGGAGACCGTTTTGGTAGGTACCATAGCGTTGCCATAGTTATTCTGCCGCCAAGCAGTAATGCGCAAAGATTACTGTGTTCCAGTTTGAAGGGCACTGTAGATAGCGAAATTACTAACCATGAGACTTAAGATCTGATGTATCAGGGTGATGAGCGCAATGCAGCTGATACGCAGTATTTTTATGGTATTAAAATTTGCACGTGCGACTTTCGATCCGACGCACCCGAGTTCGAATCCCACTGACTTTCTTAAGTTATATGGGGATTTAACACTCGTTCTAAAAGGAAAACATCGTGAGGAAACCGGCATGTCCAAGAATTTATAACAAACAATCAAGGGCATGTGACATCCACCAACCCGCACTGGGCCAGCGTGGTGGGTTATGGCCCATACTCTCTACGAGGGAAGGACCGAGTCCCAGCAGTGGGAACACAACGGGTTGATGATGATGAAAATTTCTCGGTGGCACTGCAATTGCTATGGGCAGGCGTAACGCTTACTATCAGGCGAACGACTTACTCGTCTCATTCCTCAGTTCCATACAGAAAATATATAATTATGTTTCAGTTATGTCTCGATCGATGTTACCGTTCGTTTGGTCAGCCGCACATCTAGACAAGGCTCTGGCAGAATCTCTTTGACGAACACGCCCGGTATCCTCTCCAGTTTAGGCACGGGCTTTGCGCTCGCTTCCTCCGACGATGGATTAACTGGAATTCAAATAAACTTTTGTTAGCTACAGTAAGAAAGAAAGAAAAACCATTTACTCGACACACAATCACAATAAACAACAAGAATACAATTTATAAAAAAAAACCGACTTCTATGTATTCGAAGTCCAAGGTCAAATATCGATGAAATTTATATGGGACCACTTCATTCCACAATGTAGTTCTTAGGTGGTAGGTTACAAAATTTAATTATCATTATGTTGGGCACAGCTAAATTGGTATAGATAAGAGGATGACAGTAATTTTGTTTAGTAAGTATGTTTTATAGTATATATTATAAGTTATTTAAGTAAAGTTAGTAATAAAGAGTAGGTACATTTCATAATATTATATGATTCAAAGTGGCTGGTTTCCCAAGTGCATGGAATCTTAGCAACCGTACATGACGTTTACAGAATGTGGCAAAATTTTTAGTTCATCAGAGTTGGTACCTTATCGTTTGCAGAGAGAAAATTTGGTTCTTATGAATTTTTGGGTGAATTTTGGAAAAAAAGCAGCGTTTTTAAGGTTTCGTACCCAACAACGGGTTCGTAAAACGGGACCCTATTACTAAGACTCCGCTGTTCGTCTGTCTGTCTGTCTGTCTGTCCGTCTGTCACCAGGCTGTATCTCATGAACCATGATAGTTAGACAGTTGAAATTATCACAGATGATGTATTTCTGTTGCCGCTATAACAACATAAAAACAGTAAAAAACAGAATAAAAAATATTTAAGTGGGGCTCCCATACAACAGACATGATTTTTTTGATGTTTTTATAGATAATGGTGTGGAACCCTTCGTGAGCGAGGCCGACTCGCACTTAGCCGGTTTTTTTTAAAGATGTATAGTCAGACGGAAAAGCGGAATACCTAAAAATATTCACATCAGGCGAGATAGTAGCCAAACATAGATCAATAATAAATTAAAAAAAAATTGTCTTTCTTCATCGGGATGCCATGGCGACGTCTCGGGCAACCGTAGCCAAACAACTCTATTCAACTAAATCAGGTCTTATCGCTATATGCAATATCTTCCAGACAACAGTGGATGGAAAGGAATAACGTATAAAATCATGGACGAGTGCAAGTGTTACAATTATATTAATATATTTTAAACAAAAATGTCAGTAACCTAAAATTTTAAAAACCCCGACACAAAATACCTATAAAAAGTAAAAAAAACGGCTGAACCGATTTTGATAAAAATTTCAAAAACCAGCACCGCTAGGAAACCTGTTTTCAAATAATAAAAAAACCGCATCCAAAACGGTTGCCACAGACACACACATAGTGTCCAACTTATAACACCCCGCCTTTTTGCGTCGGGGGGTTAAAAACTAAATTATACTTCAATAGGCGGGCTTATCGCTTAATGCGGAAAAAACACTGTTTTAGACCATCTTACCAAGCAGACGAAGTCGCGGGAAAAGCTAGTAACGAATATTACATACCCGGCTCCACTCCGACGGAGGGCGCGGCGGGCGCGGGAATGCTGGAGTATTGGTACCGCTTGTTGTGCTGCAACTGATTCTTCACGTCTTTCATGTACTTCCGCTGCAGATTGAGATATTTATTGCGCAGCGCCTTCCACTCCGACTTGGCTAAGATTTGCAAGCCCCATAGAGCTCCTGGAATGGTTTAATCGTTTTTGTTTCGTGTCTCTCGTTCCAGCGTTCGGCGAGTCGACACCTGATGATGCCTCGTGTAGACGCCGAAACACGTGTCGTACAAAGAGAATCTACATAATATTCAGCGGGATTACACTATATATTTTCATTGCGTTTCAGTCTCGTTTTTGTTTATTGCAATATGTGATACAATGTGCCAATCCAACAGTTTTTATATGTAACTAGCTGCGCTCTGCGGTTTCACCCGCGGTTTAAAAATTGATCAATAAGCAGCGAGGCGCGTGACGTCAAAACGTGGTTGCACGTACTCAAGCGTTTAGCGATTACGTTCCGTTTCTCCAAAAATAAGAAAAAGAAACATTGAAATACAAAAAACTACGCAATGAATATTAATAATTATATAATTACTAAATGTTTACAGGAGTAATCTATTGTAAAAAGTAATTTCCAGATTTTTCGACAACACATGCATATTCCCTATTGTTATGAGCAGGCGTGGCGCTTACCATCAGGCGAGCGACTTGCTCGTGTCATCACTCAATTCCATAAAGAAAGCAGTATTATCGAAATTCAAAAAAGATAAATGCATTGGAAATCATCCTTTAAAAATAGAGATAGAATATATTACCTTTAGGAGCTTCATTCTTTTCCATGCTGCCTTTGGACTTCTCTTTAGTACGCTTCCTTGACTTCTTTTTCCTTGGAGTATCCTGTTCCCCGGGCTTCCCTTCATCGTGGCTGGTCAGCTCATCTTTGGATTCTATATCTGTTGTCTTCATCTCCTAGAACACCAGAAAACTTTTCATCTCTCCTCTATGTACACATATCACTATGTATATAATACTGTATAATGTAGAGTTAATTCAAACGTATTATATATAAGAGAATTGAAAACAATTATTTGGAAAAACTGCTGGGGAATCGTCTAACTCGAACCACAGAATACTAAAGGATAGAAGCATCACTCCGCAAAGAAATTTAAACAAATAGCGACTCTTGCTATGACGCAATAAAATTCAATTCAGCTCACGTAGCGCTGCATACCTACCAGTCATATTAAACTACAGAGCGCCTCTCTTTCTATCACATAGCTCTTATCTCTTCTGACGCGGTATGTGTAACGACGCGCGACCCGCCGTCGGTGTCCGGCTATGTAATTGTAGCTTCGTACCTACAGTGCGGAGTGCTCTAGGCTTGCTCGAACAGCAATCCCGATGGCTTTAGAACATGTCTTGTGATCGGTATTTGCCTGTGGAAATGTCAAACTTTTCTACTCAAAGTACGCGTCCCAACCCCTATCCCAATCACGATTGCTAAATATTATCGATATTGCAGTTTGAAAGATGCTAACGTCTTCCAAATTTAAAATTTAAAGCAATCGGGATGGGTTTCAGTGTTCCACAATTCACCCTGCTGGACGAAGAGCGCCAAACACAAAAAGAAATACTCGAGCCCATAATACGAAAAGAAACATACCTACAAAATGAACTAAAAGATTACTTACTTCTGTATTTAAGGTAATAATTTTGTTTTCATCCTGAAAAGGTTAATATTCGTATGAGTTGGTTTTCTTACATAAAAATTCGAACAATCAATAAAAAGTACAAAGTCATTGTTACCTCAGTAGGGGTTGTGATACTTTTGGTTTCATCCTGTAAATTGTAATATTAAATTATATAAAAAATACAATAAATTACGTACAAATGAGTAGAATTTAATTTATCATTTACTTGTAAGCATTATGTATACCTATCCCTATTATAACGATCCCAATTTCAACAGATTTCAAAAAAGAGGAGGCTCTCAACTCGAGGGTATATATTTTTTTTTTATTGTGTGTTTGTTACGCGATTACGCCGCCAATTATGAATTAATTTTGATGGTTTCTTTTTTGATTGGCTTCAGAAGTAGTTCAATATAAATTTTATCGAAACTGATTCAGCTCTTTTTGAAAAAAATTACAAAACCAAAATATATAAGTTTAGTCTTGAAGTTGGTTCTTGTTTTTTGTAAAAAATATTTTTCTTCTTCCTCTAATTTAAAATCTTAGAATTTTCGCCTAGCATGCTCTAAATTCAATATGAAAAGTTTTGTTTGCGTTGTAATTAGCACATGTTGCTAATTGTTATATTAGACTTGTTCGGTTGATCAATGTGAACACTGACGACAGATGACGTAGAATCGTCCCCGTAAGACAATACAAGAAGAATAGAAGTAATTTCGTTGCTCGAAAAGCTGGCTCAGTGGTTAAGGCGTTGGGATGGTATTACGAACACACAGGTTCAAGATCCTTACCCAAGCAATATAATTTTTCTTCCTAATTATTTTAAAATCTTAATAATTATGAATATGTTATTTGTAGCAATATTTGTTGGACGATATTATCACTTACACTAGGTGTATCCACTTTCTTCTCGCTATCAGAATCATGTCCAAGCTTGAGATCCAGACCTTTCTGTGGCCGTTTATCTTTCTTCTTCTTCTTCTTGGGAGGTTCATAAACCTCCTTCTCTTCTTGTTTCTCTGGAAGATCCTCTGGTTCATCTATTGAGAACATCTTTATTGACGACAGATCTTCGGGAGGAGTGCACGTCGGCAACTTGCAGCCCATTTTGGTGAATGTATTGAGACACTTTTGTGCATCTTCTGGGTTTGTGAATTCTATGAACGCATATCCCTGAAAGGGATAAAAAAATGTGTTTTAGAAACAGATATAAATTGGTTAAAACATTCTGCTGCACTATAAATGTATTATTAACCCATTGGCATTTCAAGAGCAAAGTATGTATGGCGCGAATATCAATGGGTTAAAGTAAACTTTTACCTCTTAGTTTATTCAGGCAATCTCTTAAAATAATAAATACATAATTTATAAAGTTCTATAACTATTTGTAGGTAAGGTTTTACTAGATACTATATTATTGCAGTGGATATAGACTAGTTTTCCCCATGGAAAGCGCAGAGTACCAAATCCTGGACTGAAAATTACATTAAATTTAAAGTTAGTACCATTCTCTTCAAGACACTCTTCTTATTGTCTCTATTAAGGCAAAAACACTTTGTTTGAAAACACAAGAACAAAATGTTTTCGCCTTAACAGAGACAATAAGAAGTGTTACTGGACACATTCTTAAATTTTGTCTATCAGTTTAAGTAAAATGTAAATTACTTATTAGCCTAATCAATTAGCTAGACTGTAATAAATATGGTGCTCATAATGTTTATGAAACCAAACTAAAGAAAGAAAAAAAAAATATCCTTGATCTAACTATCTAGCATAAATTCAATAATACCTAATTAGACATCATTTATTTAGTATCTCTCAACATACTTTTGCTTAAAACGTAGCTGCACACCCACTATATTTCTTTTTCATGACCTGGAAGACTGGTAGATAATGCTAAATAGCATTAAGTCATTCCTTGTACCATTTTTGTGCAAAACTATTAAATAAAATAATAAATCTACAAGAAATCAGTGCAGGCTCAGATAATACATACTTAGGTTTAGTCAAAGAGCCCACCTTAATTCTCTTTGAATTCTTGAACTTAGGGAGAGAAATGTATGCAACTGGACCATAGTCTGAGAACACCCGTTCCACCCACTCATGGCTTGCAGTCACTGGTATTGACTCCACGTAAACTGTTCTCAGGTCAGCATTGTATGGTAGCAGTGGAGTCTTCCTTTTAACCTAAAAATTGAAATTAAAAATCAGTAAATTGAATAAAGTAGCCAACTCGGCTGCTATTAAATTTCATCTGACAAATATATTTGTGTGCTCTGCACCTCCTAATTGAAAATGTGAACATGCTTTAAGTCAATGTAATTTTTTTAATATTATGACAATTTCTTTATATATTCTTTATGATTTTATTGCACTAAATAGATACTTTGTTATTGTTGCTTTGTGTTTATTACCTTTGATCTATCCTCAGAAAGTTCCAAAAGCGTGGAATGCTTCATAGCTTTCGCAATATCATTTGTATCCTGCGTCAAGGCGCGAACTTTGTTGAACTTAAGAAATGTTTCTAGCGGAACATAGGGGTCTTTCTTAACGAGGTCTCCAAGGAACCTGTCTTTAGTTAGGTTGGCATCACTGAAGTAAAACTCCATTTGCTTGAGAATATTCTCGTATAGTTGCTTTTTGCGGTGTCGAATGCGCTTCCTCGGGCTGTGCTCATGTTTAGCATCTGTATGGACGGTGTCAGCGCCACCTTGTTCTGGCATTTTGGTCACAGAAAAAACGATTTTGGTACAAGCACAAGAGCAGGACTGATGCTTTGTTGTATTTAATGATATTATTATGGTGATTATGGTGATGAAGTGATGATCAATCACACACAGAACACATCGGTGAGGTTTCAGAGTAAAATCAGTAACACAGAGTAGATACTTTACTAATGGGTGATTGTTGGTAGTGGATAATTGGATTCTGTGGTTGGTTTTCGCGATTCATAGATTAATATTTGTATTTTCGTTTCGCGAGCAATAAAACATGAATGAGATTGGGAATGGGAGCGGAGCCATTAGCCGGGAGACTATATTGTACGACCATAATAATGTACGGCCAAAATTGCACAGCCAATATTGTACAGCCAATATTCCATGTACATCGGATTTCAAATACTCGGCTGGTTTTTCCTGGACGGCAAATATTGCCCGTACAAACTCGGTCCGTGTCGATATTGCACGGCCATTATTGCACAGCCAATAATTCATGTAATGGCTTCCAAATGTCAGGGTGTGCAATCCAGTCTGTACATTATTGGATGCGAAATACAGCCCGTGACGATTGTAGTACACCCAGTATTGTACAGGCAATAATCCGAAGCCATCCATAGATAAAATTAGCATTTCTATAGCTGTCTACACGATGCCTCGTTTGTTTCAAGCGAGTCTTTGAAACACAGATTATTAAGGCTTTTTGGCGGGAAGTGGAAAGTGATGCAGATCGATTTTGTTTTATTTTCCAAACAAGTGTTATTGCGAGTGATCATATGTAATATCGAATATCTACCATAATGTGTTTCGTACACTTGCACGATTGTAAGCAAATGAAACAAAATAGGGAAAAACATTGCTTTTTATATTCTCCCAAAAAGTCCATGGAAGGCTTGAATAAAGTTCCACCACTTTATTGAAGCACTAAGAGAGGGTTCGGCTTGTTACTGATGATCCTCATAACAACGATATACGAAAGAAATTATTGTAATTTTTACAAACTATCAAATAAAACTACGTAAAACAAGGCGGTATGGTCTTAGAGACTTTAATCTGCCCAAACGGGTGAATTAAAAAAAAAGACAGATTATTAATTTATCGTTATTTACTCAAGTGCAGCCAATCGAACGTGTTTGGCCCAGACCACCGTACCCGATTAAAAGTTGTTCATATTATTTGGACTACGCAAGTACGACCATGTCTCCGATTCCGCACTAAGCTCAAGTGGCGTGATCATCAACAATTTTTTTCATACTTTAAATTCTCGTGCATTTGGGTCGTCACGTCGTCGTCAGCTGAATTCCTGCACATCACAGAAGTGATGAATAATCGTAAGAATACGATTATTTTTTTACAGTAGTAGCCGTTCGCGTCATGCAGCGTTCTCACTTAGTGTTCTGAACAGTTCTGAGCAAGAAAACCTTCGTCCACGTGGTAATATTAATCACTTTAGCGAGTGAATATATAATATATGTCTGGTGATAATCGCCGTCCCCCTACGGTTGCCGTTGCTCTTTAAACGGTGCAAATATGTTTGCCAGTGAAAATTAAATTATTCGTAAAATGTATATATATCTGTGTCGTTTTACTTAAGTATCAGCGGCCAAGCAGTAATGCGCAAGCATTACTGTGTTCCCGTTTGAAGGGCATTGTAGCCAGCGAAATTACTGGGCATTATGAGACACAACAGCCAATTGTCTCAGGGTAACGAGCGCAGTACAGCACCGCGCAGGATTTTGCAAAACAAAGTTCTGGGTGGTGCTGTTATTGTTATGGGCTGGCTTAGGCTTAATGCTTACCATCAGGTAAACGACCAGCTCGTCAAGTCATTCAGTTACATTTAAAAAAAATGTAAGCATCTCATTGTTTCACTATAATCATAAAATGTTCTTAGGTATGGGGCATTTGAATTGCCCCATTGCTTTTGGCTTGAATATATATTCTCATATATGGAATAATCTACTTTACCTACTTTTTGGTTTCATGAACATTCTCATAGATATGGAAATAGATATGGAGCTTTCCCATTTTTCACTAAGACAATATAATTTATTAACCTTTTTTATTAAATTCAAACTTTTGTATTCTTTTTAATTTTGAATAGCTGGCATATTAAATTATAGTACTTAAATGAATTTTCATTCATGTGCCCCACTTCCCCCTACAACCTACCACACGCAAGATTTACACCCAGTTGCAGAAAACAACTTAAAATTTAAAGACAACTATGTCATTTTGTCAAACTTACAACTAATGTTGGATTAATTAGTATTCGCAGCATAAATATGCTGCTAAATGTATATTAGCATCAATCAAATTAATTTTAGTTGCTAAATTCGATTAATGCTATAATTCATCGAAGGTGCTACTTCGAGTAGACAGCCAAATATTTATACTGCTGAATATTTTATCTGCGCTTAGTACACTACTCCCCATCGCTTGGCACGCCACATGAATGCAAACTGCGGCGGCTGTCTACTAATGCTGTTGCGATTGCGAATTGACAGTGTTCCGACCCCGTGCGTCTCGTCTGCGCGATTTCTAAGGCAGATTTTTAAACCAATTTTGCTTGATGTTCTTTGTAATGCAATTAACCAACTTCAAAAACAGGAGGAGGTTTTCTATTCAATTTTATTTTTGTATATTTTTTATGTTTGTTACCTCCGTCATTTATGAACCGATTTGGAAAATTATTTTTGCGTTGGCTTCAGTATAGCTACGAAGTGATTCCATATAAATTTTATCGATATTTGACCTTAAACTTTGAAGATACATTGAAGTCAGTTTTCATAAAATGTGCCTATACCTACTTGTTTATTTGTCTGATGTTGTAATTAGGACTTTCATTTGAAAGTCCTAATTACAACATCATACAAATAATTCTGGTTGCTGGTTTAATTCTGGTATTTACCAGAGATGTATAATACCGGTAGTAATACCGTTTTGGTCTCCACAAATACCAGGATCCCGAGATCCCGGTATTGAAAAAAAAAGTATCCAAGACATATTTTTTTTTGTTATTAAAATATAACTGAAACCTGATCAACTACAAGAAAAGCTAAACATTATATCGACAGTGTATGAACAGTCATCACTGCTTTCGAGAAATGAATATGCTATCACGAGTACATCTGGGACTTATAGATGATGATGGTGAACCTGAAAAAGATTTAATAATGCTTCTAAGTTATGAAGACATATACACGTGCATACATATGAAAGAACATCAATCGCTATGCAGCTTAGAAAACCTATTTACGACACAAAGGTCGCTGGTCACCGAAACTATAAACAATAGGAACTTAACAGCGTGCCGGCTGAGAGTATCAGATTGCAATAACAACTGTTATCGGTAATTATAACATTGTGGCGCGTCGGTGGCATAGCGTGGGTTTCTGCCGGTCCAGCCTGAATTTGCCAGCACAAAAATATTAAATAAATATTATTCAATTGCACAAAAATAACTAGGTACTCTTTAACAAGGAATACAAATAAAACGTATCTATAGGCACCTACATAATCTAGGTATATGTCCTTATAAATTATAACAATAGGTTCTGTATTTGAATACAGAACAGTAGAATAGGTTGACCCTTATGTAAATCGATATGTTTGACCGTGATTTTCTGAAAACACACTAAAGCAATTTTCATGATTTTGCCACGTTCAAAGAGGAAAATCACCGCGTAGCGATCTTGGAAACTTTCATAAGCGTAGACAATTTTATAATTATTATTCATTATAATCTAATAAGGTACGCAAGTAGTGGGGCGAGCGCGAGGATTCAAAACCGTTAAGTACTCTTAGGTACGTACTATCATTCTAAAAAATAATAGGGGTTACATACTTACGTAGAAAAAATAACGCGAGCGGAGGGAGCGCGAAAATGTTTCACTCACGTAGCTCATACGCTGCATATACAAGTAATATATCTATCCTATACATAAAACTGCATGCCATCATAATTATCCTTACTAAGTACAAACAAACTCTTTTGTAATCTGTTTCTGTAACTATTTAAATGTAACTATCTCTGGTTTAAGTGATGGACACAATTTTTTTATTACTAGTTTCAGAACATTGGTATCCAAACAATGAGACCTGTTTTGGCATATCAGTACCGGTACCGGTACCGGGGAGTACTGGTATGCCTGGTACGTCTGACTGAATGTCTATGATAGGTGATGATTTTTAACAAGCGGAGGATAATCATCGATAAGCGAGCGGAGCGTGTAAAAGCAAAATGCCTACTTTAATTCTGAAAAAATAGGATAAATTATTTAATGTTACGAGAGCGGAGTGAGCGCGAGAATTTTGCACTTATGTCGATTAGGAACCGCTATGTATACACATAGCAACCTCTCATAATACTTTCTTTTTGTAAAATGATATGAGACACGAAAAAGTGTAAAAAAATCAAAAAACGCAGGAATGTTTTTATACCAGTAGCTGAGAAACCGAACAAAAAAAATAGCGAACTTCCTGCCTGGAAAATGACACTCCATATGAACTCCATAGCTACATTATTTATTATTTTTTATCACTTCGCAAAATTATAAGAGATACGAAGAATAGAGAGGTAAATCGCGAAAAACGCTTACATATTTACTACGCAGCTTAGATAAAAACAATATAGGTACCTACCTACGCAATGTTAGTTAAGCAAATTTTGATAAAATACATAAACACGGCAAAAACAAATACAGAAAATTACACTTACACAATTAAATGTACTACGTAGTTTAGAAACAGTTCTTATCGGTAGGTATGCTATGTGAGTTTTTTCGTTTTTATTAAAATTGTATTTTATTGTAAACTTGCGTCGCCCCGCGGTTACTCAGGATAAAAAGCCTAGGTACCTATCCTACGTGTTAATCTAGGGTTTAGGTCAAAGCTATCTCCATTCCAAATTTCACACAACGGTGAAAAAGTAACAAACTTTCATACTCACATTTTCTCGGTTTTATACTTTATACTTTGGACTTTTAATCTCAACTATAAAATCCTGCTTTTATATGAAAAAGTGTATTTTTTAATTTAAATCGTTTAAAAAAAACGTACGAATTGGCACCTAAGTCCCAATACCTATCTGTTAATTATTTTGTTCCCAAACTCAGTCCTCACTTTTTTAATGGTGTGTGAAAGAAAACATATATTGCAGCGTAACTTTGCTTGCGAATTTAGTAACTTATTTTATATACTTACATACTAGCTTGTACCCGCAATACCTTTCGCGTAGATTTCGGTTTAAATATATTCGTTTCATAAAGAAGTGTTCGTTTTTCCGACATTAACAGCCTTTTTGGTGTATTGGTTGGGCAGGTTGGTTCAAATCTCATTCACCACTAAGGTTGCGGGGTCGATTCCCGCGACGGGACAAATGGTTTTGCAAAGAAAAAAAAGCTCAACCATTTGTTTCGTGTCTGGGTGTTGTGGGACCATAGATAATCATAGTTCCTGGTTCCCAAGATACAGGGAATCCTAGTTAGGAGCCAGGATCTTTGTATGTGATTGTTGGGCTTATTTGTTTATTTATAAAAAGTAGCCTATGACCCGGGACCTAAGTACAGTACCAAAGAACATATCAAATTTCATCAAAACCCATTCACTCGTTACGGAGCTTTGTACCTAGATACTTGTTACTAGTAATAATTATTTTGTACTTATTACTTACTAGTAATTATTATTACAATTTATAAATTATTCTGTGCTATGTACTCAGCCTGCCTGTCTCACCCCGCAAAGTACCTATACAAACCTACCAATACAAACTATGCCAACGCTGATATTGGAGAAAATGTCAGGCGCTAGCAAAAAGTGCCTATATTAACTTAAACATTGGTCTTTAAAATGAGTAAGAAAATAAATCCTAGTACCTACTGTACATAACATTTGGATGTTTGAATAGTGACAGTATTTATTTATTATTTATTTGTTCAAAAAAAGAATAAGAATTGACAACCTATCATTCTTTACACTTCCTAACGAAATATCGATAGGTAAGATATTCGAATACCTGCGCCAAAGAAAAAATACTACCCACTACCCTACGCTATGTCTTAGTGTAAGTAGATAGTTACTGATATTTTTGTATTAAATCGGTATTTATAAATTATTTTTTTTATTATTTTATAAGTCTTAGTGTTCCGTTGCTGAGCTCCCAACACGGTATTTTCCACGCAGAAATTATGCCATGGGTATCACCAACCAGTGTAATTTTTAGTAGACCCCTCAATACATAACCTAGAGAACCTACTAATGCACGCTCAGTATTAAACCTACAAGTAGATAGGTATACCTATTAAGCTTTAAACGACTTTTTTATTTATTAAAGAATTTTAATGATAAATGTAATAAATTATAATAATTAATATACATAATGTACCTAATACCTATTTTTGTTATAATTTTAAATGTTATTATACTAAGTTTAATATTCAAATATTAGCATTTCTGCTTGCACACTGTATATTGTGCCTGTGGCTAAGGTTAAGAACTTAATCTATGTATTCTCGCAAATAAATAATTTGATTTGATTAGAAAAATCTCGTAGAGCGAGTAATCTACACACAGATTAATATATAGTTACTATGTAACTGATAAATCACAATCAGTAATCAGTCCCTATGAGATCTTTCATGCCTACTGTTATAATAGCCTACTTTTTCATGTCGCCGATCGCTGCGTGCGAGAATAAAGCTAATGATTTACTAGATTGTGCCTAAACGTTTATACGTGAAGTTGTTATTGTGGCCTTGCAGCAAACGCAATGGCGCACCGCGCCGGCCGGCGTGGCGCCGGCGTGGCGGCCAGGGCACCGATACTATTAATTATTCTGTGCCCAGCCCTCCTACCCATATGTCCCTCAAGCGCCAATCGTATATCGTGTTGAGCTCAAATTAAGGTGTAGATTCACTGCGACAATGTCTTATGATGCCATATATTGTCTCATTAAGTTTATCTCAACTCGTAGTCATCGTATTTTGGTATAAATTAATGAGATTAATTCGATTTCTTGCCTAAATCGACCATAATTAGACCGTATCTCATTAGTCGCAGTGACGCTATACCTAAATTCGAGCTCAACACGATATACGATTGGCGCTTGAGAGTCATATGGGTACGGGGGCTGGTCTGCCTAATTTAATAAACATATCATTACAAAATATTTAGGTAAATAGAAGAGCACTTTTTATTATTATTGCATCTATTTTTATCTTAAAATTTTAAATAAGCAGTTACAAGTGTTTTATTATTATACTAGCTTTCTCCCGCAACTTTGTCCTCGTGAATGACAAAGGAAGCCCATATTCGTATTTTTACCAAGACCTCCACAGTATAAGAGAGCGCGTACTACGAAGAAGTCAAGCTGCATCTTCGTAGTAACCTAACCGATTTTGATGTAGCATACCCTATAATCTAAGTTGAAACTAATGCTACCAAACCCTAAAACTGCATTAGATTTCGTTCAGCAGTTTCTGATAAAATATCAGATTGAGATAAAATTCAAAACACCGTGGCTTCGTGTTCAGTAGGTACCTACTCTCTAGCTGATTGATCTCATTTGACTTTTCAAAAATATTATTAATGTACAGAATAGGCTGTTAGAGTGAAGTAGACACTGAAAAAATCGCAGCAAATTCAAAAAATATTAGTATCGCAACCCGGCAGTTAATAGGTTACTTGAAATGACCTAATTTGATACTTTGATATTCATCACCATCATCAAAAGCCATAATAAGACAATATATATAAATGATATAGAATATATAAATTTAATATAAATATATAATATAAATATATAAATTTCCTAGGTCTAGATATAGATCTAGACATAGGTATGTATTTTTTCTGCCGCCAAGCAGTAATGTAACTGGCACGGGTACTGCAGTAAGCGCCATAACAACTTTTTCATGATTAAATTTATCATTTTCTCGATAACTTCTGCTACTTCCTTTTGATTTGCTAGAATAGAACAATTCGATATTAAATTATAATGCACATGCGATGATTGTTGAAGAAACCGCCAGTTTTTTTTTTAAATAGACCAAGTACGAAGATTTGCCAGTAGGAGCAAACACAACCTCGTGCTACCGACCTCGAAACTAAAAATCCATAGCTCAGGCCCAAACGTCATGGCAATAAAAATTTACAACAAAATTCCAGACAGCATAAAAGTTGAAAACATCGAATCAATTTTCTTAAAAAAATTAAAACAATACCTAATTAACAAATGCTACTACAACTTACACGAATTTTTAATGACAAGTAAATAGATATTTTAAATCAGTATACTAATAAAATTTATTCTTTTTATGACTATAAAATACCAATGTTTATTTAATGGATTGGTCTGCTCACTCCTATTACTCCTATTGCCATACCCTGTCAGGGTCATATATGTTAACTAACCTTTTCATAAGACCTCTTCAAATGTACATACATATATGATTGCAATAAACAATTGAGTATTGAGTATTGATTATTTTTCCTAATGTATAATAATAAACTATTAATGTTATTCTGATATCATAAAATAAGACAATATTATTAATAAAAGGGGATAAGAGTTGAGAGCCACAAAATATGTATTAAAGTATCAAAATATTTGGGCAATACTATATATGCCGCCATCTTGTAAACATTAGGGAAATACCATACCCCGATTCCGGTTTTCCCTAATCTTTGGAAAAAAACATTGGGATTTAACTCAAGTAAATGCTTTTTTTTCGATTAAGAATTAATAAATCAATAAACTCAATAACAATGGTTTATTTTAAATTATTTATTTGATTATAAGTCGTTTCAGTTGTTTTTTTTTTACATAATGTACATACAAAAAGATCGTATAGTAGTAAATTACATTGGAGTGAAACTAAGTCGATAAAAATAAAATAAATCAGTGCACTAAAACGTGAGAAACAATTTATTATTAACAAATATTTCATACCTTGGGATCCTTAATTTACTCCATTATGGAGCATAATGCCCGGAGGTGGAAACACTTTAGTGTGACCATGTAATAAGTTAGAAAAAAATCGAGTGTCTACCTTCGTTAGACAGACTCTAAAGTCTGTGCAAAAAGAGCACTGGCATAACCAAACGAGGCTTCGACTTTGACATAACAATGGATTCGGAATATTGGCTGTACAATACTGGCCGTACAAAATCTGTCCGTGACAATAAATGCCGTACCGTATTGCACGGCCTGATAATTCGTGTACATTGAAAAAAAACTACTTCCGGCTGCGGATTATTGCCTGTGCAATATCGGCTGTACAAAATCAGCTCGGACTGTTATTTCGCATCCACTATTGTACGGCCTGGATTGCACGCCCCAACATTTGGAAGCCATGTACATGAATTATTGGGTGTGCAATACAGGCCGTACATTATTTAGCCTCCAAATATTGGCTGTACATTAACCGGACCCCCATTAGCCAATTGACAGATTTGACATAATTCACATAAAGGTGACTGATGACAGCGCAGAAACATTGACAACGACAATGACTTTGACCTTGACGTTTGTATAACAGATTTGATGGATTTGACGTTGACGTTCATATTGGGCACGTTCCGAAAGTAATCCACAACGCTCGCATCGCCCATGTACCGTTCCGATATTAACCGCGGTTGCGGTCGTTGTAGGCAACCACTATCTATACGTCACAAACAGATCCAACGCCGGCGCCGCCCGTGCCGCCGCTACTACAATGACCGCCGGCAGGGCCATGGACGACCCTCAGATACGAAATGTGAAAACATCGCAACGCGAAGGCAGGCGCGAGCGCAGCGACGCGACGCGCGAAGCGGGGCTGGCGATCCGTAGGTGGTCAGCCGTCTTTCGGAACGCAGCAATTGGCAACTTATCAACTTAGAACTTAGTTATGAGGAGGAATTTTTCTACCTCCATCATAAGGAGTTTCTCTCACACAATTTGGTATTATTTTTGTTTATTATAAGCACTTATTACACTACCCGTTATTTAAGGGCTTCAGGTTTCCTAACCCTAATTCAGAGTGGTGTATTAAGAGGCAGGGATAATTAAGGGCCCTACAACGGCGAACGAAATGAGCGGTGCCCTAATTAGGGAGCCCTGAATAACGTGTGGTGTAACCTGTACCTTTACCACGGAATAAATAATAGGCCTACGTTTAATAACGTTTAAGCAGTATTTCGATAAATGGTATATTTTTTAAACTTATGGCCTTGTAACTAGTTACTATACCACCTGTTAGTGCATATTTTTACCCTAACTGTACTACATTACTAGGATACATTTAGTTCGGCCTACGAAGAACAATATTTATTCGTAGAGTTCACCGATTTTTCTATATTGGGAGTAAATTATTCACCACTCACATTAGGAACCCTGAGAATAAAGTGTAGTGTAATAAGCGCCTTATTTTTATAGAGCGACAGGCGCGCGCCGCACGCTACACAGACAGGCTTGACAGGCTAAAAATATTATTACTGTTTGAATATACATACCTAGAATACCATTATAATAATATACCTCGAATTACGCCTAATAGAACATTGATATTATAAATTTACATACCATTTATCCACACCAAATTTCATTTTTTACTTCATGTTGTAGTGTTGTCTATTTCCATTAATTCGCATTTCGCATTCGATAGTATATAAGCTTGAAGTCACAAGTCATAATCATAACCAGTAAAAAAATTATGAAACTGTAGCAGATACTTACGCTAAACTTTTTAATCTAAATAACATAGCTTTAAATAAATATTTAAAATATAATAAAAAAATACCCGTTTGAAAATTCCCAATATACTAAATCGGTACGAAAATATTATTATTTATGTAAATGAACGATACAAAATAATATGATATTAAATAATCAGATTCAAATGTATAATTGAAAGGAATGACAAATTAAAAAAAAAGAAAAGACGTGTGGCACTCGGAGACTGCCGCGGTAAAGCTATTGCATAGCATTCGGAGTGGGGGGTGTTAGGTTATTTTCGTTACGGAATTTCTGGATTCGGTCTCCACGCTCAAGGCCCGCGATAGAAGCTATGCAATAGCTTAAAAATAAGATAGTATTTGCCGTAATATATTGCATCAAAACTTGCTATGTAACTTATATGATTTTAATTGTGTGTTCATGAACAATGACCATCATATTTACGTTTCTTATTGCTTAAACTATCTAATAATAATGCATAATGAATGTTTTAATGGTGTCATATTAAAGCCTATTAATCGTGTTCACCTTATCGATACTTAAACCATCGAATCCACCGATAGCCATAGCCAAGTATATCGCGCGGCGCGCAACACTAGTCAGTGCAACCTCAGCAGCTCGACCAGTCAGTGGGTTTTGACATTCAGAATTTTCGGTGGCTCCGTCGAGCGACGGTAGTATGTGGGAAAAATCTTTGTTTGCCAATTAATAGGCACTCACTAGGCAGGTGTTAGTTATCGCGGATTATGTTGTATTACGTTAGTCGTTATTGATTCGGTGTAGTTCGTGGTTCGTCTGCGCCTCTCGTTCGACAGTTCGACACAGCTGAGCTGAGCGTGCCATTCATAGAAATTCGAGATAAATTCGCGATCGTGTGAGAAAGATGACGGGTCTGATGTTCTCGAGTGATATTTCCGCGTAAAGTGTTTGTTGTCCACAATGACTACGAGCTCGCGCTCGGCGAAAGTGAGCTGGAAGGAGATAGAGGTGCCTAAAGCGCTGCAGGAAGGCGAGAAGTTCATCAAGTGGGATGAGGTCAGTAATCACTGCATTCAAAACATATTGATTGTAGGCGCTAATTATCGCTAAATATTTAGACGTGGGAATTCGAAACTGTTTCGCTTGAAATAAGTGTGGCTTCATAAATTTTGTTTTAGAATCCTACCAAAGAGAAGCATTAATTTCCTATATATTGACTAGGAATGTGTTCTAAATTAGTAATAACTCGTGAATTACTAACAGTTATGAATAATATAATAGTTATAGTTAAAATTTACTGGTGGACTAAGTAAGTTCCCAAGTATTTATTTATAAATAAATAAACATTGACCATAAATCCAGGGGCCTATTTAGCTCAACAAATCAGCATTGATAGGAGGACAGGCTATCTGTATTTAAATCTATTTTGGGTTTATTTGTATTTGTCAATACATCTAGTCTCTAGCTGTAGGAGAATGAAATACCAAGTTGTTACTGTGTAGTGTTTTTAGTATTCATATTTATAACCTTGGGCTGAAAATAAAAATAAATATAGTATATATGTAAATCACTTCCATTTAACAAATTATAGATACTTACTGTCACTAGAACATGTATTGTGTTATAGTACCTATTTACTATATTTCACTACCACCATCAATCAACCTGTTACATCTGGGTTTTGGCAGGTATAACAAAATAGTTATATTATAACAAATCTTATATTTTATTCAAGATAAAGATAAGATAAAAATAAAGAAAATTTATTTGTAAAACATGTCTGATACAGAGCATGCAGATCTTAAAATAGTGTGAGTAAGACGTATTTTGCCTATATAGGTGTACAAATGAAGAGGTGACTATCTTAGAAAAGATTATAGCTCAAGCTTACAATTGTAAATGTTCTATCCAGTAGGTGGCAACTGTCTCCCAAGAAACTGAGATCCTGAATGGTTAGCCTTATCCAGGGCCTTCATGTAGGTATTGACCTCTCACTAAACCTCAGAATAGCATAAGCAAAAGCAAAACAGAATACATGAAAAAGAAAATGCTTTTGTACAACGTCAAATACAATGATATCTAGTACATATGGCTAGGATGCTCTATCAGTCCACATACAGGCTGGTTAACAGCGGTAACTAATTTTTTTTTAATTATATATGTCAATTGGGAACACTATGGGACTGACATAGTCGACGACTTAAACTCCATGAATTGAAAACATATTAAAAAATAAGCATACATACTAGTTGCTGCTTGTGACTTTGTGCATGTAGGGTTTGTTTATATTGTGATCTCTCGAGAATTGGGATGAAAATTATAATATGTGCTTCTCCAGGCTATCTCTGTGGAAAATTTCATCAAGATTGGGTCAGCCGTTTGGTTAGGAAAATGTAACACAGATAGAGTTATTTTTACAATTAGGTAGCCCTACTGTTTGTTTTTGTTTACCTGTGATTGTCCAGGATAAAATGTATCCTATGTCCTTTTACAGAACTTAAATACCACATTTCATGGAATCCCTTTAGTAGGATTGTATTAAAAACATGCATTAGTTAAAAAAACAGCTGTCAGCACGATCTATAAAGGCCTATATACTCAATCGTAAAATCTTCTTTCTATTGATCAGGACTCCGGCACGGGACTCCCGGTCACACTGCGGGTGGATCCTAAAGGGTTCTACCTGTTCTGGACCGATCAAAACATGGAGGTTGAGCTGTTGGATCTCGCCACTATCAGAGACGTGAGGACTGGGGTCCACGCTAAAGTACCTAAGGTAAGTTATTACAGCTGTTAATCTATCTATACTAGGTATTATGTAACTGCAGCTGAGCTAACTCTGTGCATTGAAGATATATTTGAAAAACCAACTATTAAGGGGAACACAAATCCACAGTTAATAGAATTTTCGTCTGTTTGTTTGTATGATTGTTACCAATACACTCGGAAACTGCTGAGAGGATTTTAATGTGGAAACATAACGACTATGGGCTTCTTCTGTCATCCATGCGGTTGAAATCGCGGGAATAAGCTAGTACTATTATAAAACTATAACTAAAGCTAATTATGTACTACATTTATTCTATTGGAAACTATCGTGAGTTGAAATATTCATTACAAATATTAAACGGCTATCCAAAGCCTATACTCCCAGAAGAAGGAC
The DNA here is from genome assembly GCA_951640565.1 of Petrophora chlorosata. Classification (NCBI taxonomy): domain Eukaryota; kingdom Metazoa; phylum Arthropoda; class Insecta; order Lepidoptera; family Geometridae; genus Petrophora; species Petrophora chlorosata. The sequence goes on along the minus strand of OX621197.1, from coordinate 4,367,067 downwards.
ATCCTAATTGTCCGAAGTCTGGTCGGAGTTATCCGACACAATCATAACGTGAGTGTAACCAATTTATATTTATAGTTTATTCTATTCTTTTTTAATTACTATTATAAAGAAGGCTGTTGCTTTAAAAGATCGAAGAAATGAGAGGTGATCAGACAGAACGCTCATGACAAAATCAAGCTTCTTCAGCTCGTCATATTACCTAAGAACAGTTAACCGTTGAAGTAGACGTGTTCTTGAATTTAAACCACGTCTCTGCAAACGAAACGCCTTCCGACTAGGTGGAATAATTAAATGGGCAAAGTGACGCACAGCAGTTGGATGATAATAGCCGAAGATCGGACTCAGCAGCGTATATCTCTTCTACTGTTGTTGTGCCCGACGGGGTCCATATAAGACTTTGTACGTTTACCAAATTACACCGTGTACTACCTATGGAAGCAATAAAGAATCTGAATCTATATTGTGAGGACCTGTATTGGCTTTCCGATATATAGATCAGCTAACTACGATGTAATAGGCGATCGGTCTTCCTCTCAATAAATTAATACATATTGCAAGGAGCGTATGTCCTGTTGGTGGACTGCCATTGGATAATAATAGCTTAGTTTGTCATTGCCCAAATTATACATACCTAGTTTTTACGTTAACACAAAATGTTATCATCCCATCAAGTTCCCACTGCTGCTGCTGGGACACGGGCCTTCTCTCATAGAGAGAGTATGGGCCGTAATCCACCACTCAAAATATATACCTATTCCGTTAAATTATGTAGTACTCTTCTTTTTCTTTGTAGACCGCCCATTGTAACAGTTTAGTTTTAATTTGTTATTGTACTTTTTGTTATTATGTTTTCTGGTGGTGAAACAATAAAGAGTTATCTAATCTTCTAGACTTATCAAATGTATCAACGATAACCTGATTCTCCCATGGAGACATGCCCAGTGTGTCAGCTTCTACAAAACAATGTACCTATCTGATTGAAGATAACACAAAAACATACATTTGTAGAATGCTGCAAACGTTAAGCAAAATGAAAGGTTTTCTTTCTTATTCCTGTGAATATTTTACGACAGAGCTAAAAATATATGCCTTAGCGCAATAAACTGTAGTCCTAAATCTGGCAGAAGTCCAAACGCTTTCGTTTGTCTCTGTGGGTATTACTAATCAAGAGAAAGGGCTCAGACGGTCTGTTTGACTTGGCATCTACTGTCCACATTCTAAATAATATAATAGAATAACTACTATAAAGTGAGACTGTAGTGTCATAATCTTTCAATACGTAATTACAAATGTGTCCAAACAATTATATATATATATATATTTTATACCAGAAAAAAACCGACTTCAATTCTGATGTATATTCGAAGTCCAAGGTCGAATATCGATGGAATTTATATGGGACCACCTTGAAGCTATACTGAACCCTATGCAAATAATTTTCCAAATCGGGTTATAAATGACGGAGTTCTGAGGTAACCTCCTTGTTTTAAAATCGTTAATAGTGTAGCATTCTGTCACGTATACTAACCATTGTAACCCGCTTCTGCCAAGTAACCAACAGGCACATAAGAAACATAATGTTGTCAAAACAAACATAAAATGCTGCAACAAAAGTTCAAAAAAAAATGCCCCTCAGTTTCTTGCCGTATGTTCTGAGTAGTGGTTCTTTTGCCGATACGGTGGTACTCATTGTAATAATTGACGTTCATAAGTGCGTCTGTAACGCCAAAAAAAAAAGAACTTTGAACTTTGAACCTACTTTCCCAATGTGGGGTGTTCTCTCAGAGAGAAAGAGATTGAGGGAGTGAGAATGTGAGAGTATGGACGATACCTTCTTCTTCCATGCCAGGGCACATCGCAGCTTGTTCGTGTTGATGTTTGAATGACATGGACTCGAATGTTGTGATTCTTGAGCATACGGGTTTCCTCACGTTTTCCCTAACTATTATTAGAGTACGTGCACATTTGTCATTGGCACTACAATTCGCAATTCTGTATTCAGCAATTTCCTAAAGCACAAATTTCCACTTGGCTGGCTTGACTTGCTTTGTAAAAATAGCAAGAAGAAATGAGGGTTTATTTTAATGCTACTGTGGAATGTAACACAAAATCTCTCCAAAACCTGGCATTTAAACATGTACACATAGTAGGTCTGTAGGACCAACTTATACTATACTCTAACTATCATTATAAATTGCAATGAACCTATTCCAACGCAAAGTATAAATGATAGGGTAGATACTTAACGTAGTCGTATCTACTACGTAATACTCAAATTAGGTAGGTACCTAACAAATATTTAAAATTAAAAAAGTGATTTAATTTAAAAAATAAAAATTATTTATTTCATAATAGTACAAATTATAATTTGTTGCGACTCTAGCCACCAAACTAGGTGTTGACACCTGTATCTTGGCAGTTAGCTACTTCCAAGGTTTGTTCTGGCTCTTGTACATATAGTTAAGTTAAATTTAAATTAAATTAAGTAAATTAAATTTAGTTGATTAACAATAATAATATCAGTATTAATTAATTATAAAAATATTACAGATTAAGAATTAATAATATTAAAACATTAGATGTATTTCATGTTAATATCCATAACAAATTAAATGACTTGTCACGTACGTAATGCATTATGTAATGTAATGGACGATCGAAACGAAGAACGAGTCCTTCACGCAATTATTTTGACTTGTCATTGCAAACTTGTGGTCTGTATACCACTAACAATACTAACATCTCCGAACATTTCCTGTTCTACATATTTGATGTATAAAAATTGTTAACTCTTATTATATTCAGCCTATATCGTCCCACTGCAGGGCAAAGGCCTCCCTACTTTTCTTCCATTTCTTGCGGTCGTGAGATAGAATGGGCCAATCTAACAGGAATGTATCCAGATCGTCTTGCCATCTCCGTCTTGGTCTGCCGCGTTGTCTGCGTCCATTGTTGGGAACCCATTCGGTTGTTCTTTTGGCCCAAAGTTCGACAGACATGCGGCGGACGTGCCCAGCCCAATCCCATTTCAACCTAGCAGCTTTCTGAGTTCTGTGTGGTGTTACGTATTTGTAATTGTTAGCTGGCCAAATAAATATATATTTGATATTTGAACAAGATCATTTTGTACAAAACCAATTAGGACTACAGCATAGAAAACAACAGCTTCGTCATTGTGGTTTAAAAGTTTCGCGTCTAAGCGATCCCTAAACGAGCATGCCCACTTAAGCGGTATGCATAACAAAACCGCGAGCTGTCATCTTTGATATTCATGATATTTCATGTTATGGACGCATTAGGCTCGTTCGTATTACTTTACGAGTGGTGGCGGGAACATTACAGGGCGCGGTGGTGTGTCATTCCACACGGCTAACACTAGCGCGTCTTGCAGCCCCGCCTTCTGCAGGCGGCTTTATGATGAAACTAGCGCCCCGCCCCGGCTTCGCACGCGTACCCTTTACATATTTTTCTGAATAATGGTGTAAACCATATCTAATATAAAAAACCGGCCAAGTGCGAGTCGGACTCGCGCACGAAGGGTGTACCATTATCTATAAAAACGGCATAAAATACACGTTTATTGTATAGAAAAGCCCCCTTAAATATTTATTTTATTTGTTATAGCGGCAACAGAAATAGATCATCTGTGAAAATTTCAACTGTCTAACTATCACGGATCATGGGATACAGCCTGGTGAGGTGACAGACGGACAGCGAAGTCTTAGTAATAGGGTCCCGTTGTACCCTTTGAGTACGGAACCCTAAAAAGTTGTTTAGTAAACAGAAAGACGCGAAATGAGCTTTGTTATTTTACTTTAGTAGTTTTAGAGATTGGCTTTCCGCCGCCGGAGGCGGGCGCTTCCGTGCATTTGAGTTTTTTGCGGGAAAATCGCAGAATTCAGAATTTAAACTGTCTTCATCGTTAAGATCGGTTTACATGTTTCGGTTTTATTTGAGCACTAACAAACTAACTTTTGTATAATATAATTCGTTATGATTTTGTATAAATTTACGTTCAGGAGTTGTAACGTCTGTTTGTTTATCTTAAATTTTGGTGGTGAAGGCAACTTATTGCGAGGTGTGGTTCACGCAAATATTTTGTTTGCCTTGACCTACTATTATTTCCTATATAAGTATATTTAAGCATAGGATTACCTAGAACTACCTACTATTTTACATTATTTAGAATGTCCATTTACTTTAATTAGGAATTCTCCTTTTCGTATCACAAATATCTTTTTGTTTGAGAAGGACCGTTGTAGTAAATAAAAGAGACAGCCAAGCGGTGTAATGGAAGGATATGCAGTTTGAATGATTAAAGCAATAGGTGTAGGATTTCGGCGCAGGGTTCGGAATGAGAAGATCACGAGCTATGGAGTTATCGGTTTAATTAACACACTAGTACAACAACACTTGAAATCAACATAATTATCACTTAGTAGGTAGGTAAATATATGGCACGCATGCGCAGTCCATGCGTTCCCGCGGGTCGCGACAGACGAACTCCCCAAAAATCTAGCTATTCTAGCGCCCGCGGCGGGCGGCAGGCGGGGCCGGGGGGCCGCGGGGGGACAGGCGCGGGGTAAGCGACAAGCGCAGGGACGCGCATGCAAAGCCGGAAATCACCGCGCGAAATATTCAAATATTATAGGCACTAGGTTGCTGCATTGCGTTGTCTACATTTCCACCCCCTTGTTCAGAAACACCATCCTCGGTAGGCAACACAGCAACCTTTACAAGAGGTCGCCTTAGGAACCCATTGCGGGTCTTAATTGTACACACTCTTACTTGGCCATCGCGGCCGGGGTGAACCGCGCTAATAATTCCCCTAGGCCAGGTATTTCGGGGCTGATTTTGGTCAAAAATTAGCACCGGATCACCTATTTTTACCGGTGGTGCATCGCTGAACCACTTCTGACGTTTCTGAAGCGTGGGTACATATTCCCTGAGCCAACGCTTCCAGAACATGTCCGCTAGAGCTTGAGCTTTCCGCCAGGCCTTTCTACCATTTAAATCCGACGCATTAAAAGACCCTAGCGTAGATGCGCCCGACGCAGTACCTAGCAACAAGTGGTTGGGAGTTAGTGCAATTGGCCCATCAGGATCATCACCGACGTATGTCAATGGCCTGCTATTGATGATCATCTCTGCCTCTGTTAACAACGTCACTAAAACCTCCTCTCTAGGCACTCGCTCCTTCAACGTGGCTTTCAACGCAGTCTTAGCCGACCTAACTAACCGTTCCCAACACCCGCCCATATGTGGGGCTGCTGGAGGGTTAAACTGCCACGAGATTCGTTTTGTCAACATGAAGTCATTAATTTTGTCGTGTTCCATGTCGCGCAATGCGGCTTTCAACTCGGCATCGGCGCCAACAAAATTTGTTCCCCTATCGCTAAACATAACAGACGGCTGTCCACGACGAGCAACAAAACGTCGGATTGCCATTATGGCCGAATCTGCTGAAAGAGATGCGGCTACCTCGATATGAACGCCCCGAGTTACAAGACAGGTGAAAATGACACCCCACCTTTTTTCGCGACGCCTGCCAATAGCAACCTCCATTGGCCCAAAATAGTCCACGCCACAATGCACAAAAGCTCTCCTAGTATTTACTAGTCTAGTAGCGGGTAAATCTGCCATCTTAGGCGGAGAAGGAAGTGCGCGCCGAATACGACAAAATTGACAACTCGATACAACCGCTTTGACAGTTCGCCTAATCCGTGTTATCCAATATTTCTCCCTAATACAGTTTATTACTGTTTCGTGATTGGCATGGTGCGCGCGCTTGTGATGGTCAAGTACAAGAAGTCGTGCAGTATAATTGCGTCCGTCTAATATGATAGGATGCTTTTCATCGAATGTCAGCATCGGTGACTCACTCAACCGTCCTCTCACTCTTAGCACTCCATCATGCACAAAGGGATCCAAATCACGGATCTTGCTCATCGCAGGTAAAGCACTCCCGGTCTTCAGCACTTTCAGCTCCTCGGAGAATGTCTCTGCCTGAGATTGCTTGATCAAAATAATTTCCGCTTCTCGAATATTATCAATCGTCAACGGATCTGATTGTTTCTTCCGGCACATACCTACGAACGCAAGAACTCGCGCAGTAACTCTTACAGCTCGAATCCAGGAAGAAAACCGACGAATATCAATAAAAGATTCACATTGCCTCATTACGTTAACCTTTTCCAGTCGCTCGGAATCTACCTCAACAGCATCGTCATATTCATTAGGTGGCCACTCATCTTTAGGAAGTCGTAAAAACGACGGACCAGTCAACCACAACTTACAGTTCGTGGGCCAGCAAATTTTAGTGGCCTCATCTGCTGGATTTTCAGCAGATGGTACCCAACGCCAATCATTGGTATTGGATTTTCGGTCAATTTCAGCCAACCTGTGCGATACGAATTTTTGAAAATCACGTGGGTCAGAATGAATCCACTTCAAAACTGTTTTTGAGTCAGACCACAAATATTTACGCACTATTAGGACTTTCTGCTCCTTCTCTACTGTGAAGGCTAACCTACACGCCAAAACAGCTGCTTGAAGTTCAAGACGGGGCACGGAAACGACTTTCAGCGGAGCGACACGAGCTTTACCGACGACCATCGCTACATCGGTTTTTCCAGATGTGTCTTGACTAACCAGAAACGCCACAGCTGAATATGCGACCTCGCTAGCATCTCCAAACACGTGTAGTTCGAAACTCGAAGAGGTGCATCCATACCACCGGGGCACACGCATATTGACCAGTTGTTTTATATCCTGCAACCACCTTTCCCATTCCTTACACTCATCCTCTTTCAACTCATCATCCCATCCTATGCCAGACCTCCATACTTTCTGCAACAGGATCTTTGACTTTATCGTATATACGCACAACAGACCTAAAGGGTCAAAAACGCTCATAATGAATTTAAGGAAATCACGTTTCGTGGGGACAACCCTACCTTCGACTATATCAGGTGATAACCTTTTGAACGACAGATCAAATGCAAGTTCATCCGATTCCGGTATCCATATCATGCCTAAAGTCCGTTCGCTGCTGTTGGGAGACTTATCAAAATTCACCGTGCCAGGGACAACAGCAGGTAACTCTTCACGCAACTGAGGTGAGTTCGTCACCCACCCCCTAATCGCGAATCCACCTGCGGCGTGAATCATAGATACGTCTTTGATCAGCTGACGCGCGACGTCCACAGACTGTACACTATCTAAATAATCGTCCATATAATGTCTCTCATGGATCGCTTCTACGGCTTCAGGATAACGTTCTTGAAACTCGCTTGCATTTTTATTCAAAATGTAGATGGCCGACGTAGGCGACGACTTGGCTCCAAAGATCATGGAGTCCATAACATACATGTCCGGGTCGCGCACCCTATCTAAGCCTCTCCATAGAAACAACTGTGCGCCTTGATCCTCCTTACGAATTTTAACACGTAGAAACATATCGGCTATGTCAGCGGTATACGCTATCGGACCGGAACGGAACCTGAATAATATGCCTAACAAAGAATTAAGCAAGTCCGGCCCTGTAAGTAGGCAATCGTTCAGGCACACATTCTGGCTTCGCGCTGCAGCATCATAGACTAACCTAAGTTTGTTCGGTTTGTTAGGATTCGTCACCCCAAAATGCGGTAACCACCATACCGGGCTAACACTCATCGGACTAGACACAGGCTTAGCATACTTCTCGGATATCAACCGATCGATCTGACGCGTATATGCAGCCGCATATTCGGGATTTTTATCCATTTTATTCTCTACACTGCGTAACCGTTTGAAAGTAGAATCGTAATTATCAGGTAAATGTACCTCGTCACGTGACCACAGTAGCCCTACTTCCCAACCACCGTCTACTCGTCGGCTAGTGCTGTCTAATATTTTACACGCGCGCTCGGTTTCAACATTTTTACGAGACACTTCCGAAATACCTATCGACTCGAGTTCAAACTGCTGTTTCACAAGCTCATACAAATCACAGTCATCAGTATTTTCCGATAAAAAATTTACTGACTCGCGGGCGGACTCAGAAATGATACCTAACGGCCCGTGAACAACCCATCCCAACTTTGTACGCGACGCGACGGGTTGACCGGATTTACCCTGCCGTATTTCCTGGTTAACTATCAAATCCCAATTATCCTGCCCGATTAATAACATTGGCTTGGCGCACGACATCTCACAGCAATCCAAATCTCTTAAATGCCTATTTTGAGCTAACACTCTAGCGGGCACAGTCTGGGGCGGCAAATCAATGTTTGTTATAGTACGCAACATTATATTATGACATAAGCCGTTTGGGCCACGAATTAGCGCAGTTACCCTACATGAGCTATTGTCAGTTACTACATGACCACGGGCACTGATTATTTTCAACGGGGATACGGGACCACTGAACTTTGAACTTATGCTACTGTCTACCAACGACACTGTGGCCCCGTCATCCAAGAGCGCATAACACTTATGTTCCACATCGTCAATAATTACGGTAACAGGCATCACTTTTAACAATGTTTTTGTGCATCGCTCACCCATACTCGTTACCGACTCGGCGACGGAACTCGGCGCGGATGCATGCGTCGCCGCGGCGGGCGCGGGAACATGCGCCGCCGCGGCAACGACCGGCGCGCGCGTGCCGTCATTGGTGCCACCGGCGCTCGATTTTACGTAGTGAAGGAGCACGTGATGCGGAGCACGACACTTAGAGCATCGTTTAGCGTTACACTTAAAACGAGAATGTTGTTGAACTAAACACTTAAAACACAACTTGTTTAATTTAACTAAGTCCCACTTCTCTTTCTCACTTTTTGCCGCGAAAATGTCACAGTCCGGTAAAAGATGATGTTTCGTACACAACGGACACGAAGACTTAACATCCGATGTTCGTGCACTAATTGACGTCGAAGGCACGAGCGTAGTTGTCGACGACGTTTGCTCCGGTAGGTCCACGCTGGTATGTACACGATGAGTTACCCGACGGCCACGGGACGACTCGGCGCCGATTATTCCTGCGTTATTCCCGGCGCTGACAACACTCCGATTTCGGCACGTTTTGTTGTTGTCGGTGGCGGGGGCGGCATTCAGTGGCAGGTAATATGCCGTCGCACTAGTGATGTGACTCAGGAACTCGAGTACCACACTCAAGTTCGGCGAGATTCGTAGATCTTCCCCACTGATCGAATTTATTTTCATCGCATATTCTCCGTACTGCGATCTTTGCACGGGTGTCAACTTGCCTAGAATCTCGTGGGTTAACTGCGGATTATTGAGGTAACCTTCAGCTCTGATATTTTTCAATATGTGCACACAATTTCTGACGACTGAAGTCATATGACGTAACTCGACACCGCTGTCGGACACGGTTGGCAATCTTCTAACTTTCTGTATCGCACTTTCTAGCAGGAGATTAGGGTGTCCAAACTGTTCTTCAAGGGCGTGAATAACGACTTTGGGATCAGAGCCGGTGCGGAGGAGATCTTCTACGGCGTATTTTGCCGTACCGCGCAGTGACGACTGTAGTCGTACGATGTTTTCATAACTGCTATATGACGGCTCAGATATCTCGTACGCTCTACGGAAAGAAAGCCAATCCACGGGATTGCCGTCGAACAACTGAAGATCCATCTGCCGCGGTTTCTGTTTTGACATGCCATTTATAATAGCGTCAGCGAGCTGCATGATGTCGGACGCAGCGACAGGGCGAGCGTGGGCGACGGCGGCGGTGCCGTCGGCGTAGCGCTCACGGGATTCGTGGTCGTGGCGCACGGGCTGCACACAACGGTCGTAGTATGTGGGTTGCTCACGAAGCTCGTGGCTTGCGGCGAGCTCATGGCTCACGGCGGCGGCACGTTCGTGGCTCACGGCGGTGGCACGCTCGTGGCGCGCGGTATCAGCGGGGGCCGCGAGTGAGGCGGGGGGTGCGGGCTCGCGCAACGTGTTCGAACACGTCGCCGGTGTTTCGCTCGAAATGTGTTCGGTTGTGTCTTTTCTCGTGTTCAACGTTTCGAGCCACTGTTCGACGTTGCCGTTATTCACTCCGCTATCACTCGGCTGCCTTTCTACTTCTTCTTCCAAATCTATTTCTGCTATATCAAGTGCCAACTTCTTTTTTATCAGGACTTCTTTCACCTTCGCTAGTTGTACTTCGGCCTCGTACTCCGCACGTAGGCGCAAAGCTTCGCGGCTTAAGCGGCTTGACTTCGACGCAGCACTAACACTCGGGGTCCGAGCACACGGCGTCGCCGTCGCAATCACACACGACGCCTCGGATCCAGGTGGAATTGGTCGATTGCCAGCAGAAGCATGAGCGTTGCTCCTAGTAACTCGTTTCAACGACATCTTCACAATCCTTCTCGAAGGACTAAAATTGTAGGATTTCGGCGCAGGGTTCGGAATGAGAAGATCACGAGCTATGGAGTTATCGGTTTAATTAACACACTAGTACAACAACACTTGAAATCAACATAATTATCACTTAGTAGGTAGGTTAATATATGGCACGCATGCGCAGTCCATGCGTTCCCGCGGGTCGCGACAGACGAACTCCCCAAAAATCTAGCTATTCTAGCGCCCGCGGCGGGCGGCAGGCGGGGCCGGGGGGCCGCGGGGGGACAGGCGCGGGGTAAGCGACAAGCGCAGGGACGCGCATGCAAAGCCGGAAATCACCGCGCGAAATATTCAAATATTATAGGCACTAGGTTGCTGCATTGCGTTGTCTACAATAGGGGATCGGACAGTAATCGAGAAAAAATCTAAAATGTAGTCAGAACGAATGTACGTCTAACCAGAAAGATCATTCAATCAATATTTTTGTGAAATAATAATGATTTTTATATTTTTAAATCAATAAATAATTCTGACATTTTTAATCTGTTCTTCATCTCAAACGAAACGACAATCACAGCGCATGACGTCATTTGTAGGCAAATGCCGTGAGTCAAGCTTGTGTTTATTTTACGTTTTTGCTTTTAATAAAATATATGTTTGCTAATTTTTTCGTTCCATTACTACAATATAGTCCCCAAACTTCACAAAACGTATTAGAATCTCTTCGCAAGTTTTATTTCGAAGAGTTTGTCGTCTTCTACCTACATATGACGTCACAATTTTTGAGTTGACCGTTTGCGCGGCCATATTTGAAACAATGTTTAAACAAAGCTTTAGGTACTTTTAGAGCGTTATTTAATTAAAATAGTATTTTTCATGACTGTATACATTCATTCACAAAGTTGTCCGATCCCCTATTACTATCCGGTGTAAAGCAAACGAAAGATACCGAAAGTTTCATTCGAGAAGGCTTCTTCCGGTGTACCACTGCTTGAAGTATATAACACCAATATTTACTTTAAATGCTTACTTTGTTATCAACTCATCAAAGATATGCCTCGCTCAAAGCAGAAATGCGCATACCTACATTTGTAAACAAATAAATCTACTAAGAAACAAGCTTTCAAAGCTCTTTAAACTAGGACGCGATACAAAATTTGGTACTATACTGGCTCCTTTTCATTTTAAGACGATCACATACATATATCCTGGCCACTTGCTAAGATTCCCTGTATGTAGGGAACCAGGAACTGAGGCCCATGGTGCCACAACGCCCAGACACGATACAAATGCTTGCGTTTTTTTTTCTAAGCACGAACATTTGTCCCATTGCGGAAATCGAATCCGCAACCTCAGTGGTAGATTTGAGCTAACCTGCCCAACCACTACACCACAGAGGCTGTCAAAAGAGATTCTAGTAGACATCAAATAATAGGTGCAGCTCTTATAGAATGTGGTCATTGTCGTTTATGTGAAGAGCCAGAAGTGGTATGGCCATATTATTACGGCTTAGCGTTCAATATCGATAACGTATAAGTGTTTTTACAGCGCGGCTACTGTAATGGCCCATGTCGGAAGGGCGCCGGTTGTAGGGTTGCTACAACGACCTAACTGACGCCTCTGTAATAAAGTAACATTTTTACTACCTTACCAAAAAGATGAGGTTCCTAATTGAATTACGACAATTTTTTTAATCTGCCTCATTGTCCATCTGTTCGTATTCGCCAATGTCTTCCATTTATTAACCTACTTATTCGTATTTTAACCGATTTCAAAAAAGGTGAGGTTCTCAATTCAATTGTTGTTTTTATGTTTGTGACTTAAGAACTCCGTCATTTAAAATTTAAAAAATTGTTTTGAACCCAACGGGTTCAGTATAGCTACAATGTGGTCCCATGTAAATTTCATCAACTATCGACCTAGGACTTTGAAGGTAAATCAGAAAAAGAACTTATTGTTGTACTACGACAATTAGGAAGCTTCAAAGTCAAATATAATTTATTAAATAGACAAAAAATACACTGTTAAGGTCATAAACACATGATACATATAAAATTAAAAATAATATATTAATAATATGTTAAAAAAAAGGTACGTATGTTTACCCATTTCTTTCCTATACTCAAATTTAAGTCCGCTTCAACGCTCGCTAACGTTTAACCATGTTATCATTTCCTATGACTTTTTCTCAAAAGATTATATCATACTTCTGTTACGTTTCCATACTTTGAGAAGTCGTTTGAAAACTACAAGTATCTAACACCCAAAGAACTACAGCAAAACTAGGTCAAAACTAAATCGTTGCATGGTAACCCTGAAACACAGGAAGAGGGCGCTATAATCATCAGACATGGGGATCGTAGTATTATAATGATGGTTATGTTGACTGACTGTTATGTGAATGAACGGCTTAAACGACGTTCAACTACCAAACGTTATATGAAACGAAATATGTCTGTCTCATATGTCTGTCTGTCATAAACGCGGATAATGAATATAAACGCCTGTCTCTGCCATTTGTGAAAAGCATTACGTACTGGTGGTAGGTTTCTCGTATGCAAGAGGCCGTCTGGGTGGGTATCACCGCTTTGCCAGTTATTCAGCCGCCAAGCAGTAATACGCAAGCATTACTGTGTTCCGGTTTGAAGAGCATTGTAGCCAGCGAAATTACTGGGCATTATGAGAGTCAATAGCTAATTGTCTCAGGTTGACGAGACAATTAGCTTAGACAGAATTTTGCAAAACACAGTGCTGGGTGGTGCTGTTATTGTTATGGGCTGGCGTATTGCTTAGCATCAGGCAAACGACCAGCTCGTCTCGTCATTCAGTTTCATACGTCTACGGATATTCGACGTATATCGTATAAAAAGAGATAATACCTAAGTATACCTACACACAATTACATAAAAGGGAAAAGAGGAACATGCGGATTTCAGTAAAAGACATAAAAATGCCCAAATAGTTTAAAAAATACATTAGCAAACAAGTAAACGTTTCATCAAACAAAAAAACCGATTTCAATGTATCTTCGAAGTCCAACGACAAATATCGATGAAATTTGTATGGGAACACTTCGTAGCGTAATAATTTTTCAAATCGGTTTATGAATGACCGAGTTCTGAGGTAACAAACATAAAAAAATACAATCGAAAAGAGAACCTTCTCCTTTTTTAAATACTCGTACCTAGGTTAAAAATGTTGCCTGTCACCACCTGCAATTACGAATCGATTGACAACTTATTCATCAAAATCGGATGAGTAACCTATTTAAGATTAGAAGAAGAAAAATGATATTGCTAGGGCAGCGATCGAACCTGCGTCTACCACTGGGCCACCGAGCCAACTGCTCGAGCAACCAAATTTCTTCTATCCTTCTTATATCGTCTTATGGGGACGATTCTACGTCATCTGTCGTCAATGTTTTTAAATTGATCAAAATTTAATATACCAATAAAATATAATATAATTTATATTGAACCTGTTTAGACCATTTTAGAAATTCACGTGAAACCTAACGAAAGCTAAACTAAAATGTTTAGTTTTCGGAGTCTGCTAAATCGATTAAAATGGTAACCATATGCGATGTTGCCTCTCTCTATGAGAGAAGGCCCGTGTCCCGTGATGGGCTGATGATGATGATGATGCGGTGTTGTCTCACATTGTTTAAATATCATAATTAATGTCCGGTTTGAAGGCTTGTGGTTACCCACCGATACCTATCGCGGTTTCTACCCGGGAAAATACTCTTGTTTATAAGAAAACAAATTGATAGTTCCAGATAATTTTATATATACCTTTTTTGTTTTGATAGTGTTTTATTATTATCACTTGAGGGTTTCGTCATTATTATCATCATCATCATTGCAGCCTATGTCCACCCACTGCTGGGTATAGGCATCCTCTCCCTCACGCTATTTGTTCTGTGTGCATTAGAAAACCAAATTCTGTATTTATAACACATCAAGCAACTTCCCATCTATTTCATAATCATTGCGATTATCTTACCAAGTAGAAGTTAACTGGCATGTAATCTGGCTAACATTTGATTCTCTTTCTTGAACATCACGTTATGTTTTTGACCTGTTTTGCTATTTTGCAAATTTCTTTGTAGGTTCAACGTAACAACTATTGTACAAAAATTCATAATAAAATCATTAAATAAAATTCATTTCATGAATGTTATGGAATCAGGCGTGACGTTGCGGAAATACATCTCAAAACTGTCGTAACTGAATACATAATATATTCAGCGGGATTACACTACATATTTTCATTGCGTTTCAGTTTTTAATTTTTTTTATTTCAAACAAATAAATCCATAGTTTTTTAGTAGGTAAGTACAAAAGCCCTACCTCTACAAACATCTCGAATTAGTAGGTACACCGTTCACAAGCGAGATCCAGGTCATAGCCTGATATCTGTATATAATATAACATTCATGGCCTACCTCTGCTGATAAAAAGCGTAATTTTATAACCGTAGTACATAAATATGCGATAAGCCCCGTTCGTGATTGCGATGAAATAAATTAGATGATCATAATGAAACTGGGTATTTTATCGCTTCGCTTTCAACTACTAATTTAATAGCCTAGCTCTAGCGCATGTTATAACGTATAGATATAAAGGTGTGATGTGAGAGATGTTTGCACCACTTCTGCGATCTTGCGAAACGTGTGGAGTGCGCCAGTTGCGATTGCCAAGCTTGTGTAGGTATCTGGAGATATTATATCGCGATGAAAGAGATGATGCATTGGTCTAGACGCCCTTTAGTGGGTCGGCTGCGGGTCGGCTGCAGGTCGATCCATGTTATGACTGAGATTGTTTTCTAGCTGACTGTGTTACATTATTTGGAAAAGGCAATAGGTGTGGTAGTGCTTGCTGGTTTATCAAGTATTAATTAAATGTGTAGCATAAATAAATCAACGATCGATCACTTTCCATTTAAATAAATAAAATAAACAATACATAAAGCTACCAAAAGCAATTAGTTTACAGAAAACATAAATCAGATTTTCGCGTATCAATATATCAATTTTACAAACAGCGTTGTATCCACACCTAACACACAAATTCATTGGAAGAACTGAGTTTACACAGAATTCGATTACAAAATATCAGATCAAAAACATTGCGTGTACTCGTACATATGTACAGTCGTGACGGTGTTCAAAGAGTGAGTCCTAAGATCTCTTTGGTATTACGAATAACTAAGAAAGTAAGTATTATAAACTATGTATGTAAGGATTTATTTCCACGTCGGAGTTAGGTGCCGTGTTTGCGCTGCATCACAAGTGCTCTCCGCTAAAAGAGCCGAGAACTGAGTGGCGAATACTTCGTTCTTTGAATTGGTCTTTTGTTTGGCAATCTTATGAAATCAATTTTAAGAAAGGATGCCAATCCTTTCTTAAAATACTTAAGTATGATGTAAGTGCCGCTGGTTACCTGAAGATTCTAATAAATTACGAATGAAGTCGCTTGATTCAAATGTGAAATAGCGAATGAGTATGTAGAATCTCTGAATTGAACTCCATTCCTTCCCAAGACGGAATGGAGTTTGTAGTGTGAGCTGCATTTCAAGTGCTCTCAGCTAAACAAGCCGAGCGTCGAGTGGCTAAAGCTCTTGATTCTTTGAGTTGGTCTTTTGTTTGCAATCATTTATAAGAAAGATTAAAATTCAATTTAAAAAGTATCGTTATAATAATGGACAGGTTTAGAAGCCTCGTTTCGACTGGGTTCTCAGTTGCGTCTATCAAGTTTAGGAGTCAACGATATTCTAGAGTGGATTTACTCAAGCTGTTCATGATGACAGTGTAAGTAGCATATGGCGGGCTTGTAAAAGATGACTTCTCATTTTCTCCAAAATATTTTATTATAAAATACCAAATCGACCTTTGATAAACGTGACTTCAAAGTTTTATAAAGTTGCGACGTTGAAACGGGTCAATCAAGTTCATAATCTTTTCGTCTCTGTCAAATGTTGGACCTTTATGGATAGACCTCTCCTTTTTCGATCCTGAGCCATTCTGACCTGATTAGAATTTATCCGTTACAGATAAAGAATTCGTCTGAGGTCAGGTTCTATTAGCTCGTGTGTTAAAGCAAGATCTATGTCACATGGCTCCCCCCGCATCACTTACAATTACAACTTCAAAGAAGTAATTACAACTGTCAGCGAGCGGTCAGTGCTTTCCCTCCTAAAAGCTTTTTGTTAGTTTCCTGCTTAAAGTTTTCGATAAACGAGAAGCGACTGTTCTGCACGTGCGTTCACCAAAGGCCTATTTAATATTTAAGGGGTCGGCCGGACACAAAACAACTGTCAGGATATAATCAAGATTTTCTTATACTGATTTAGTGAAGTCGTGAGTAGATTTCTTTTTTAGTCCATGAATGTTTTTGAATTTTGATGTCCATCAAGCGACCAGAAATGGGAAAAACCTCAATTCCTTAGAGATGGCATAAAACCTGCGACCAAACATAATTATCGCTATACTCAGTAGCACAGTGTGTTTAGACTGTGATTTGCTTTCCAATATAAAAAACAATATGTTCGTTCTATCGCATTATTCATTAGAAGGCGGAATCGGATTCGCGAGAAAATAGCTAGTAGTTTAATAAAACCCAAACGTTTCTAAAGTGACTCCATTACGTCACTTGTTACTCGTTAGCGAGCTCGGAAGTTTGCGAACTTGGCGCTGTAGGCCCTGGGTCTGATCAAGTAAAGTATTCAAGGCATTGATTTTTGACGGCTTACAGGGCCCGAGGGAAGCGACACAAAGAGTATCAAGAACCTGTTGCGTTCACGATAATGTTCGTAGACGTATCTCGTTTGTATTCAAAGCGAAACCATTGATCATAAATACCTGCACCAAAACGTAGGAACCTCTTTGAGGGTGCTGTATTGATTTTACTATCATGATGAATATGTCAAGTATGTCAACCCATGCTTAAAAAGTGTAGGGATTTTCTCTCTTCCCTTTTTTGGGATTGTAGATGAATGAACCTTAACAATGCCGTAATTTCTAAAGGTGATATATGAAATATTCTATGTACAATAACTATCACGTTGTTCTGTCCAGTCATTTACTGAAATATTTTTATGAATGGGGTTTGATTTCAAGCTAAATTCTAAAAGCTATTTAAATGCCATTTGAGTCAGAAACTTGATTACGATGTTATTTATCAATCAGAGGTTTTTCTAATGCTTAAAACTAGCCTGAAACAATTCATCTTTCAGATTTTCCAGAATTTCAGTTTTTAAATTAAACTAATCCATTCCCAGAATCGTATAACATTGTGACACGTAAAGACGTCTCTCTCTACGTCTCATAGAGGCAGTAGTCATATCTCTAACTCCAATTCTAGCCATCCATTATTCCTCCCATTATTATGATGAGCATAAAATGTTCGGTGAGGTGAGACGGCTGTGAGACCACTGTAAGGGGGTATACTGTCTGTCTGTATTCATCTCTCATGTGCTCTGTAAAAACCTAAATAGCAAGGTAAGCAAGGTTCTTAGTAAGAGCATTTTCTTTCTTTGAAGAAAGTGCCCTACATCCCTTGATTCTTGTTTTTTTAGAAACATAATTGTATAACGGTTACTGGCACTACCATTATTGCTCTAGATGCGATGGACGCCCGGTGTTGCGCTAAAATTACCTCTATCCAGCCATCCGCCGGCAGATCGTTATCGATTCCGTCTCATGCACTAATTTTAGAAAAAAACACGCTATAAATTTAACTTTAGTCACTGACATTTTGCAAGCGGCTCCGTTGCGGTGAGATTTATGGCTGGATTACTTATATCGAACATAGGCGGCCTTACATCAGTTCCTATTCGTAAGATCTACCCCCATTTCTCTTCTTTCTCATTTAAATAGGTATCTATTTCAATCCCATTCTTTGTTCATTAAATAACCGAGATGTTATCACATGTACAGATTACTATAATAAATCTTGGAATCACACTTGGAATATAAAAAAAATAGTTTATTGAAATGCTTTTTGAATGCTGGAGTGGCGCAGCGCCAGCGTGTCAATATCTGAATAAAAGGAGCTTTGATGCCAAGTACCTAAAGTACACGTACATTTAATTACAATAAATGCTTTGTTTCATCGCCAGATGTGTAAGTACACTTTCGCCCATTAAGCCTGAGTGTTTTGTTATATAACTATTTTGATAAGCGGTCGGCGTCGACAGACGTTTTATAAACAACGGAGAAATGTGTAAACAAGTGGGAGTTAAGTGTAACGAATTACGATATTGCTACCGGGAAAACTCATTAGGGGCTTTCAATTTGTGCCATTAGGTAAAAGGCGGGGTGTCATTAATTTATAGTTCCGTGCGAAAGTTTCCGTCTAGGAGTACCCTATTTAGTCGAGAGGCTTCCGTGCAATGTAATCACGATTGAAGGTATTGATTTGTGCCGAGCGAGATATTTTGTTGAAGGATTGGTGTTCGCTTGGGATGACATTGGCTATAAGTTTGCTACGATTATGTCGGATTGGGTTGGACACGTGCGTGAGTCGGTAGTTTTCAGAAATGAGGGCTCAGGTCGTAATACGCCCGGGGGCGGGCAGCCCAATCATGGCATAGAATAGAATAGATGGAGATACAACAATGCGTGATTGTTTAGATTATCTGTGATCATTTGGACAGAACACAGTACTGCTGGTTCTCCGAGCGGTAATTTATTTTATCTTCACTTATAATTTTAAAATCGTGATCTTCTGTTTTCCAGTACCTACAGTACAGTTCGGCCTGACAAAGGAGATTAGAAATATTTTTTTGGGGCTTTAATTGTATATGACGAGTGGCGACTACGGCTCGGTGTTTAAACTCACACACATGCTTTAATTACCCCTATGATGCATTAGTTTCATAAACTACTATTGTTATAGACATTATGTGGTTTGATGCGGTTAAACTCCTTTTATGTTATCAGTAACTATTCATTATACTGTGAATAAAAAAAACTGAACTATGATTGTGCTTATTCCATACGAGATACGATTATCGAAGAGACACGTACATGATATAAGAAGAATTAATGAATCTCTTTTACACTTCTCTTTAGTGATTAATTTAGCCAGTAGATGTCAGACTGTACCATAGAATTGTATTGCAAGCGTTAATTTGTCTTCTATTAGATGTTGTCTTGATGTACAGTACCTATGTAATGTAGGTTTTTGCGGTTAATGTCGGGTTATTGTATGATTATGCGCTTCCGCCGTTATGTTCCCACGCCGCGACACATCCCAGATTTTATCTCTACTTTTATGCCCGTTTTATTGATATCGCGGGCATTAAATCGGGAACCTGACTTTATATAATGTTGTAGGCATTTGGTGTGGTTGTAGCGGTTCGTGAAACGTCTAGACGGTATGTTTAATGGTGCTCCCACGTAAACAAACATTGATGCAAATAATGATAAATGATTTTCAGTGTTGGAAAACTTTTGTTTGGAATTATTTGCGAACATTGGTATAGAGCGTGGGCGTACAACATTGTTGTGTATGGAGAAAGCGTTTCAGTTGTCGTCATACTTTACGACTTCGTATAATGCAGCAATATATATATTTTTATGAAACTGTAATTTATTTCCCAAAATTACGCAGTCCGCTATACAATACAATTAAATATTGATTTATACACTTTTTTAATTGTTAATTGGCTTGCTTTTGACTTAGTAGTCAAAATAATAGATGCCATAGTTGGCATCTGATGGTAAGCAACGATGCGGTCGACGATGTAGCACGCTTGCCAAGATAGTATCTGTTCACTCGAGACTTGAAGTTTCCTAGATTGCAACTATCAGGAAAGACTGACTCTGGCAGGAAGTTCCACTCGTTAGCAATGCGCAAAAAGAAAGTGGAAGCGAAGCGCTTAGTGCGAAGAGGAATATCCATCATGAAACGGTGGCGCGATGACGTTCGTCTTGTAGTCCGATGATGAAAGGGGACGGGGGAATTAGTTGGTGCAATTCCGACGCGCACTCTCGGAGATATGATAATATCCCATAAAGAACCGATAGACTGGCAACTCTGCATCGATGTTCAAGACTGTGGAGTCTTTACTAGAATAATTCGTCGCCAATGAGTCTCTTAGTTCGCCTCTCGATTTACTCTAGAGCTTCAAGCTGGTAGGTACTTAGCTGATCCATCCCAAAGGTGAGAGCAGTACTCTATACACGACCGGATTTGTGCTTGGTATAGATTTAATGTTAGATTATTTATCGGTGGGCTACCCAAACTAGGCCTGTATCTTGGCAACCCATTTCGATTTACCATACAGAGAAGCGCTTGCTTGTGCTTAGCAATAACAGATAGAATTTCTGCTGCCAAATCCCTATCGTGTCGTCCCAATGAGGAAGCGGACTTAGACATCTTACTTAGACTTAGACTTGACATCTTAGACAGCACAAGGCATGTTCCTTGAATCCATATTTGTTCCCTCTTCACGCCGCAACGGCTGAACAGATTTGAGTGAAATTCGGAACGGAGTTAGCTTATACCCTGGATTATTACATAGGCACAGAATACTAAGGGACAGAAGCATCAATCCGCAAAGAAATTTAAACAAATAGCGACTCTTGCTATGACGCAATAAAATTCAATTCAGCTCGTGTAGCGTTGCATACCTACCAGTCATATTAACCTACAGAGCGCCTCTCTTTCTATCGCATAGCTCTTATCTCTTATCTCTTCTGACGCGGCACGTGTAACGACACGCGACCCGCCGTCGGTGTCCGGCTATGTACTTGTAGCTTCGTACCTACAGTGCGGAGTGCGCTAGGCCTGACATAGGCTACTTTTTATCCCGACAAACCGCGGGGCGCAGCTAGTATATAATATATGAATAAAGATACAATAAAAAGGTAAATATTACAGCGAATTTCCTTTGTCTGTAGGCGTTTTGGCTAATGCTACGTTATGCCTCCGCCTACCACACACGTAGCTGCTTTCATGGCAGTATCGATCACGCATGTTGATTTTATTCAAACAGGTACATAATGTTAGCACGTTTAGTATTGGTTGTAAATCACGAGCTGATCGATGTGTGTTTAGTTTAGAATATGGGCGGCTATTTCTTCTGGTTGAACTTTTAAATTTAATCCACACTATCCGCACTAATACACAATACCATACACTATACTTTATTGTACACCAAACAAAAATAATCAGTAAGTACATGAAAACAACTTAAAACTAAAGTACAATGGGCGGACTTATCGCTGAAAGCGATCTCTTCCAGTCAACCTTTGGATGGAGTTAAAAGGGGAGCAAGGGAGGTCGGCGGTGTACTTAAAATAATAATAAATTATTATAATACTTATGTTATACATGCGAAAGTTTATGGGGATGGATGTTTGTTACACGATCAAACAAAAACTTCTAAATAGATTTTGATAAAATTTGGTACTTTAGGCAAGTTAAAACAAAACAAATATATCGTAAATATCCCGTTGCTAAATCAAATCCTAATGTCCGTGACCATGATAGTTCTTATATCAAAGGTTTTGTGATTTAAGGAGCACAATTATTTTAAATCCGAACAAGGTTTTTGTTGAAAAATATATTTTTCAAGACAAGCTTTTAAGAAATTTGAAATCGGAACGGCGAGCAGATTAAAATGAGCCCAAACACTAGTAGTTTACGATTATCCGTCAAGGCGTTCCATTGCCCACCTTCCGTCTCTATCATTAGATTAGCTGGCTGTCACCATAATATTGGATTGTCATGAGACTTTGAAAAGTAGGCAAATTCAACTCCGTACGATAAGAGGAAGTGGTTCTGATTCAACTTGCAAGATTTGACCCAAACCAACAAACATTGCAAGTTAAATAAAAGCTCGTATTAATAATTAATTTTTAGAAAAAACAAAAACCAACTTCAATGTATCTTCGAAGTCCAAGGTCAAATATCGATGAAATTTATATGGGTCCACTTCGTAGCTATACTGAACCAAACGCAAAAATATTTTTCCAAATCGGTTCATAAATGACGGAGGATAGCTATACTGAACCAAACGCAAAAATAATTTTCCAAATCGGTTCATAAATGACGGAGGTCTGAGGGAACAAACATAAAAAAAATATTAAAAAAAAAATCGAACGGAAAATCTCCTTTTTGAAGTCGGTTAAAAACAACCCTTAATTGTGTTTGCATCATCAGAATCAGACGTCGCATTCCGAAACCCATTATGAGTAATACATGGAAAATGAAATCTTGCCTAATACCTTCTCGAGAAAATTGCTTCAAACCAATTTCTTCCTCGCGAAATTAAGGTAAGTACATACATCGTTTTTCATCATTATTCTAACACCAGCAAGCACCCGCGACTTCGTCCGCGGCGACATGAAAATATATCCTGTGGTACTCAGGGATACCTTACCTTACCTTTCTATCAGTAAAAGAATTTTCAAAATCGGTTCGGCTGTTCAGTATTAGGTGATATGTATAGAAGTATAGACAAGCTGTATCCGCGACTTTGTTCGAAACTTTGGACTATAGCCTACTAACTGCACCCTGCGGTTTCCCGGGGTAAAAAGTATGTGTTAATCCAGGGTATAAGATACCTCCATACCAAATTTCATCAAAATCCATTCAGTAGTTTTTGCGTGAAAGAGTAACAAAGGTACATCCACACTTACAAACTTTCGCATCGGTTATTAGTAGGTAGTAGGATAGTAAGTTCAACGCATAGTAAGCAATAATAATGAGGATTGTTTCATATACCGACTAATATTTAAAAAAAAGCATATTATAGGAATCCAATTGGAATAAGCGATTTGGTTTTTCTTGGGTTCGATTAATTTTAATAAGTAAACCGAGGGTAATGTCGTCATCAGCGGCCTAATAAAATGTAAAGATTTTTTAACGAAGAAATAATTGCTGTAGGTATACTATACAATGTATGTAAACGAGTATATTAAACTATTTCTGAAAAATCTCTAAATAATGATGGAAACCTCAATAAAATCCATCAGGTAGAGAAGTACTACGTGATTAAACAGGCATGTGTGGGTGGATGACACAATCAAGTCCCTACCTATCGCATCCACCACAACGGCGATATGTTAGTACCAGTAGCCTTTTTAAGACCAATGTTCTTTTCAAGATAGGGATGCTAAATTTATTGGCTACGCTATTGTCTCGTAACGGTTTTAAAGTCTAGCGTCACTTAGCTTAATTACCACTGTCAGTCAGACTGACAGGTTGTTTATAGATGAGCTCACCGTCTCTTCACTCACACGACAGCACTCCAAAACTAAAGCTCCATTTGACTATATAAACTAAACTTTTATGTCACATTTTTTTTATTTTTACCTCTATTTTACACTTGTAAAAAAGCTTGAGCTTTTATTTAACTTGCAATGTATGTATGTTTGGCCGGGTGGAATCTTGCAAGGTGAATCAGAACCACTTCCTCTTGTCCTACAAGGTTGACATTTTGCATACTTGTCAAAGTCCGATGACAATGCAATATTATGGTATTAGCCAGCTGATCTGATGATGGAGACGGAAGGTAGGCAATGGAACTCCTTGACGGATAATTGTAAACTACTAGTGTTTGGGCTCATTTTAATCTGCTCCCGATTCCGATTACGAGTTTGTTAGGCTTGTCTTGAAAAATATATTTTTCAATAAAAAAACCTATTGTTTACCAAACCACAATCTAATAAACTATATAATTTTTGATGAAATTATACGCTGCAATATTATGTTCGTGTATTAATAATAATAATATTTTGGGAATGGACGGAAAAGTAAAAAATCATAGACGATTTTCCCTTTTGAAGAAATTCAACCCCACATTTCTGCGGAAAGTGTAGATGTGACTCGAATCCAATTGATACGCCATTGCCTTTATTTATACGTACAGCTATAACTACATTTGACACTTGTGCCATAGTTGTATCGGTTCCTTAATTGGTGTATTTTCCACGTGGGCGTGGATTGTAATGGCTGTAATATCAGAACAATTTCCAAAGCAGACTTACAAGCAGCAAAGCTACTTAATGGTAACACTTAAACTTTTGCGATTCAAACACTTCTCTAAATAGTATAAAAAAGTACGCGTCATTTCTATATCCCAGCTTATTTCTTCTAAACCACGCATCGGATTTTGATACGGTTTTCACTGTCATTAAGATATGTTTTACGGAAGGTTAACAATACATTCTAATTAAGTTTTTGTATAGTAGAGAAAATTCAATGTTTTGTAATCAAGTCATCAAAAAATCACTCCACATAAGTAAATTGCATCCGTGCGAAGCCGGGTCGCTAGTTCATATTATATCGACCTTTAATAATTGCGATCGCAAAAATATTACGATCGTTTACTTCGAAGGTGACTTCCAGTTGCATTGATCCTGGTCACGACAAGACTTAAAAAGGGGAATGGTACATTGTTACCCTACAAAACCTGACGATTCAATCTGTTTGGGTATTGAAAGAAAGAAAGAAAAAAAACTATTAATTCGGCACACAAACACGACAAACAAAAAATAAAACTTAAATAATAAATATATGTGCCGAATGGGCTCAGCTCAGCATAAAATGCCGAGAGTTTTACACTACTCGGCGCTGATTTTCAGCTGATACCCGTTTTGCTATAGGAACAGTGAAAAAATTACTGAACATAAAATCCGGTCCATCAAATTAGCTTTACTTATACATTAAAAATTGAGTAAACAGATAAAAAGTGAGTAAAATGTACATACAAAAATATTGACAGCAGTAGCTACATGTCTGTATGTATATAGTACAAGTTTATTGTAGATATTATAATACAGAGCGGTCTCGGCGCTGGACTCTAATGCAATCCATTTGGGACAACTCGTACAGCCCCGAGCGGAGAGCGATTACATTCTATCTCTACTAAATCTGAGGATTGGAAACTGTTATCTAACTTAAATACAGTGTAATATAGTAGAACCTAAATGATACGTTAGAATTGTTTAACTATTTATGTTATATATATATATATATATATATAGTTGTATTAGTTTCAGTTAAGTATGCTACTGAGTAATTTTCAGCTGAAAATGGCCACCGATAAATGTGAAATTATGTGTGTGTGAGGGTGTGTGGTTGTATGTGTGTGTGTTTGTTATCACTGAAGTTCACAATAACCAATGGATTCTCATTTGGTATGTAAGCAGTAAGTACTTTAGTCCTGGAATACTTAGAAGATTATCCCGGAAAAACTAACACTTCATTAGGGAACGACTATAAACCAAATTCAACGGATGGAGTTGCGGGTTTAAGTTATCAGCTAATAAATTCATAATTGAAATTATCCTGATTTTCTGAGATTGCACCGTAAAGAACTTGGAGCTGCATTAGTTTCTTAACCGATTTAAAAAAATGGCGGAGGTTCTCATGTCGATTGTATTATTATAATGTTTTATGTGTGTTACCTCAGAACTCATACTTATAAACTGATTTGGATAATTCTCATTTTGCGTTGGGTTCAGTATAGCTTCAAGGGCCCATATAAATTTCATCGATATTCGACCTTGGACCTCGAAGATACATCTAAATTGATGTCGGTTTTTTGTTATAAAGTGTATTATAATCAACCTGAACTACACGTTTCTTTTTGTTATAATTAATCAACGGTTATGTAAAACTCGGTTCGGAATATGGATTTGCTAAGTTAAGATTTAGAACTTACTTATAAACTGTTTCCATAATGTCCGAGTTCGTGTCAAACTACAGAACAAGCGGAGTGGAGTTTCCCAAGTGTGAACGTATACTGCGAGTAATTCGTTTACCTAGAGTATATAGACTGGAGCGGGCGGCTGCCTCAAATATTACATTAAATACACCAGTGGGCTCTGAGTGTTACTGTTAACTTAAACTATTGTTCTGTTTCATAACCAACAGTTATGCGGTGAAGGAAAACGTCGTGAGGAAACCGGCATGTTCAAGAATTTATCACAAAAATTCAAGAACATGTGACATCCACCAACCCGCACCGGGCCAGCGTGGTGGATTATGGCCCATAATTTCTCTATGAGAGAAGGCCCGTGTCCCAGCAGTGGGAACTTAATGGGCTGATGATGATGTTGATGACGATGATGAACCCCAGCTAAATTCACACAGCCTCTGTGGTGTAGTGGTTGGGCAAGTTGAATCAAATCTCATACACCATTGAGGTTTCGATTCCCACGACGGGACAAATGTTTGTGCAAGGAAAAAGAACCCGCCTTTGTATTGTGGGACCATGGTCGTCATAGTTCCTGGTTCCCTAGATACAAGGAATCCTAGGTACACTAGACACAGGATCTATGCATGTGATCGTTAGGCGTATTTATTTATTCATTTTAGGGACAGCAAAATACGAATGCGGAAAGAAAACAAGCTGTAGGCCTTACGGGAAATAGGTCCGGATTGATCATCATCCGAAGTCTGATTAATTAATACTTCGGATAATGATGCTTCGGAGTGATGCCTTAAAGATGTCAGCTGGGAATGATGGGATTCGAGAGCCAAGGGACTGGAGAATGGCCGAAACACAGGGAAAGCTCTTGCTCATCAGTGTACATAATAAATGCACTGCTGTAAAACGTGATGCTTTTTCTTTTTTTTTTACACTTTATAGATCTATGTTTGGCCACTATCTCGCCTGATGTGAAGCGATGATGTGGCCTAAGATGGAGCACATAGCTCAGTTAAATTTAACTCGTTTTGAAACCCATGGTCTCTAATATCAAATTAATTTGACATAACTAATAGCCTCTCTCGAGGTGCTCTCGAGCTATGATGTACCTACAATGTCGGTTCGATATTAGGATATTACATTCCTCGGAAACGGGATTTGAAACAAGAATACTAATATCTAAATACATGTAATACAGTGTTCTAATGAGAAAAGCATACTGTTCTGTTCGTAATTACATAGAAGACAAAGTTGCTTGGAACATTCCACTTCTGCAAAGTACTGCCAACTGGTACATAAGAAACATAACATTTTAGAAACCCAAAAAAATTTAACAAAAATCTTCTGAGTAGAGGTTCTTTTTTCGATACGGTGGTAGAGTCATTGTGATAATTTGACGTTCATAAGTGCGTCTGTGATGCCAAAATGATTAAAGAGATTTTGACTTTGACTTTCAATACGTTGGAAGTTATAGTAGGGATTCTATAATTTTAAATCCTTTATACAATATTACAGGTACAAGTCACCTGTTCGATTAGGCTCGACTAAAGAATTGAATCATATAGTTTTGTAGTATTCTAGTGCCGCTTATAAGATTTACGGAGCGTGCAGTAAAAATCATGCGGCTAGAAAATAAGTCGATTGTTTTATGGCCTGATTAAACAAAAACAGTTTGTTAATAACATTGAAGCAATGAAATAAAAATGAAGCGAAGATATAAATTTTCTATTCAATTATTAAATGGAATTGAGCCAATTCTGTACCTACATTGAAGATATTTTTGTAAAACCAACTGGGATCGACTACTTAGACTACTTAGAGGGTACTTAACACAAATCTACGGTATTTAGATTTTTTTGTCTTTTTGTTAGTTTGTATGTTTGTTATCTATAGATTCTGAAACGGCTGAACGGATTTTAATGTAATTTTCAGGATTTGGCAGCATTACTTCCAACTTAGATTATAGGGTATGTTACATCAAAATCGGTTGGATGACTACAAAGATACAGCTTGACCTCTTCGTAGTACGCGCTTTTATATAGTAGGGGGTCTTGCTAAGATGGTCTTAGAAAAAATACGAATATGGGCTTTCTCTGTCGTTCACGCGGACGAAGTCGCGGGCAAAAGCTAGTTATTTAATGTGTTTGAAGTTAGGGTTGGCAGCCTTTGTGTTACAGATGTTCAAAGGCGATGGTAGCCGCTTTACATTATACAGGCCGTTTATCTGTCTGCTACTTATGTAGCGATAGCATTAAAACAAATTAGTCGCAAAACATCTCAAAGAACCGAAATATATTTAGTGCAATTCCTACACGGCTTTATCTTATTCATTCTAGCCACCTGAAACCTAATAAAGGCACGCGTAGAGTTCACCTGTTCCATATGTGAATTGAATAACCTACATGGGCCTGCTCCCTCGAATGAGCGCCAATAGAACTCATTTGGTAGGACTTGTAGAGGCGCTCTCGCTCGACTCTCACAAGGTGAATCGGGTAGGAGATTAGATTCTACCTGAACGGGACTTAAAGGTATGACCTAGTTGCAGGTATGCGGTAACAGAATATATGCTCGTCCGGGACTGTGGCTTTAGGATGATATCTCACCATGTGGATGCGGACGTTGTGCGGCGAAACATGTGCGACTGATATTAAGCCTAGCCTATCGTGCACTAGGGCTAGCGGGAACCGTTTGCGACAAAGTAGTCGTTTCAATATCGGTAACAATTTGTATCTTATTACTGATTATGATATGACATTGACTTTACAGTAAAACGTAGTATTATTATTTATTTTGTGGTGATAAAAGTATTCGAAACGTGACTATTTCCCAAAAATTCTCAGTTGCGTTTATACGAACTGCCTCTCCGATAAACTAGACTTCCTGTATCTTCATGGAAAGTTTAAAGCGATGTGTCTCGTCATTCACCTTATCTCACTGATTACAACTGTTCGATTTTCGTTAGAAATTCCAACTATGCACATAGATGAACCGCTTTCTAATTTCAACAACATTTAAATATAAATACCTACACACTAAATTGATCAATTGCTACGTTACTGTTACTCTTGTGTTTTTATCTTTATTACCTGTACCGTTTATAAAATGACTAGCTTTCAACCCATGGTTTTCTTCCATCTTTTGTCTCATCTTCTATTCTTTATCATGCATCGAATTTTGTAAAATCCTTTTTTATTCTCGCCTGTTCATAACAGTTGACTATGACAGCCAGAACTTCGAACTCACTCTTGTGTGACACTGCACTGCGCTTTCCTGAGACGTCAGGGTTTAAGTCTTTCCCACCATTCATTTCGCTGGCGACCTAGAGACCAAGAGGAACAAACATGCCAACATCAAGTTTGTAGCAGATTTCATGATAAGCGAGTCTGTGCTATTCGACTTTTGTATAGTTTGAGATATTAGGAACAATCGTATCTGTCTACAGATTGTATAGGATGTCAAAACAAACAAATAGCTTCGTGTATTTGGGAATCAAATGAAATAAAGGCTTGGTATAAGTACATTGCTGAAATCCCTTTCGCTGTGCGAGCTTTTACTGAAACAACAAAGGTCTCGCAGTCGTGCTGATCTTCCTTGTCAAAAGGTTTTCATTTATTCAACATCTATAAAAAGAGAATTTCACATATATTTGGCCTGTCTCAAAATAATCTGCGCTGTGATGTAAAAAAGGTTGAGTTAACAGTGTCAACTTTTCTAAAAAACCATTTAACTTGAAGGTAGTAATCGAAGAGGCTACTGTATAAGGGAAATTAACCGCATAAATTTGATCTTGTTGTATTAAAATCGACTTATGAAAATATGCTGATGATGTTTTGTTTTATATTTTAATAGTGAAATGATAGAATAGTACTCCAGATTGTTAGTTGCATACGTGGTAAGCTAATGATAGTATTTCATCAATGACGATGTACTCGTACTCCATGTATTTCATTATTCTCCATGTATGGCATTAATTAGTACTGTTATGTATATCGTGTCAGCAGTTTCTTAGCAGATCCCTCTTTCTTTAAGTTCATTAAGATATGGAATGCAATACATTTTTTCAACACACTTTCATATCTTGTTAGGTATGAAAACGCAACAATCACATAAAACTCACTTCTACGGTACAATGCTTAGGGTGGTTTCTTATGTCCTACTGGCAATTTGTCGCGAGAGCCCTTCAATTTATCCGATAAATACGGCTAAACAGCATTGACTGCTGCCCTGAGACGGACACGTCTCAAATTGTTATTATCACCCTGACGGACGGTTTTGTTTTTCGCAAGATTTTTCGTTTCCGTACAAGATTGGCTCGGTTTACTCAAAGTGGTGTAATAAGATGCTCTTCCGCATTCCGTCGTGGAATAGTTGAAGTTTTCGCTTTGAAGTTTTACTGGTACTTAAATAAAATACTTGACGCGTTGTATTATATAAAACTCTTTTTTATCTAAATGTTATTTGTTTTAGGCCAAATCATATTAGGCTTAACACCCACCTAAAATGTGTTAGTAGGCGGTACGTGTACAGCACACTTATGTTAGCGACCTATCTCTGAACCGGGTCGGTAATCGATAAATCGTATTCAATTTAGGCTCGATCGGCAAATTTTTCGCTGATAGGCACATCTCGAATGATACGCTCCGAATCCCCGATTCGCATCAGGGAGACGACAATGAACTGTGCAATAATAATATCCATATATTCCGAAACGTCGGGGATCGGAGATTAATCATTTACGAACTGAGTTTCAGATATATTTTATTACCTACTTAAGGTGTTTTCGTTTCGAAATTGTAAATTCTGGTTATAGGTATTCTGTGATTATAGGACAAGTCGACTGTTATGGAACACATTTTGCTGTCTTAGATTTAGCTCATAAACTTTATACTTTATTTATTATAATTTTCCTTAAATTTTCCTCTGTATATCATTCTGACGTTTACCTTAACAAAATTACGTACCTATTACTTTCGTGAATTGGTTCGGATTGTGAATTTTTATTTTTGTTGGCAGGACCAAAAGATTCGCAACGTGGTTCTCATCGGTTCACAAGGTTCCTTGGAAGAGAAGACAGTGACCGTTTGTTTCGGGACCGACTTCGTGAACGTCACCTTCATCAATTTCTGCTGCACCAGGAAGGAGATCGCACAGGTAAGCGGTAAGCCAATAATTTTCTAAATGGGTCGACTGACGCCGCGGCGGCGACGGCGATGGCTGCATAATCACCGGGATTAGTTCCAATCTACAGATTGAATGTCGGATTGCTGAGGTTACCGGTTAGCGGTTAGCTAGACCGTTTAATATGTGTGCTGAAAGATTCTAATCTATCGTCATCAAATATAAAAAGTTTATGTTCAAATTTTCCAATGAGGTCGTACAGTGTTAATAGATATTGCGTGATTTGAGTCGATTACGATTCCTTAAATCATTAGCGAGCCTGTTCAATTATCCACTTATGATAAATTATACAAGTAACTAAAAGTGGCCTTTTATTATGATGGAAAGTCGTGATCGCCGTTCGCATTAGCACACTGCAGACAATGCGGTTGGCATAACAAACAGCCACGGAAGCGCGTCTCTTGATGTAGATGAAGGTATTGTAGATATCTCGTATTGTACTCTATCCACGAAGTCTGATATTCGTGCCCAGCGGAGCGCGATGAATCCGTAGCGCATTTATCCCGGATTAAAAACTTCTCTATTTGTATATTGGACCATTTTCCCCGTTCGATTACGGCCTCTATTGCATTTCTACTCGCGTATTGATAGGCATAAGCTTGGAACAAAGCGTGTGCCACGGGCCGATATGCACCGGTTCGTCTAGACTTTCAATAGGGTGCGCATGACGTTAGGTTGTTTAAATTCGCGAAGCATTCGAGCAAGTAGTTTGAAAAGGCCGCATTGTTCATGCGCTTCTGAATTCAATAGAACTGGGTTTAATATTAGCTCTCGCATACGGGATATTGGATTGGATTGTACCTGTAACGAAGTTTGTAAAGAGCTCTTTATCGAACGTAAGTCTATAAATAGGGTAGTGGATTTTTAGGGTATGTATGGCATGTTTCGTAGTTTGACATTTATTTTGGACGTTTTCTTATTTGCGTAACGGTGGGGGAGCCCGGGCGGGCCGTCTTTCACGCTCGCGCCGTATAAAGCAGATCCATTATTAGGAAAAAGCGTACTTTCCGCCGCCGCAGTATTGTGTCGTGTGAGTGATATATAGGGCGATTGTCTTCCCGCCACGCGTCTCTGCTCATGAATACGATACTATATTGTTAGTCGCTCGCCGCAAAGCAGGAACTTCTTCAAGTGCTACAAATTGCATCTATTTATATTTATCGTCAGTTGAATGATGCTTCTCATAGATGTCGGATGATTTATGATATACTTTATCTTCTATTTGTATATCTCAGTCTTATCTCGCGTTATTGTGCCGGAGGAACTGCCAAAACATTTGAATATCCTCGTAGCGTAAAATTGTGGCCATCAAAATGCGATATGCTGGTACATCTGTTTGCGTAAGCACCAGGTGCTCCGAGCCGGGATTTTACGTGCAGTGTGCATTCATGCATTGGGCTCTTTAAATGCAGAGTTATGGGACAGTGCACACTTGTAAATATATAGCTTTCAGCCAAGTATTGGCTTAGCAATGGATGGTTGGTTTTATATTGTAGGCGCAGTTCCGGCGGGTCAAGGCTCGTGCTTGCTCGTGCGCTACTCTTGTTTATGAGCTTTTTGACGGCGGTGTGATGGGTATACTTTCCATATCCGTTTTTTCACCTTGATATTTAGTAGTCTAGGCGGCCTGCTGGCGAGCTATTTATAACCACGTCATGTGTGATCGGGGTTGATTTGACAAACATCCTACCTACATCAAAAGATGCCTGGCACAACAAGACTTTTTGATGATTTATCTATGAAAAGGTATATATATACAAGACTTAAATTACCCTCTGTTGCATAACAGTTCATTTTAACAATGGAAGAACAATAAAACGTGTCACCCCCAGGTGGCATTCGTCTCTGAGAGTTCAAATAGAGCCTAATGTTGCGTTAAATATTTGTAAGAGGCTTTTAGTATATCGGTCTGGTGACGGACGCTCACGTGTGCCGTGTTTGAAGTTTCTTTGCACGTTATCTTGACGACAGTAATGTGATTGACGCTTCGAGGCGTGTCGACACGTTTGTGTAGCGCGACCTTTATCACCTTATGTTGAAAATATTAAGTGAGTTTTAAGTGCCTAAAGCAGGCCCGTTGTTAGGTTCAAGGTGTTCTATATGTAATTGTCAATAGACTTGTATTTAGCCACTATCTCAAATGAGGAGGCGACGCGGTTGAGTGGCATTATATATTCGTAAAGTGGTTGTTATTGCTACGAATAGAAAAACGAACCTGTTTTGTGACACTCCAACGTGTTTCAAACCCCTTTTCCCCACCTTACTAATGCATGTCTCAACAAAGAATAAGAAAGCTTGCCCTTGAGGTGTGTCAGACAGAAGTTATGGGGATTGTGAGGTCACTGCCATTAGCATAAATTAGTTACATCAACCCCGCACTTCGTCTGACCCTTAAATCACTTGTGTTTCGTGTGAAACAAGTTTTCGAGTCCATGACCCGTGAAAATGATAGTGTTTAAGATACAGAGATTAATGTCCCTGTATCTATAAAGGTTGAAGTTTGGTTTGAATGTCAGATTTCAGATTTCTAGATATTTCAATCCCTCAGATTTAAGGGGTTGTTGGTAAATTCGGTCCACATGGGCCGTCTGAGCTTTATTTTTACCTCGAAATATCTCGGACTCTCTTTAGTTATTTATAGTTGTATTTTCTATGATTTTTACCTAACTCAATCGTTTCAGATTTCATATATTTTTAAATTAAATTGCCTAGATATTATTCACTGAGTTATTGAAGTTGAAAACGCAGCAGCACAGAAAATAGATACTAACACGCGAACGCCTCGTTTGCAAGACTCAATGCGTGCTTAAAGCTCCAATGAAACAAGGGTTTACATTAAAAAATCTTCAACGATCAGGTGATAAATGTGAAATCTTCAGAGATAACGCGACATATTAGTAACAGCTGCGTATTTCGGTTTGTTCGCAGTATTCTCGTTTTTTCGCCAGAATTATACATTTTATACCTGGCTTAAAAATAGCCTTTGATATTGTATAGAACTCTCTCTATGAGAGAAGGCCCGTGTCCCAGCAGTGGGAACGTGATGGGCTGATGATGATTGTATAGAACCTTTATTTCAATGTTTCATTCAATTTCAATTGTCACTTTTCATAAAGCTTGTCATGTTATAAATGTTGATTTATAAATAAAAAAGGATTAGGGCTAGTACTCGGTTAAATATTGTTCAAATCATTTCAGTAGAATGGCGGGAAGTAACGGAACTATTTACAGACAGAAAAACACGCCCTTTCGGATGTACGATTTCCGGGGAGGTGTAGTGTGTGTGTGTAATAAGAGTGTAATATAAGGTGTTCTTTGTATAATGAAGAAATATGTGTCTGTGATTTCAGAATCATCAGTACATAAAAAGCGCTACATGTTTTTTATACGATTTTTCAGTATTAATAACTGTTTTTGTTGTTATATCTGCCTGTTTGAATGTTTGGCTAAAACGGGCTCCGAATCTGCCATGGTATTGATAAAAGTTTTAGAGATCATAAATGGAAGGATTTCTACTTTATTTTCATCTCGATTTCTTGAAGGGTTTCTATGTGAAAGTTTATGAGACGAGTTGCTGTTAGTGAACAGTATAAATCGCGGTTGTCAACGACTGATTGGCGCGGGGTGCAGGCAGTGCGGGCGGGCCAATAAAATTTGGTAAAGATACTACAGATATTATTTTGTAATCTTCATCTCTTACAATATATAATATTATGTAAAAAAATTGTAATTAATTATTGTTAAATATTAATATACCCATTTAATTTAGGTATAATATAATCTAGTTTTTATTACTTTTTATAATAATATTTTAAATACTGACATAAATGTCAGTAGTAATTGACGACATTTTGACATTAATTATAATCAACTTATAATTTAATCTGACAATTTTAATTTAATTTAATTATGCTATTTGAAATTATGTTAATTTTTCACACCATTGTTATGGTAGATTGTTAGGAATTATCTTTATTTATCATCTTTGTATATATGACATTCTAGCAATAAAGAATTTGATTTGATTTGATCTTAATCACGGAAAAAGGAGCCTGCAATCTTAATTGTGCCAGCTAGTTGTAAATAATCGAGCACATAAAACATTCATGCACCTCGTCTGCGATTCTTGATGAGCGTTGGAAGCTCCGTCTCTCCGTTAACATACGGGCTGAAATTAAAAATTCTTTTTACGGCTTACAGGCAAATGCGGAACGGATGTTCTATCCGTCGACGTTTTCCGATACTCCTTCGTATGATATAGATAGATCTCGACATATTGCCTTCCGTTCGCTGAGGTTGATTCTGATACTAGGTATACAAAAATACGATAAATTTGAAGTGTGCGGTAGGTAGTGATTTCAAAAAGAAAGCCTATGTCTAGGCGCAATATGGTTTTTACATGTTGGCGATGTCTCAGCATAAAGTTGTTTTTATAACGATTGATCTTAGAGGTGTATTACATTGATATTGGAACTTATACTTTAGCACAGTTAGCAATATTTCTATATTGCTACAAGATCTGTGGCCGTTTCATACAGCTGTTTTTGTTTACAGATGTGGACGGAAGAGCTGTTCGCGCTAGCGTACAACTTGAACCAGTCCAACAACCCCACCATCAAGTTCCTTGAGAAGCTACATACGAAGATTGTCCTTAAAGCCGACAAGTCAGGGAAGATATTGGTTAAAAAGTAAGTAACTTTAATCATCTGACTTACCTATATGTATAGTTCTTGTGACGTAACGCTCGTAGCGTAACTTTCCATGCAGTTACCACTTGGATGGGTGACCGTTTGTGTGATATTAACGGAGCGCTATCGTGCTTCGGAAGGTATGTTAAGCCGCTGCGTCGGTCCCAGTTGTTGTCTAAGGTCAACACAAAAGAAAGAAGAAAGAAAAAAGATTATAGAACAAACATAATAAACAAAATATTATACTAACAAAGATGGAATTGTGGTGAGACACGAGAGACAGTGAGAGTGATTTCAGCTCTTGATTTGGGTAAGCATAGACCACGGACGCGACAGCATCAGGGCAATCTTTGGAGGATGTTACTTACTCTTTCCAGTATTTAGTCTGGTTTCTGGCAACATTTGACCACCAATTAGACATCACCGCGCGGCTTCTCTTGTTCTCAGGCTGGTCCACATCAGAGCTAAACGTGATACGTAGTTACCTGATATTTTTTAAATTTTAACAATTAATGAAAACTTGATAACTATGGTGCTCAGTAAGGTTAAGCAATCGGACCACTTTACTTGTTAAAAAAAATACATTTATTTGAAAACCACAGGAAAAATATAGACACAAAACGCTTTTTCTTCTGTTTACCGACCTTAAAATTTTCTAGGGCGTAACTCCATATGCACTGCTCCATTTATTAGTGTTTCTTCGGGCAAAGTGCTCTGCCCACCTTCCACTTACGTTGTCTAATACGTTTTCCTACATCAACCACTTGTGTTCGACGCTGGATCTCAAACTCAATATTACAGGCTTGATCTCTCAGTGAGACGTGGCTCTCACTGATAACAGAAAAATTGTACAATAACTATTTGGTGCAATTTTTTTCATCTAGTTCAAAACTCACTTCAGTACTCTCCCTAAACAATTAATAATATTGCGGAATAAATTTGTTTATTTATTAAGGCAATAAACAGCGATACAAAATGGTATAATACATACACATGTATATTTTATTTTTTATTCTTAATTTTTATTGGCTTGCGTTTGACCACTATCTCACCTGATGGTAAGCGACGATGCGGTCGATGATGAAGCACGCTTGCCAAGATAGTACCTGTTCACTCGAGATTTGAAGATTCCTAGATTGTAAATATCGGGAAAGACTGACTCCGGCAAGGAGTTCCACTTGTACTCATGCTATTCAAATAAGGCAATTAATAGATCGATATAGTTAAACATAATAATTGTTGTACAGGTATATTATCAGGGGTTGTAGCGAAGCTGAACATTGAACAATTCCAAGATGTCTTGGCAATATTTCTTTTATTTTGCCTATCAAACAGGATACATTTGTATTCAAATTTGAACTCTATCTTTCTCCAGTTAAAAGTTAGAATATATATTCCCTGGATCAGTTCGTTCCAAATTTTCCAACATCGTTTGTCTGTCGACAAATAACAGAATTAATTCATTTCTTGTATTTGAGTTAACTGTAGAAACACTCGGAACATTTGTTAACATTCCAGCGCTAAGTAAAGCGTGGGAAACCATTTATCAAGTCCAAGAATAGGAATACCTTTACATACCACAACTTCTCGCTTTGAATTAATCTAAATATAATCGATTACTTTTGTACTGTCAATGCCTGTCATGAGAAATGCTAGCAAATTACTGGGTAATTGAGGATTTGTTAGCGGCTTTGGGGTGGCGAGCGCAGTGCTGTGTCCAGTACTTTTCATTAAACTTCTGGGTGGCACTGTAAGTATTACGGGTACGGTACAAATAAACATAACTATGTTTTTGTTATGTATTTCTACTTCTAATATTTTACTACTGATGGTCATCCAGTTTAAATATGAACGATAATAAAAAAAACTTGATATGATACTTAACATATTCACCTCCCAAATGAATAGTCTCTAATCGATAATTTCAATATTTTTCAATAGTTCAGGCAACTCTAAAATTAGTTGACGAGATTGATCCTTAGTATGAACGTAAATAATTTGTTGTTTAATCCTCGTAAATTGCTTTTGCTGTGTATACGAAACTCGCTGCTAAATTATTAGAAAAGTTATCGACACAAATCTGCTGTAATACATGTAGGTTGTACATTAGATAGATCTAACTAAATGGGCCCATAACCTCTACATAACGATGTAATGTTCCAATTAACATGAAGCATCGTCATATAATTATGCATAGATACATATGCCATCAATCAGGCCGCCGATGTATAGGCGCGATTGAATCCATTCTCGCATAATAATTTATATAACCCGGCTTAATGGCCGCACCGACTCGAGTATAATCTAGTATAATCGCAAATTATTTAGAGCTGTTCAGAATTGGTTTTATCCAATTATCGACGGATTTCTTTGTAATCTTAGGTTTATAGAGTCTACCTGTTTGGAAACATTTTTGTTTGTCCTTTAAGAATTAAAGTGTATTTCATTCGTCCCAGTCAGTGAGTGCTTACACAAATCTCACTGGCGAAATCTTCCACCGCAATGACTCAACCTGTCATCCTATTCGCTCCTTTTCAGAACCAGACGTAGAAACTGTCTGACAACGAGCAGATTAAAAGTATGAATAATTTATAATAATAAATAAGATGCTATGAATGAAGTCCTAACTGAAATAACAATTTGTAGAATGTTGTATGACTCAGTGTGTAAGGACAAAAGACTTTATACATAAAATGAATGGTGCCAAAAGACGCGCTTATAATGTACATTCATACATTGTTATGTGGTAAAAGATAAATATAAACTATCTTTTTGGAACAAACGGATTTTCTGTTCATTTACCGAGATAGTAGCTATTAAAAAGAATGGTATTCTTGTTTTTTGTGGATTCGTTTTTCTCTACATTATAAATAACTACACGCAATCTCGTATTTCAATGTCGAGGTTTGAATTAGGTCTTTATTATTATAGATAGAAGTTGAATAAAACATTGCTATGATTGTTTCAAGTTTTTATTATGATAGTACACTCGTAACAATTGAATTTGCTTTGTGTTTTGAATAGTACAATGATAGGATTGTAAGTCGCATACGTGGACATAACCCTACTGTTGTAATAGCAAATGGTTATCAAAGAACGCTGAAATCGTAAACAAACCAGACAAATTAAAAGAAAATAAGACATGCCACGCTGGAATTAATCCGCATCGTAGAACGTGGTATAACCGTGCTCCATGACATAGTACCAAAAAGGAGAAAATGATGATGATGATAACGGATACTAAGCGAAGCAAGAGTATAATACAAGAAGCGTGAATGTTCAATGCTGTCATAATGAGGAACATAATTTTAGTACGACTGGAATTTGTCACTTCTTGACAATGTACACTAAGTATTAGCACTACGCTTACTTTAAGTGTCACAACCATTATCCATTACCGGCAGCACATCATCGTACAATTAGCGTTTTATTGTTAAAACAAATTATTCTCTGCTTATGACACCATCATCGTGAAGGCTGTCGTGTGTTGTCGACATCTGTGCCGGACTGCCGCGGCTAAATATTTGCTCATTATAATAACTAATATAAACGCGTTAATTGATAAAACACGTAAGATTCTTAAGGTTTGGAAACTATCGGCAGTCGAAATATCCATTATAAATGTAAACGGCTACACTCACGTCGTGTCGGAATAACTCGGACTTTTTCGGTTCGGTAGGTTTCGGACAATTGTCCGACACAATCATAACGTGAGTGTACCCGTTTTATACGTAGGTATCCACGGGTAGGTAGGGATATCGTGAGGTTTTTTTTGACCATAGAGATGAATTTTTTGGGTTAAAACGTATGATTGTCAATGTATCTTCGAAGTCCAAGATCAAATATCGATGAAATTTATATGGGTGGTCGGTTCTCTTCGTAGCTATACTGAACCCAACGCAAAATTTAAAAAATAATTTTCCAAATCGGTTCATGAATGACGGAGTTCTGAGGTAATAAACATAAAAAAAATACAATCGAACAGAGAACCTTCCCCTTTTTTGAAGTCGGTTAAAAAGAGTGTGTAATTCCTAGAATTTACAGTTCCTAGTCTACTAATAGTAATCTCATGAAATTGCAAACCTGCGGCTGGTGCCAAATATTCAGGGCCTTTAGCAGTGGCCTAAGAGAGATGTATCTGATTTAAACCGACACCGGTTTAAAGCATTAAGTAAGTACTAAGATGATGTGTCGTCGAACTTCAACGCAGTTTGCCTATTACTTTACTTTAGTCGAAAAGATAGGGCGCTTAGTGCATTGCAGTGACTACCAGACTAAGTAAAACCGGTACCAACACGAATAATATCATAAAAAGCTTTCGGCCTAATGTGTCCACATTCGTCACGAAAAGGAGTACAACTGAAAATCAGCGCGCTATAATGGCGCTTTATACTGAAATGTGTCCTTTTATGGCGATCTAATTTCATGTACCCACATTTTTATTACCTCTTTTTTTCTTAGTCAGATGGTATTTTTTAGTCCAGACGGGGGAAACCCTCATGGCAACCCGGGAATTGAGGGCCCGGGTAGTGTCAGACTTGGCCTAAGCCACCTACTGGCTAAAACCCAGTCTGCTCTGCCTGTCCACAGACCAGACGTCCGTGCCGTTTTTTAATTTTT
Organism: Petrophora chlorosata; assembly: GCA_951640565.1. Taxonomy (NCBI): domain Eukaryota; kingdom Metazoa; phylum Arthropoda; class Insecta; order Lepidoptera; family Geometridae; genus Petrophora; species Petrophora chlorosata. The sequence goes on along the minus strand of OX621197.1, from coordinate 4,326,574 downwards.
CGTATATTTTAAAGGCGTACATCAGCTAAGCACTTTTTTTTTCTCTTAATAAGTAAGTCCATTTTTTTATTATATTAATTTATTTTTAATAAGTCACAATTCTATTACATTTTTTTCCTACACTTATCCTGGTCCTGTTAGTAAGATGGTTAGATAAACGTATTTGCTTTCTTTCTTTACATTCCACAGCTGCAACTCGGTTTTGCCTTCCTCCAGCCACAGAATAGATAGGTACCAGGGGCCTTACTCTGAAAAAGTAATTACGATCTTCGTTCTGTCGGATGAAAGGGATAGCGCTATGAAATAGGCATAAAAGTGTCTCTTTTAGTCCGCACGAACGAACGAACGAAAGCACCTCGGAGTAGGCCCCTAGCTGCCAGTTCGCGGGTTCAGTCGATGCCCTAACCTAACACGTGTTACACACACTTATACAACATTCGTGCTATATTACACGAATGCTCTTGTATACTCGAGGCAGTGTTTTGTTTTGTAGTCAATGACGAGACTTGCGATAATGGCCTCGTCCATTACAGTGTCAAAATGACTATGTGTAGGTACACTCTATTGATGTACAACTTGTCTGGTTCCCGTTGCTTGCGGAAATTGTATGGATGGTTCTAGAACCATACCATACTCTAATGAAGCTTTCAATCTGTCTCTAGAGACATATTGAAAGCTTCATTAGAGATTGATTAGCGTTGTTTGCCGATTTTTTACGGTCTAATAATCACAACTGTTAACTTACAGGTCAACCGTAGGAACCTTTGTTTCAAGGTTCGAGAGAGCAAATAAGAGCAGGCTTTACACAAACATGTAGCACAAACATGTAGCACAAACATTTCTCGATATACATTATATATTTAAAAATGTGTATAATGTATAGTCTGAAAATTTTAAGCAAATAGTAGGTAATACCTTTCTCCGGTATTTAGAAACAATACCTAGCACGCGCTCTCTCAATCGAGCGAAAATTATGATTCTGAAAACAATCATAGTATAGTAACTTTTCCAATTTTATTGAATTTATTATATTCATTTCTAACAAAGTGTATATACGTGACATATAATTATGTATATAGCAAAGTAAGTTGATGCGTTACCACAACTGTAATCATTTACGTGTGCATAAATATGGTAATATGGACAATGTTTGTCATGTGGATGATGCGAGTATAATTCCATTATCATTGTCAACATCATGTCATTGTCAAGATGTCCACAATTCTCTTCAAGTATAGACCAAACACATAATGTCGCCTGCAACCATCACATCAATGAAGGCCGTTACCAGCTATCAATGTAATTTCAATACGTCATCGGATCTCTCCATTGTTATTTAAACAATTACATCAATCACGTAAAAAACTGTGAAACAAACCGTGTTACGGTATAATAAGATCACAGTCTTACGTGTTCCGGAGTGAGGAGGACAGGGAGCTGTCCTGTGTCTACCCTGTAATAGAATTTAGGGAACAACCTTTACAAGGAAATCCAATAAAACGCCGGCTAAAGTTAGGGCCAGCTATTTTAACTTTGTACCGTTACTAAATGTCAAACTCAAAGTAAAAAGGATGAAGGGATCGATTATTTATTAACGCGGGCACCGGACGGGTCTTTTTCGGTGGAATTAGCGCGCTTTTTTTTAAAGCTTTATATCATGTGCGGAATTTGGAATGTAGATATTTAGCCGCGTGCGCGAATAACTCAATCGTAAAATGAAAAAGCGTATTTTTATGTTCTGTACGCACACGCTTTTAATTATTTAAGTCTGCGGTCGAGCGCGTTTGTTTTCCTGAATTAAAAGTCGCCATATGTATCTGGGCTTTTATTAAAATTGGCTACCGTGTTCTTTTGTTTTCTTTCCCTCACTTATCGCTCTTTGATATTACCGCAATAAAAGCGCGATTTACGCTGTTTGATAGCTATTAGAATTAACAACCGCGGTTCTGTACCTATAGTTTAGATTTAGACGTTCTGGGTATAGATTTTCCCTAATTTTTCTGCACTCATATTGTGCCATTCGTCTGCTTCTTGACTGATCAATGCGTAATTTCAACGAAAAGAAAAAGGTAGCGTATGATAATGAGAACAGACGTTAACGAGTAACAACCATACATTTGATTTATAGCATTAGTACGCGTAAGATACCACGCGTAGTGTGGGTTGTATGCTTCACGTCAGGTCAGTGTTTATATACCGGTCCGTCACTGGGTGGTTACATAGCGACTGTTTCATTGACCGTCAGGAGATTGGCGGCCGACACTGTCCGAATAGATGTCAAAATGCATCATCATCATCGTAATTTCTTTACGTTCCCACTGCAGGGACACGGGCCTTGTCTTTTTAGAAGAGACATTTAAAAATAGTTAAAAGAAGAGACATCCCTGCAAAGTTTCTTGCGGATCTTCTCTAGCGAGTTAGTTTTCGCATTTCTTTTGAACTCAATTTGAGTATGGGGAAGAAATGGATAGACCTGTCTTCCTTATTTTCAAAGTCAGTTACAGGGTTTAACATATTTTTATTCGATTTGTAAAATTTGTATTGTGACGTTTAAAAGTGCATTTTTGTGCCTATTTAATAAGTTAAATTTGACTTTAAGTTTTGAGATGAAATGTAAACTTTTAAACTGACATAATTACCGACATCAAAAGTGTCGAAATCTCCATCATTAGCTAAATATCCCGTTTTAAACTATGTTTTGTTATACAGTATCGTGCGGCTGTTCGCTCAAAACAAAGAAGACAAGAAGCGCGTGGAGAAAGCCCTCAGCGAGTCGGGGCTGCCGACCGGCAAGACTGACACCATCAGTCAGTCCAAGTTCCAGTTTGTGGACTTCTTCGCGTTTTACAAGAGCCTCACGCAGCGATCGGAAGTGCAGAAGATATTCAACAACTTGTAAGTTTTTTTTTATAAATGTTATAGATCATTTACTCGATCCTACTACTTCTTTCTTCCGCTGCTGGTTCCGGACTAATAAATTATACTAATACACTCGAGAGCAATGAATCCGGGTCACTTAAAGAATCCTAAAAATCTCGGAAACTAAAAATGCTAGGTTAATGCAATAAATTGTATTTAATAGACAATGTAATACTCCTTAAATGAAGGTATTAAAACGTCTTAGTTATTGTAAAGTTATATCATAAAAAAATCAAATTTGAAAAAGGGCCACTTTCGAAGATGGAACTACGAAATTACAGCATTTGGTTTTGCTTTTGTTTGTAATCTGTCATTTATGTGGGTACATAAACCATGTTGATAGTGCTCTATATTCATTATTCAAGCTGAAATTATGTCGCTTACGCCTGAAGAATGCACCAGAATACTTACAATGCTGGAAACCGGCCGGAGTCAGCGCGATACAGCCAGGACTGTCGGTGTGTCGCTGTCAACAGTACAAAGAGTTCTCCGACGTTACGAAGAAACTGGTTCTAACCTACGCAGACCAGGAACGGGCAGAACCAGGTGTACCACAGCACGAGAAGACCGATACTTGGTGAACACCATGCTTCGAAATCGCTTTCTCACAGGAACTGAACTCACCAATCAGTTTCGACGCCTCGGAGGAAGTAACCCAAGTGCATGGACAGTAAGACGTCGGCTTGCTGAATCTAACTTAAAACCCCTTAGACCTGCAAACGGCCCTAAACTGGAGCGTGGGCATCGTATTTCGAGACTAAGATATGCCCAGAGCCACGTAAATTGGAGTATTGAAGATTGGTCAAAAGTTATGTTCTCCGACGAATTAAAATTTATGCTCTACAAGCACGATGGAAGACACAGAGTGTATCGAAGACCAGGGGAAAGATTCAAGCAAGCATGCATCGAAGAAAAAGTAGCCTACGGTGGTGGGTCTGTACTTGTGTGGGCCGGAATTTCTTCTGAAAGTCGCACAGAGCTGGTGATCATAGAAAACGGCTCTTTAACTAGCGTAAGATATGTGGAAGAAATCCTCAATGATCACGTTGGTCCATTTATGGTCAATTTAGGTGAGGATGCTATATTTATGCATGACAATGCCCGACCTCATACAGGTAGGATTGTGAATGACTACCTTCAAGAGATGAACATTACTCGTATGGAGTGGCCAGCGCGCAGCCCGGATATCAACCCGATCGAGCATGCTTGGGACGAGCTAGGCAGATGCGTAAAACAACGAAACCCTCCCCCAATCACGCTTCGTGAGCTCAAAATTGCTCTCACAGAGGAATGGGAAAATATTCCCCAAAATCGTATAAGGAACTTGGTGTACAGCATGCCAAACCGCGTAAACGCAGTAATGGAAGCACGAGGAGGCAATACGAAGTATTAAAATTCAAGAAAATCGTAATAAAGTTCAAAAATTTCATGTTTCCTATTTTTGTTTTAAGGAGAGATCAGCAGTTTTTTTCTTTATGTAATTTTGTGTTAATAAAATGTATGGTGACTCATATTTTTTTTACTTTCATTTAAGGAGTATTACATTGTCTATTAAATACAATTTATTGCATTAACCTATCATTTTTAGTTTCCGAGATTTTTAACATTCTTTAAGTGACCCGGATTCATTGCTCTCGAGTGTATTATAAATGCGAGAGTTTGTGAGGATGTATGGGGATGAATTGAGTCGTAATACTCGCAATTCTTTTAAATCCTTAATATTTCAACTGACAGAGTGTAGTAGTAGTGTACTAGTACAAAATAACTACAGAATAATGAATAGTAAGTAAACCTCGGTAATTCATTCTTGTATTGATGTCGAAGCTGATTTTACTAACGCCACCATCTTTTATCCGAATGCCATAGCATTCCGACAACGAAAGTTCCAAATTTTAATTGATTTTTAAAACTGTTTATTTAAAACTCGGTTTCGAAGTCCGAACTGAAATGTTTTGACTGAATGTTAGCAAGATTGATTTCAGTCACGCCCTTACGTGTCAGACTTTTCGATTACAAATACTGTACTGAGAAGTGAGCGTCTTCAATGATCATCAATTATAACAGAGTTATTGACACTTCTCATTTCTCATTAGACATAAGTATTTTCGTCTCGCGAACTTTGAACTTTAGTTGACCGTTTTGTTTACCTAATGCATGTCTCAAATCAAGTGCCGCTAGACAAACATTGTCCGACGCCCACGCCCGGGGTCGTTTCGGTCCTAAACGATGTCTCTGTCGCTTTGTCTCCATTTACGACGATTTACACGAGGCCAATTTATGCGAGACAAACATGTAAACGTTCCGTGAATGTTAAAGAAGTGAATTTAGGAATGTATAAATCAGAAACTTGGTTTGGACGATATGAAATTGCGTTTGCCACGATCTTATCCAAGTCAAATGCCAATACATAGGTGTTGCAAGATAAAAGAAATTCTTCGAGTCATGTCTTACAATCTTTTAGAAAATGTCGCGGGGCTACATAATAACCTCTGATTGTCTAAGCTACCCCATTTGCACCCCCAATGGCGTTGGCTAAACGATGCGCCGTGATTTAGACGCCTCGAAGTGACACTAATAGTAACCTCAGATGAGTTCACGGGTTCAAATGGGCCGGCAATTCATTGTAATTGTCCAGATTGGAACATTACCTATCTGTGTAAACGTATAGGATGAAGTAGTATTTAGCGTAGGCGTAGCAGTGGACATAGCCACTGGTTTCGGGTGAACGTTTTATTAGTCGTGGCGCGAGGCGTTGTGATTTCAGTGGCTACAAATGACACTAATTCTAACCTCAGTCGAGTTCACGGGTTCAAATGGGTCGGCAATTCATTATAATTGTCCGGCTTGGACGAGCATTACGCGCCTGTCGCCCGCTCCGAATGAATCACAATTAAAATAGACTTGGCAATAAACAGAGCAGGAATTTTCATGAGACCTTTTTTCACAAAACGAAATTATGCAGCCGGGCAACATTTGAATATTTTTAAATAATGAACGAGTTATTTCATTCATTAGCGTCATTACTACTGAAAGGTGGATTTGAAACGTTGTTTTTCTGTTACGACTATTTGTTTTTGTTAGTCTCGTGTTCGAACTGAGCTTTTCTTGTACATATTTTATAGTAAGTTATGCAATATGAACATTGAATACTTTTTGTTATTCCAAGATGTTGCGAATACATTTTAAGAATTCCATATTTATGTAAACAGATGGTCTAATTTCGGTGCATATAATTGAATACATTTGCTAAACTAAATGTATTTCTCGTATAATTTTGTTAGTTACCCGATTGAGGCGAAGCTTTTGTCGAAACTTTTGTCGACATCTGTTTCGAACTTTAATTAGGCGCCTTGTATTTTAGCTTTTGTTCTCGGTAAGAAAGATACAAATACTCCGAGACTCCCCTCGCAATATGACCGTTATTAGAATTATTAATTATCAAAATGAACTCTCATTACTGACGACAGAACTGTGGTAATAAATAAGGCGCGCACGCAATAATATTGTCAACTAATAACTACTAATACCGCACAAGTTCTTCTTAAGTTTACTTCCATCTGTGAAACTAACCGTCATAAGAGTAGTCATAGGAATCGTCTCTCGAACACCGATCCCGATCGCTTACGAGTATGTTTTGTGATCGGTATTTATCTGTGGAATTTTCGAACTTTTCTACTTAAAGTCCGCGTCTCGGTCTACGCAATCCCTATCCCAATTACGATTGCAAAAATGTTTTATTTTGCAAATTGGCTTGCGTTTGACCACTATGTCACCTGATGGTAACCGACGATAATGATCGATATTGCAGTTTAAAAGACGCTAACGCCTTTTTTTATGTAACTGAATGACGAGACGAGCTTGTCGTTTGCCTGATGGTAAGCAATACGCCAGCCCATAATAATAACAGCACCACCCAGAACTTTGTTTTACAAAATCCTGCGCGGCGCTGCACTGCGCTCGCCACCCTGAGACAATTAGCTGTTGAGTCTCATGATGCCCAGTAATTTCGCTGGCTACAATGCCCTTGAAACCGGAACACAGTAATGCTTGCGCACTACAGCTTGGCGGCTGAATAACGTAAGAGTGGTAGTGTGGTACCCACCACAAGCGGTCGGGATCGGTGTTCCAGTTACACGATTCCCCTGTTCTTCCCTCTACATCTAATTCACCAATCGCATTTCTTATAGAACGGACGGCAAGTCGCACCTCTCAGCGACTCAACTGGTAGACTTCCTGAACGTGGTTCAGCGAGATCCTCGGCTCAACGAGATCTTGCATCCGTACGCGGATCTCCAGCGGGCCAAGGACCTGATCAAGGCGTATGAACACAATAAGTATCACCAGGCGCGATCGCAGCTCGCTTTCGACGGGTTTTTGAGGTCAGTGGATTTTAACTTGTGATGTTTTTTTTGTGTAACTGAATGACGAGACGAGCATGTCGTTCGCCTGATATTAAGCAATACGCCTGCCCATAACAGTTGCAGCACTACCCATATCTTTAACTACCATAAAAAGAACTGCGTAGCACTGCATTGCATTCATCACTCCGAGACATCAGATACTACTTCAGTGTGATAGATTGAAAGACGAAAGCTACCGCTCGAGTGCACTTCAATTTATAATTAAGATTACTAACATTAACACAAGAGCGACTGTGACTTTCTATCCAACACACCCGAGTTCGAATCCCGCTGACCTCTGAATTTCTAAGTTATGTGCGGATTTAACACTCGCTCTAAAAACGGCGAAGGAAAAAATCGTAAGGAAACCGGCATGGTTAAGAAATCAAATCAAAAAAAATCAAGGATATGTGACATCGACCAACCCGCACTGCCAGCACGGCCAGCGTGGTGGATGATAGCCCATAGTATCTCTATGAGAGAACCGTGTCCCAGCTGTGGGAACGTGATGGGCTGATGATGATGACCATTAACAAATTTCACAGCTTCAAACGTTTTCAGGTTCCTAATGTCTGAAGACAACCCAATTGTGGCAGCTAACAAGTTGGACCTCTGCGACGATATGGATCAGCCCCTGGCGCATTACTTCATCAACAGCTCCCACAACACCTACCTCACAGGGCATCAGATCACCGGCAAATCTAGCGTCGAGATCTACCGGCAGAGCCTCCTGGCTGGCTGCAGGTTGGTAGACGAAGGACCATGATCCAAACCCTGGATTATTACTTTGTCAATAGCTTTCACAGCCTACCTCTCGGGACTTCAGCAGGGGAATCGGGTAACTCGAATACCGATCCCGATCGCTTTTACTTTCAAATTTGGAAGGCGTTAGCAACTTAGCATATTTCAAACTGCAATAACGATCATTTTTAACGATCGTGATTGGGATAGGGATTGGGACGCGAACTTTGTCCACAGACAAATACCGATCACAAGATATGTTTGAAAGCGTTTAGGATCGGTTTTTAAACCCCGACCGACGCAAGAAGGAGGGGTGTTATACGTTTCACCGCTATGTGTGTCTGTCTGTGACACCGTAGCTCTTAAACGGGTGAACCGATTTGGATGCGGTTTTTTGTATTTGAAAGCTGGTTTTCTAGCGGTGGTTTTTAGACGTTTTATCAAAATCGGTTCAGCCGTTTTTTACTGTTCATAAGTTTTTTGTGTCAGGGGCTTTATAAATTTTGGTTTACTGAAATTCGTTATTGTCGATTGTGATTCGGATGCTAACTTTGAGTAGAAAAGTTCGACATTTCATCAGACAATTAATTATCGTTCTCGAGATTTTTTTGAAAGCGATCGGGATAGGCTTTTGAGTTACATGATGCCCCTGCAGATCATCGGCAAATTAAAACCTCCTGTCTGACCAAAAGTTGGTACACTAGGATCGTGCCCAAAGTCTGTACACCATTTTTAAACAGAATAAATTTGATTTTATGCCGTAGCATTAAGACATATTTTGCCATGGCTTCAGCTATCCTTTATTCGATCTAACGGCCATTCAACTAATGCAAATGTGAAATAAATGGCAACAGTGTCATGTGATGTCAACGAACTGATTCATGATTAATGAAATATTTATAAAACTGGGGCGATTTATTAATCTGTCATTATCTGTCAAAACTAAAGTCGTATTTTACGTAGAATAAACTTCAACTCAAGCGTTTAACAATAAGGTTTAAATTGGATTAAAAGGCTTACCATGGTGTTTACAGAGTTTACAGTTAATAAATTGTCGGAAAAGCTGATTCTGTTTGGGACTGCAAAAATAGCTTTTGGTTAGTTTCTATATTGATCGACATAAAAGCAAAAATCCATCAAAATTTAAAATACTGCACCTTCGCCATAGGCACTAGATATCATGACTTTCAGCAGCTTAAGAAAGGTTTATAAGGTTTATAAGGTGTTAGATTCATAAAAAAAGTTGTAAAATTTACACAAAAAAAAAAGCCATAATACGTGATTTTGCTCACCAAATTCGTCCGAGAACTCTGTATCTACGAAAGAGTAATAAATAACAAACAAGAATTCGTAATAGATTAAAAAAATAATCTAAAAACCCCGTTTTTATGGATTTAGAACGCAGAGATTGTTATCGAGGTGTGAGCTACCCTGAAATTTTCAGCCGGATAGCTAATCGAGAATTGCTCGGAATTGGAGTTGCAAGATTCCACCCGGAACGACAGACAGACAGACAAACAAGAAAGTGACCTAATAGAAACATGGTAAAATTAAATTACGCACAACGATCACATACATAATTAGAATTCCCTGTATCTAGGGAACCAGAAACTACGTTGTGTAGTATTTGTTTTGTGAACACAAAAATACTTGCGCGTTTTTCTGTGCACAAACATTTATCCCGTAATGGATACCGAACCTGCAATCTCGGTGGTGTATGAGATTTGAGCCTGCCCAACCACTATACCACAGAGGTATCCCTAAAGTCACAACAAGTACGGTAACAGTCTTGTAAACAGAATATTGCTTATATACTCGATACGTTTCATTCATCGTAATAGCAACTGCGAGTAGGTAATAACATAAATACGAAAGTGAGTTTGTTTATTTGTTTGTTTGTATATCCCTCCTTCACGTCGTAAAGTAAATAAAAGACTATGTTACGTACAGATGCCCCTAGAAGGGCAGAGCAGCGGCATTTTCCCCCCCTCAAAAAAAGGAGATAGCTAAAAAGACAGCGAATAGAATAGATTCTGTTTTGTGCTACAGGCGGAGCCGCGCAAAGCAGAAAGCTAGGCTTATAGTTGCGTGTGTGTTTCAAATAAATGTATTCTTTCTTGGGAATTCTTTAAATGTAATTAAGTGACGAGCATGTCGTTTGCTTAATGGTAAGCGACACGCCTGCCCATAACAGTTGCAGCACCACCCAGAACATTAAGCTAAATCCTGCACTGCACTCGTCGTCACCCTGAGACAATAGTTGCTAGTAAAAGTCTCATATTGCCCATGGGCATGTGAGATATGTGAGAGATTCTGATGTCTCGGGGTGATGAGCGCAATGCAGTGCTACGCAGTGCTTTTTATGACATTAAACGATCTGGCTAGCACTACAGTTGTTATGGGCACGCGTGGCGCTTACCATCAGAAGAACAACTTGCTCGTCTCATCACTCAGTTAAATAAAAAAAAGGAAATTCGTCAACGGAATAGCTCTCGGATAGTCTAGAAATTTTACTGGGGTCAAATGTTACGGCCGTCCGGGACACCTGTTGATTTTTTTGCTTCCCTGAGTGCTATTTTATGGTTTAAATTATGAATGCGGCTCACGTTAGTTCTAATAACAATAAAAACCTTTATCGCAGCTGAGGGCTCACACATTAACTGCGAATTTTATTTCTTACAACTCTCGACGAAGCGAACAGCTCATTATGGTAAGCAACGCGCTGGCCCATAACAATTGCAAGGTTGCAACGCCATCCAGATCTTTGTTTTGCATAATCGTACGCGGCACTGGACTACGCTCGTCACCCTAAGCATAAGCCCAGTAATTTACGAATGCCGAGAGCCTTACGATAACACGGAATACAATGTCTGACACGATCCAACACACGCAAAGAAAAGATAAAAATATTTAACCAATAATGGTTAACACGTTTTCGAAAACTCAGCGATTCGATTTTATGAAAATTGCGCCCAATACGAGATCATTCCAATTTGAGAGCGCCCCTCATTCGAATAACAGGAATTACCGAAATCGATCCCGGGGCTAGGAAATAATCGAGTTTTATTTAAATCCCGTTTGGAGCATCTCCCAGTGACAGATATTCAGCCGCCTAGCAATAAAATATATTATGTGTAATTACCCACGACGGAACGGAAAAGGTAGAAAGCGTTTGGGGTAAGAGGTAGGTAGGGGGTATGTTTGTGTATATTTATGTTTCCATTTATCTTCAAAATGGCTACTCTGATTTCTATGTGGTGTTTGGTAGTAGCTATGAAATTTGTCTAAGATGGTTCTTAGATAGAATGTATTATGCCAATGCGCTAGGGGGTACTGCAGTAGATATAATAGTGTACGTTTTCGATTCGCGAAATGTGCACGGCAGGGAATAAGATTTAAAAAGAACTTTCACCTATTCGAATCATATCTATCCGAATATCGATAATCGACTGCATGCACCGATGCATGTGGTTTAAAACAAGTTTTGTTAATAACGACGCTATCGCGCTAATTAGCTCTCGAAAATCTCCACTGCGGCCCCGATGCGTTTTTAATCATCCAATTAACGGAGCGCTATCGAATTGTATCGAGTTGGGTACTAGTATCGATAAAACGATGGAACGTACTTAGCAGGCTGGGGCGATTGCCCCGACTCTAGGCCCGTTTTCAGTGAAGTAGTCTGCCCTATGTGGGACGAGAATGTTATGAGGATGTATGTATCCTTCTCATATTAGAAATGTGAAAATTTGTGAGAATGGACGGACGGATGTTTATCGTGCAAATAAGTAAGGATTCACGGATTTGATGAAATTAGGTACTTGAGAAGGTTTACTTCACACCTCACCTTGATAGTATCGATATATCCTCGCTTCGCTCCTGCGTTTCGGCATTATCGATATTACTCGATCCGCCCTAATTGATGGCGGGCCGATGAAAATTCATATAAATATTTGTGTAGCGCTAGTTTTTATTGCAAACACCGTATCATGGATACGTTTATAGGACTGGAGCTTTGTTATATTTCTGTTTAGCGATGGGTGTATTCGTAGGTATATGTTTTTATGGACCTGATTGATGAGACTAACAGGTGGCTCGCCTGATGGTAAGCGCCACGCTTGGACATAACAATGGCATTGCTACCTAGAACTTTTGAATACCATAAAAAGCACTGCGTAGCACCGTATTGTGTTTATCACCCCGAGACATTAATTATGGCCTCGAATAATTTCTATAAGTTATTTATATCCATATAACAACTGTTGGTCTTCCATAAAAAATAACGTTAGAATTAAAAGTATTCCGATGGTAGTTTGCACAATACTAACAAGATCTGCAACAATTACTGTAAGAGGAATCTCTCCCAGTATAAATTTTCTGAATCTACTATTGTATATATATTACTAACTGCGCCCTGCGGTTTCACCCGCGGTTTCCCGGGATAAAAAGTAGCCTATATGTTAATCTAGGGTATAAGCTATCTCCATACCAAATTTCATCAGAATCCATTGAGTAGTTTTTGCGTGAAAGAGTAACAAAGGTACATCCATACATCCATTCTTACAAACTTTCGCGTTTATAATATTAGTAGAAAGTAGGATTTACTATTTATTTTAAATAGCTCGTTAATAATATATACAATAGTAGTGTTAGTGACCATGATAGTTTAAAACTTTATATTTTTTTGATTACTTAATTAAGCTTATATATTACGCGAGCTATTTCTAAGCCTAAGACACCTGCACTATTAAGTATTCTGTGCCTAAAATTTATTAACTAATCTCGCCCTTCAGACGGTTCTTCATTGACGTCTTTTAATTATGAGTTAATACGAAAACAAAAAGAAACCTGTTACTGTTCAAAGTCTTCTTTTTTTTCTTTCACTAACTCCCTTAGGATTCTTTCTACATAGTATCGTCCTAAAATGACATTACTCAGCTGTATGATGTTTAAATATTCATAGGAAATCTTTGAACCTGTTCTTATATAGGCTAAACTCTTATAAAGGATCTTAAATAAGCTAAATATTCCGAGTAGAGAGTAATGTGGTAATACGCATAAATCATTAGATTTATATATTTGGCATACATTCTGAAAGTTTACCAACAATAAAATGTAAACTTGTAATTCTAGTAGAAAATAACAGTAAACAAAGTCCATAGGAAACAAATGCGAGCGCACACATTTAGACACCCTCACATACATAACTCTTGTTGTCGTCTTGCTCAGTGGGTTTATTTAATGCGGAGAGAAGACATACACACAGTATAGGCACGTAACTGATTTACTATGACTTTATTGAAGCTTCAATAACGTAGATTTTTTCGATTAAGAGAGAGAGAGAGAGAGAGATTTTTTATTAACCGTTTTCAAAAATAGGAGGACGTTCTTAATTCAATTGTACTTTTTTGTTGTCATTTATAAACTAATTTGGACAATTTGCGTTGGGTTCAGTATAGCTACAATGCGGTCCCGTATAAGTTTCATCGATATTCGAGCTTGGCATTCGAAGATAAATCAGTATTGAAGTCAGTTCTTTTGTTATAAAATAAATTATTTTATGAAGTGACAAGCCGTTCACTTTATGGTAAACAATAAGCCTGCCCATTACCGTTGCAACGCCACCCAGGACATTGTAAAAAAATTCTGCGTTCGTCACTCTGAGATAATATGAGAATACGGCTGTCTCTACCATTAACGTACAAAGAGAAAAGGATGACAAGAGATTTAACCAACACTTATACAACATCGTTTAATATTTCGGAAACTTGTAGACTGTAGTTAGTAGTTGTGATCATAACCTCTACAAGAGCATCCCTACTTTGTAATTTTTTAGTATTATTTTACGACCGCTCAGTGAACAGTGGTTTATTTTGCAAGTACTTTCTAAAACAAACAAATATAAACCTAGATTTCTAGATACAAACTATAATGAATTAAATCTTCTGTGTTCAAAATAAAATCATTTGATAAGTAGGTGTTTAAAACGCCCGCCCGTGGTTTCCTGGGATAAAAAGTGCCTATGTGTAAACAGGGTATAAGCCATCTTCATTCTGAATTTCATTCAAATCTGTTGTGCCGTTACAGCGTCAAGAAGTAGCAGAGACACTTACAAACTTTCGCATTTATATTACTGTGATACCGTTGAACTGGCAGTGAGTCCAGTTTTCCCACAGAACTCTTAATAGTACGTGTTAAGTAGGACCACAGAATACGTAAGGGGGTAGGACCAATAAACTTAGCAAACTAATCTGTTCTTTAGAATCCTCAGTGGAATTCGTAACTTTGTAAAGACGATTAGATTGAGTGAGCATATAATTTGGAAGGTGGCTGGTCAGGTGGCAGGTCTTGTTGAGAAGAGCCTAGGACCGAGCTGCTTTGTATTACAATATTTAAAAATACGTCCCGATGTCCCCTCACTCTGTTTCCATTGATATAGTAAAGTAAACTTTATATGGGAAAACTACTTTCTGGCGCTGGTCACAGTTCTAACATAAACTAACCTAGTGGCTGTATCTCCGTAAAAGGGACAATGGTACGAAAATGTAATGACGTTCTGTTGTCCCCATAGCGTGGACAAGGCCTACGGGGACAACGGGCCTACACTGTTTCACCCACAGTTTCCCGGGATAAAAAGTATCCCGTAACCTTTTCCAGGATCTAATGTACGTACCATTTCAGAATTCAAATGCAACGTCCTACAGTTTTCAACATAATTAATTGGTTCCTGTGCAGATGTTTCTAATTAAATTAATACATACATGTAAATCCGACATGGACCTACATAACAAATTTCATCAAAATCTGTTTTTTGTCTTAATGCAGTTTCTTAATAAAACACCTCATTCACACAGGCCAGATCGTACTGATCTAGCCTAATAAGACTAATAAGTAATTTGAGTTTAACTTAACCTGCTAAGTTTAAAGTAAAAATTGTGTCCATTTACTCTTGTCTTATTGTCTCTATTAAGGTGAAGAGGGCGAAGACACTATGATTTTGTGTTCCTTACGGGTAGCACTACTATACTACAATACACTGTCACTTCACTATACTAACTTAATTGCTTGGTTGAGTAACAAATATCCATCCATCCACCCTCACCAACTTTCGCATTTATAAAACTAGTAGGATAGGATTAGTAGGGTTATTTGGGATTATCCAAGGGTATGTAATAAATAAATCAAAAATATTCATAGACTATTAATTATTTTTTATACTATTAGAGATTATTCTATAGGCGTAGTTGTCACAAAAGAAGGCTAAAGATGGTATAGAAATTGCATTGCTGTTCGTTATTTTAAACATAGAACGTAAATAATATTTAGAATTTGATTTAGAATCTAGATATTTACCATGTATTTGTTTAGTTTTGACTTCTCGATATTTCGGCACTGTTGCAAGCACCATGATCACGAAGATACTAAAGTTTTTGCGGGTAGGTTGTTGATGTCATAACGGGCAGTAGTATGTATCTACCCCCTTCCTCTCGCGTTGTTTGCGCGCGACACTATTCCTACTTTTAGAACTCAAAACAAGACAAAGACATGGTAAATATCCCGTTTCTGAATCAATTTCTAAGTACATATACCTATTGCAGATTGCAGAGTTACTAGATAAACGCTACTACATCTAAAAATATTATATTAACGGTTCCTCAACTTTTCGGAAATTTATATATTAGCTAATCTAATCTTGATTTGACCACAAATTATCGAAAGCTATTAGTTTGTTTTTTGTTTATATTAAACGATTCGTTAATTTATTGGTCGTTAACCCTTCACGTGCATATTTTATATGAGATAGCATATTTAAATCACTCGAGTGCGTCATTTATCTATATACCTAAATAGTTTAAAACGAAGTCGCTTGTCCGCGTCTGTCTGTATATTCGCTTAGTACTCCTAAAGTACTTGATGGATTTTGATGTGATTTTCATCATAAATTTTCTTGAGATATCATCAAATTAAGACTGCACACTACCTCAAAACTGCTTTACCGTTCGCGTTTGAAGTTGCATATCAATAATAGTATTGAATCAATCGTGTTGAAAAAAATATATAGTATAGTTGAGGATATACTCTGATGTCCATACGTTGTAAAAACACGATTACTAAAAAAAGTCTCGATACAAAAAATTCACAAACTTCCCACTTAAATTTTGTAAATAAAAAGCAGTATACAGTTAATACTTGACCTATTATAATGAAACTTTTTACACAAATCTGAACTAATATAATACGTGTATCTTATGTATTCAATTTAAAATAATGTTATTTTTTATTTTGTTAGAAATTTAATACCGAAATATTGCGTGGAAAACTACACGTCCGCGACAGCCGCTGTGTTGGTTCAGACGCGCTCCGGCACTCGCTCCCGCTCGGCCGCGCAACGTACCTACTAGGTGCGAGCGAGATAGTTGCGACTGTAGCTACGAGTTGACGGGCCGTCGCGTGGGAGCATTTTGATTTGAGCTGGGGTAGTGTGGGCTCTTAAATATAATAAATGCTATTATTTAGTTGGAAATACATTTTACTGTCTCTGTGGTGTAATGGTAGGGTGGGTCAACTGATTTCTCAAATCCCACTGAGATTGCGGGTTTGACTCCCGCTACGGGAATGCTTGTGCACAGAAAAAACACGCAAGCATTTGTTTCGTGTCTGGGTGTTGTGGGACCATCATCCTCGTAGTTCCTGTTTCCCAAGAAACAGGAAATCCAAGGTAGGGGCCAGGATCTTTGTATGTGATCGTTGGGCGTTGGGAGTTATTATTTGCACGTAATTAAAAATAAAAGCTATATAAATATTTATCTTTATAAAATGATCTCTATGATATTGCTATAAAAAAAATTAAGTCACAATTTACATAAGATAAACGTACAGAGGCACGCGCGAGTCAAAAACTTAAAACTAAATAAGGAGTCCACCGCGATCGACCCCGCTTTTAAAAGTGCCCATCAAACTGGCAGCATTTCGTTCGATGCGTTGGAGAATATTTATCTTATATTACTCTTGTAAAACTGAAATATCCTGGGCCGAGAGAGTTACATAAAATAATTACATAATTCCTGCTACACCTACTATGTAGTCAACAAGAGAATTCAACAAGTTCTTTCTCCACAAATGCGTAGAATTAAAATAAAATGTTTAAAATAATAACATAATGCCTGCTATATTTATTATGTAGTCAACAAGAAAATTCAACAAGTTCTTTCTCCACAGCTGCGTAGAATTAAAATAAAATGATTAAAATAATAACATAATGCCTGCTACAACGATTATGTAATCAACAAGAAAATTCAACAAGTTCTTTCTCCACAGATGCGTAGAATTAAAATAAAATGTTTAAAATAATAACATAATGCCTGCTATATTTATTATGTAGTCAACAAGAAAATTCAACAAGTTCTTTCTCCACAGATGCGTAGAATCAAAATAAAATGATTAAAATAATAACATAATGCCTGCTACAACGATTATGTAATCAACAAGAAAATTCAACAAGTTCTTTCTCCACAGATGCGTAGAATTAAAATAAAATGATTAAAATAATAACATAATGCCTGCTACAACGATTATGTAATCAACAAGAAAATTCAACAAGTTCTTTCTCCACAGATGCGTAGAATTAAAATAAAATGATTAAAATAATAACATAATGCCTGCTACAACTATTACGTAGATAACAAGAAAATTCAACAAGTTCTTTCTCCACAGATGCGTAGAATTAAAATAAAATGATTAAAATAATAACATAATGCCTGCTACAACTATTATATAGTCAACAAGAAAATTCAACAAGTTCTATTTCCACAGATGCGTAGAATTAGACTTCTGGAACGGCCGAACAGAAGAACCAGTCATCGTCCACGGCTACACTTTCGTGCCGGAAATCAGCGCTAAAGAGGTTCTAGAAGCCATCGCTGAAAGCGCTTTCAAGACGTCAGACTTCCCTGTCATACTAAGCTTTGAGAATCATTGCAACCCGCGGCAACAAGCGAAGATAGCGAACTACTGCAGGGATATCTTTGGAGATATGCTGTTGGATAAAGCGCTGGATTCCCATCCTTTAGAACCCGGTAAGTACTAACATAGATAGTTGTAGCTGATAGCGCTTGCAAGGCGTCCGAATTTCCCGTGATAACCTGTGACAGCTTCTGTGGTGTAGTATTGGGTAGGTTGGCTCAAATCTCATGGTTGCGAGTTCGATTCCCGCGGCGGAACAAATGTTTGTGCACAGAAAAAGGCGCAAGTATTTGTTTCGTATCTGGGTGTTGTGGGACCATGGTTCTCGTAGTTCCTGGTACACTAGATACAAGAAATACTAGTTAAGGGCTAGAACCTATGTATGTGACCATAATGTTTTTTTTAAAGTACATTTAATTATGGCAAGTGAATGTAGTATGCGAGCGAAAGCGAATGAATGCAATAAATGTCTTTAAGCTTAAAAGATTTAAATAAACTTCTATGGGGAAAGCATAAACTTTAATCATGCTGCACGTTCGTACGCAAAACACAACTGTACCTGCAAACTTTTTTATCATCATCATCAGCCTATATCAGTAGGTACACTGTTGCACATAGGCCTCTACCATGGTACGCCACTGAGCCCGATTTTCGGCTTTTTTTCTCCAGTCACTACCAGCAACCCTATATCGTCGCTCCATCTAGTCGCAGGGCGTCCTACACTACGTTTGCCGATTTGCGATCTCCACTCTAGAACACGCAAACTTTTTGTAGGCACATAGTTATTGTCTCAGGTTGACGAGCGCAGTTTGGCCGCACTGGATTTTGCAAGACAAAGTTCTGGGTGGTGCTGCAACTATGGGCAGGCGTTTTGCTTACCATCAGGTGGACCACCTGCTCGTCACGTCAGTCAATTCTGTAAAAAAAATCTTTCCTTGAACATTGCGACGTCTGAACCAACACATCCACTAACATTATAAATGCGAAAGTTTGTATGTAAGTTCTTCACGCTGTAACGGCTCAACGTATTTGAGTGAAATTCGAAATAGATATAGATTATACCCTGAAAGAAAGAAAGAAAAAAACATTTAGTTGACGACAACAGTCACACTAACAAAATAAAGAAAGAAAAGAAAACACCATTACAAAAAAAAATATAAACAGTATAAAGAGATAATTAAGTTTAAATGACTACGTGCCAAAAGGGGTTTATAGGCGTATTGGCCCTGGATTGACACATAGGCTAGTCTTTATCCCGGGAAACCGCTAGTGTATTTAAAACAACGCCAAACTGCAGAGGAATCCAATGTATGACAACGTATCTCGTTTCCGAGAACATTCCCGTTTGCTCGCTGCCGGGCATGTCAGTCATCGCGTATCAATGCGCCGTGATTATGCGGAACGTACAAAGCAAATGTTTGGCGAAATTATACAGAAATCAGAAGCGGTTTGTACGTGTTGTAGCACTTACGGTACCTACTCGTTTGATCTCGGATTGATGTTCGATTGCTGCTCGAGTCTCCGTCTTATTTCCTTGTCATCATCGTGTCATTTTGGATTTGAAACTAACTTCGTTTTTTTTATGGAACTGTGTGATGAGACGATAAACTCGTTCGCCTGATGGTAAGCGCCACGCCTGCTCACAACAATTGCATCATAAAAAGTACTGTGTAGCACTGAATTGCGCCCAAGACATATATTAAGTCTCATATGCCCAGTAATTTCGCCGCCATTGCCCTTCAAACCGGAACACAGTAATGCTTGCGCACTACTACCCATATTATATTTATGAAGCATTAGCGAATGCTAGGCGAAAAACTCACCCCTATGACGGTTAAATAACGAAATAAAAAATGCGACACCTAACTTGGCGACCACCATAGCTAAATTGGGCAGAACCCTTCCCCCGCTGAGGAAAGATAACATTTAAATAAAATAAATTAATTTATTCTCTAAATTATAATCTATTGTGGACCAAATGTGTTGTGGGATCATAGTCCTTGTAGTTCCTGGTTCTATGGTCCCAGGATCTATATATGTGATCGTTGGGCGTATTTATTTATTTATAATGTGGAACTTCTGCGGACAGCCAGCTATTTGATTACAAAATTCAAACTCGTGTTATAGTTATACGACTTTGACGGTCCGGATTGGCGTAACACAAGTTGTGTTATGTAAAGCATAAATCCATAGTTTGTCACCAATTGTATAATAACGCCCACTGGCTATGAAAGTTTGTTTTGAAACGGCTTGGGCACAGTTAGTTTGACTTATTAAGTTATTGTTACGACTTATTGAGACTATTGTTGAAAGCATTTCGAGGACTTTGAAAAGTCGTTAAGTACAAACGTTCGTTCCAAGATCATAAACTTGCTATTATCGAGACTTTTTGACTACTTGATTTGACTAATTAAAATATTTATTTTTAGAATAATTTTCCAATTTGTTTTAAAATATTTGAAGTGTTGGAAGAAAGTAAGAAAGGAAAAACATTTATTTGACAACCACACAACTATACAACAAAATAAAGAAATAACAGACACGGAAAATAGTTTACGGATTCATATTATACCAATAAATTATAAAACAAACAAAATAAAGAAATAACAAACAAGGAAAATAGTTCACAATAAATAATAGCGAATTTCAGTAAACTAAAATTTAAAAAGAATCCCGATTTTGATAAATCATGTCTTATAACCACCGCTAAAAAACCTGATTTCAAATAAAAAATCCGCATCCAAACCACCTGCTTAAGAGCTACGGTGCAACAGCCAGACACACAGTGGTCACACTTATAATACCCCTCTTTTTGCGTCGGGGGTTAAAACAAAGATGGAATTGTGGTGCCAAATGGGATTTTACTTTCAAGGATGTCGCAAGCGACCCAAGGTGAGTCTTGGCCTCTGATAATAAAAGTCGCCATTTGAGTCTCTTGTGCCACCTCCTGCCATTCCTTGACGTGGAGTTCGCACAAGTCCCTATCGACCTCATCCTTGCAGCGATACCTAGGATGGCCGACTGGTCGTCGACCACTCGGCCGTCACAAGTAGCACGCTTAAGAGCCCGATCTTCTCTCATTCTTTCAAGGTGGCCGAGCCAACGAAGTTTGGATTTGACTCGGCACAAATGTCTAGTGTCTCATGTTCGTTAGCTTCAGTAAAAAGCATATACCAAAACTAACTTCAACTTATTTTGTTACTTCCTCCGGTGCAGGATATTTAAAGCAATAAATACATTCCCATCGCCAACCTGATGCGACGGACCTGCTACGATGTATAGACCACTGATTAAAGTCAAGTTTTTCCCGCCAACAAATCAACGAATACCTACTATTCTTGAAAATCAAGATTTGGGTCTAACATAATTGGGTTTCAGCCCAGCCCTATATAAAATAGGGTCTAACTTGAAAGTTATTGATACATTGTCAGAGCTTGCTTTGTACCATTGCTAGCTGCGCCTCGTGGTTTCACCCGCGGTTTCCCGGGACAAAAAGTAGCCTATGTGTTAATCCAGGGTAAATGCTGTCTCCATTTCGAATTTCACTCAAATTCGTTCAGCTGGTGCGTGAAGAAATACATTAACACAATACACACAAACACACATAGAATCTTTTGCATTTGTATTATTAGTGTGATACTATATTTTTTAGGTACATTTTACAGTAGGTACATTATAAAGTTAAGCATTGATGTCAGTAAAGTTACTCTGTCGTGAAATACCTAGTTTTGTTGATGTTGAGTGCATAATGCCGTTCAAAGTTCTGAAGTTCTTCTGCAGTCAGGCACAAAACTGCTTGTTTCATTACCTCACTAATGCTTACAATAGTTAATTTATATCCTTCACATGTTTTTTTATCTTGTTTCAGTTTGACTAATGTTAGAAAGTGTATGGGAATTATGTCAATGGTTTTCCTTTATATCCTGTTTGTGTAGGTTCACATTTGGGCTTCAGCCTACCTCATTTGGGCTCCAGCCTACCTCTTTAGAGATTACGTATTAGGCCTCATATAAAAGTTATCGGTACTTTGTCAGGACTCGTATTGTACCATTGTAATGTAGCTACCCTAGTATTGGGTGCCTACCCAAGGACCTTTGTTATGTAAGCGTTTGAAATACATAGTTTCGGAAACATTTCAAAGTTTAGTAGTTCTTCGTCAGCGGTTACTTTGATTCTATTGCCTAAGACGAAACGAGGAGTCTTTATTGTTATCCGTTTGGGGTAGAGGATGTTTGTCTGTTTGTGCATAATGTATGTTTATTCTATAATTTTATGGGCGTGGGCTGATTAAATTTTGACGCTTTTGTATTGCAGAAGTGTTGGATTAGGCGATTTCCTTTTGGTTGGAGGTGATTTGTTTGAGGTTATTTCTTTGATTTTAAATGTTTAGTCATATTTTTTAAAGCAACCTACAAGTAGTGTTCAGTTGCAGGGTTTATTTAATATTTTAGTTCTTGAGGTCAATACATTTCCATTTTCAGTGTCTTTTTAAAGTAATAAATCGTTTTCTAGCTCCGCTTTTAAACATCTGACCTAAAAGCAGACAATGGATAGCTAGCGATAACGGTGTGCTAATTTTAAACAAACAATTCAATGGGCATCGGCTTTCATGATAACATTATCAGTAACCTCACTATTAAAAATAGCTATTTAATTTTAAACATTCACACATTCCACTTGTTCTACAATCTATACAATGATGAATGGGCTGGTACCCAATGCGTACCCCAGGTAACACCCTCTGTTTTCTTTCGCTGCGTGTGTCGGACTGTGTTGATATAACACGATGTCTATGAATAAATTACACAATGTAAGCGCTGCCGTGCGCGTTTTGCGTCCCTTGGGCTGCTATTGCTATGTAGGCAGTACTTTGAGCCTAAGGTTTTCCCTAAGGTCGGTTAAGAGGAGCTTGGTCTACGATTTAAGACGGTATATGTTTTGTATCCTGAATGTCATGGCTTTATTTGTTTCGTAAGTTATTGGTTCATGAGTGAATGACTATAACTAGATTCTTCCTTAATTTCCTTCGAAGTTAGCATTGGGCCTGCAAATTAGTATAGTTGCCACCCGCAATACTTCATCTTGATTTTCTTCAACGAAACTTTTTCTTTGTATATATATATATATATATATATAAATATATATATATATAAAATTACCACGTATTTATTAAGTCAATGTCTTGTTTGTCTGTCTGCCTGTCGTTCCGGGTGGAATCTTGCAACTCAAATTCCGAGCACTTCCCGATTAGCTATCCGGCTAAACCTTCAGTGTAGCTCACAACTCAATGACAATGCATTCTAAATCTATTTATTACGATGCAATGCAAAACGTGGTTTTTAGAAACATTTTTTAATCTGTCTCTTTTTAACAATTTTACGTTTCTCATGTCTTCTGGGAGCTTATTCTTGGAAATAATAATAAAAAAGTCCGGTTTTTTAAAGTATTTTAGTGTAGGTATATTTATCGAGAAAGTTAAATTCTTACCGACTTTACTCAAATATCGTACTTTACGGCACAGGCGATCTGCCAAGTAATATTGGGCGGCTTCTGGTATCTTATCTCTTCTACAATGTCGGTATTGCCTATCGTTTCCAGGAGGTATTTTATCGCTTATCTGTATAGGTATTATATTGGACGTTGGATTTTGGATTTCAAGCTTGAGGTAGACTTATCTTTGTAAGTGTATCTAGACTTGCAAATTGGAAGGTAGCCCATTATTAAATTAACTTACAACTGCAGTTTGGGTCTCTACAAATCTTTCGGTATGTAGTACTATTAGGTATTTTGTGCTTTCGGTATGATATAAACACCGCGAAAAGTAAAACAGTCTGATAAAATTTCAAAAATATATCCGGTAATAAAATTTTCGAGTGTCATCGCAAAAATCAATATCCCTGTCGTTTTATGTCCACGTATCGGAATCCGCGCGACTGATGCAGTCACTTTGAAGTCCGGCCACCTGCAAGCACTGTTTGTATTGGCATATGTTACCGGCGAGTAGGGCTGCCTGCTTTTTGCATCCTAATACTATGATATCGTATCCTAAAATATTAGTTACAATGCTACTACTTAAGTCGCCTTACAGATTTTCTTTTCAGTTCTTGCTATGTTTCCGTATTGGCTTTAAATTCCAATTTACTATTTCTTTCAGAGTTTCTCATTATGTAAATTTTGAAGCGAATGTGGCTCAGCGGACTTTTATGCGAGTTTTGATCCGACGCACCGGTGTTTGGAATGATTTTCTTAAGTGGTGACGAAACATTTGCTCTAAAAACGGTAAACGGAAAAAACTAAAAAATATGACTCACTAATTCGTACTAGAACATCGACCAGCGTGGTGGATTATGGCAATGGCTCTTTCTACGACAAAAAATCCGTGTCCCAGCTCTGGGAACATTTAATTTATTTAATACGCGTAGGTACGCTGCTCTCCTACAGCTTTTGCCTAGGCCATGACAGCCCTACTTGGCGCCTGCCTGACGCGTAAACTCTACGACAGAGTGCTATAGACTGTGTTCATACTATATTGATGCGTCCAAACACCTCCCGGGGAATGTTTGTTGCTCCTGCCTCGCCTACGATACTTCAGCAGAATATTGTTAGGTAGAATCACTTTTTCTAGAACGCGTTTATTTTTTACGAACAGGTCTACAAACGTCCGTATTGTTAAAGATTGCGCTATCATCGTGAATCATTATCATCATTATCATCATCATCAGTCTAATCAGCCTATATCAGTACACTGCTGGATATAGGCCTCTCCCATAGCACGGCATTGAGCCTGATTTTCGGCTTTTCTTCTCCAGTCACTACCTGCAATTCTGTTTATACAGTCGCATCATCTAGTCGCAGGTCGTTCTACTCTACGTTTGCCGATTCGCGGTCCCCACTCTAGAACACGTCTAGCTCAGCTGTTATTAGCTCTGCGGCTAATAGGACTAGCCCACTGCCACTTCAGTTCTGGCGAATATTGTTAACGATTGCTCTATCATCATGAGCATATCAGTGATAGGATTTTCCAATGCTATGCTGTTCCGTGGATTAATTTGAGTTGAACTAGATCTTCGGCTCTCCACATCTAGTCGCATCCTGCATCGTTACTACATCAATCTTCACAAATTAGTCACTATACATCCTACAATACTCGCTGTCTATTCTCAAAAAACTCCACATTCCATACTGGCGTGTAAACATACTGTGCTCCCGCCCCGTGATATATTGTGTTTACGCTGTAAGAGGAATAAAAACAAACTAATTTCCATTGTGTATACTAACGTTAATGTGATCTTTACATTATACAACCGTTGGGTTTATGCGATAGAATGTAATTTGTAACGTACACCTCTAGTTTTCTACAAAGAGCTTATAATCTACACGTAACAAGAAGTGAAAGAAAAGAAAAGAAAAATAAAACAAAAGAGATAAATACAAGAAAAAAGAAAAAAAAACATAAATTACTGGCTTGTAGTTAAAGTCAGTCAGGTAAATGGTTCTCGTAACAAAGTTGCCTTTTGATGAGAGACCATGTTTCGTTTCACCAGGTATGCTGTGCTATGTAAGCGTGCTGCACAGCCCATGGGGTTCTTTGCATATACGGCACTATAGGACTAATTTTAGATTTCTCAATATTCAGTTTATATGGACATGAGTTTCGCTTCATCCACATTAATCAACCTGTCGCTCGCGTTTCTATTAGGTTTATTTATACCCAGAGAGATATAATGCGAATAAATGCTAAAGTCTGTGTGTACAACTATAAACCGAATTCTACACGTTTGAAGTGACGGGTATCGGCTAGGAAACAGACACATCGGAAAAAAATATCCTGGTCTTCAAACGCATCGTATTTCATCTCATCCCTAAAGTCCTGGTGCTTTGTGCTTGTGCTACTAAGATCTCACGCTCGTCTTCAGGAGGAGAGATGCCGCCGCCTTCACTCCTCCGCAACAAGATAATCATAAAGAACAAGAAGAAGCACCATCACCACCACAAGGAGCCGACGGCTTCCGAAGAGAGCGAGCATCGGCCCGAACACACGACGCACGGAAACGGAGAAGTGCCACACGCGACTGTAAGTTCATTACTTAGAGTATATATAATGTATACTCTAAGGTTCATTATATTTGTGTTTAGTCAAAACAATACAATGATAGGTACTCTACTTTACACTGTAGGAAATAAAGCATTGACAAATAGCATGTGGTCTTATTGAGAGATTGATTCTACGCTAGCTATGTCTGTGGATGCTGGTTTTGTTTTGAAATAGGTTTTATCTATACTAATATTATAAAGAGGTAAAATTGTAAGTATGTATGTATGTTTGTAGGAGGTTATCTCTGGAACTACTGATCCGATTTTGAAAATGATTTCACTGATAGAAAGCTACACTATCCCGGTGTAACATGGGCTATGTTTTATAATGCCGATGCGAACGAAGGCACGGACGGTCGCTAGCTTATTAATACTTTTGTTAAACTTTTATGAAACTGCTGAAAAATCTTTCCTAGTTGACAAAGTAGAGTCTTAACATAAGCTGTTTTTCTTAGGGTCTCAAAGCAATTGTCTAATCTGTCAAAACAAGTTGTGCGTGACGCAATAGTAACCGCAATCGTGTTGCAGTTGTACGGTTTCGGAAAAACTTTCAGGTTGCCATAGCAACGCTATCTGAACACGACCTTACATAATACCAATTTGGTCAAAATATCTCGTTAGGAACTACGAATAAGGAAGTTATGTAATAACATAATGTCAAATTATAGAATTGGTATTTGTGCAAAATTTGACGGCAATAACATGTGGAACCAAGGAATAAAACTCAAACAATTAGTATTTCGGATTTTTGATTCGGATTCGGATTCGAATTAAGTATTTCGAAAAGAAAAAATTCGACCACCGGCTGGGACTGGAACCCGCAACCCAATCTTCTCTCAGCGCGGGACGCTCTACCAATTGAGCTACGGTGGTCACCAACTCGAGTGTCGAATTTCTTCTTCCGTTATTTAACCGTTTTAAGGGTGACGTTTACGCCATCGTTTTTCGCTTGGCATTCGCTACTTTATATAAATATAATAAGAACGGAATAAAAGCTTGTAAATGATGTGAATGGTTTAGAGAATGACCTTCTGTGGTCATGCCGAGATTCATATCAGCAACATAACGAAATTAATTTGCCGGAACAGCAACAATAAAACAATTTTAGATCAACCGAAATACATCTGCGTGCGGTGCCAATTTAAATATCGAAGAAAGATCCGCGTTTTATTCAGAGTAGTCCGCATTTGACCTCACCTGACCTGAATGATAGACAGTTATGATTCGGCCAATATCTTAGTGAAAAATGACTAAATTATTTCTTTCATTATTTCTAATACCCTTTTTTGAACCCTGTGGAGTAAAGTGTATGGTTTATTGTGTCATATTTTTGTATACCTATGTGCGTAAGGTATTTATTCTATACGCCTTTATTAATTTTTTTTATTGCTAATTGGCTGGCGTTTGACCACTATGTCACCTGATGGTAAGCGACGATGCGGTCGACGATCTAGCACGCTTACCAAGATAGTACCCGTTCACTCGAGACTTGAAGATTCCTAGATTGTAGCTATCGGGAAAGACTGACTCTGGCAGGGAGTTAATTAAGTTAATTTTACTTGTACTTTAATATTGTCTGAAATGAATAAATAAATAAAATTGCAGAGTTACCTATTAGCGTAAGACGAGCGATTGGCGTGCGCTTACTTTTGTCAAATTACGATCGAATAGGTGTTTGACAGCTGATATGAATATTTGAAACAAGTTGGGATATTACTGGACAGCTAAAACTGACATTGGTATTACGCATTGCCTACGAACGATAAAGGAGCATCAAATCGCTAAACGCACGCACGTTACGACTTGACGGCGGTTGGCGGACGGTTGGCAAGCGATTAAGTTTACAAAATATGGTAGCCGGGGTCTTTACTCTTTACCTAAGCTGTGTGGATAACGAAGATTTAATTCTGTTTTTAACCGACTTCAAAAGGAGGTTTTTTTTTTTTGTGTGTTTGTTACGCGGTTTCTCCGCCAATTATGCATTGATTTCGATGATTCTTTTTTTGATTGGTAGGTGTCTTCAAAGGTGGTCCCATATAAATTTTATCGAAATTCATTCAGTAGTTTTTGAAAAAAATAGCAAAAACAAAAAATATAAGTTTAATCTTCAAGTCGGTTCTTGTTTTTTTCGTAACCAACTTTCTTAAGGTGGAGGTTTGTATTCGACTGCTTCACCTGCTTCACCCAGGTTTGACTTCCGGTGAGGGAACTCCTCAACGGTGAATAGTACAAACACAACATTTCGTAAATGGATTTAACCATAATAGCCTGTTCTAAATTCCATCATGACATGGCTGATACACCCAGGATTGACTTCCGGCGAGGGAACTCTTGAACAGAGATATAGGACAGACATGATTTTTTTTGTACATGCATTTAATTGTGATAGCCCGTTTTAAACTTCGTCATGATGTGGCTTCTAGATCATAAAAGGTTGTCTTTAAAAACTTTTTAATTAATTTAATTAAAACTTGTTTTTCACTAAAAAGGGTAAAATAAATTATTTTTCAAAAAAATCTAAACCGACTTCAAAACCACAAATGGCACTTAAAAGTAAAAAATAAATTAATATAATTATCATAAGCGCTACCCACTCATATATTTGAAGTCGGTGCCAGCCAAGTCTAAAAGGTAGTAGATAGATACTACCTACAAGTAGTACTTACTATATACATAGTATTTATCTGCTACCTATTAGACTTGGCTGGCACCGACTTCAAATATATGAGTGAGTAGCGCTTATGATAATTATATTAATTTATTTTTTACTTTTGAGTGCCATTTGTGGTTTTGAAGTCGGTTTAGTTTTTTTTGAAAAATATTTTATTAATTGAAGAGTTTTGAGCATTCTGTTAGTTAAATTTTCCTCGCTACACTCTGCTGCTTTCGCTCCTTCGGTAGGCAGCTTCGGTGGATTGACACGGCATCCCAAGACTTGGTTTAATTTGGCTACACTTGTTAGTTTGACAGTTTTGTTTAAATTACGTGCCTAAAATCATAATTGTATATTCTTCCCATAAAGGTAGTCCGTCGCGGCTCCAAGGAATCAATAGAATCATCCTCATCGGACAGTTCCTCCGGCGAGGAGGAAGCGGGCGGGGAGGGGGGTGAAGGCCCCGAGGGGGAGGGAGGGGGTGACGAGCAGCGCGAGACGCACGCGGCCGCGGAGATATCCGCGCTAGTTAACTACGTGCAGCCCGTGCATTTCTCCTCCTTCGAGAGCGCTGAGAGTGAGTACCTGTAGACTAGTGTAGTGTAAGGATTAAAGGTGAGGGGGAGGGGTAAGGGCTGTGAGTATGTTAGAAGCTTGTCAAAAAGGGGGTAAGGATCCTTCGGGGGAGGAGTAAAGGTTCTATGAGGAGGGCTAAGGATTCTGGGAGAAGGTTAACGGGTTATGGGGTAAGGGTAATGACGGGGAGGAATAAGAGTTCTGGAGGTACGGGGTAAGTGTCTTCAGGGGGTGGGGATAAGGGCCCTAATGGGGAGAGGGTCCTGAAAAGAGGCAAAATCGCTAGGTTTCTTGTTTCAAGGAGACTGAGGAATATCTGTGGCTGGAAGTACTAGAAGAAAAGACTACGATCAGTCCGAAAGATTTGCTCATGATAAATTAGAAAAGTATGCACTTTCTTCTAACCATTAGCTCGACCATTCAATGTTGTTACTTTTATATAGCATAAATCAAACTGTTCCGCTTCGAGCAAGCTTATAAAATATCGAAATGTTCTCATAGACAAAACACAAAGCATTATTGATCACCTTTGCAAATGGGTCACTAATTAGCAATTCATAACCATGTGTGTTGAGGGCACACTACAGTAAACTTTCAGACTAATTAACTATGTGTAATTAATGTTATTACAGGTTTTCCATTTATTAAGCATGCTATGTTGGTTAATGCCCTTGGGGCGACCCCTGCACGATTGTTGTGCTTTAATTATTTGTAGTGAACTGAACATTCCGCAATGATTATTATACACGGTGGAGTTGAATTCGATATTCTGCCGAAATGTATACTGAGATCATGCTTTTGAATAAATCTATAGCGTTAAATGAAAATAATAAAAATAAACAAAATGACCAAAAAATTATTGATATGTAGCTGAAGTGTTTATTTCATTAAACACGTTACGCGGGGGCGATGCGTCGAGGCTCGCCGTGCACCGTGCACCGTGCGCCGCGCCGCGTCCGCGCTGCGCGCGTGATATAGATATTTCAGCTAATTTTCAATCAAAGAAGGAGGTTCGCAATGCGATTGTATTTTTTTGTGTTTGTTACCTCAGAACTCCGTCATTTACACACCGATTTGGAAAGTTCTTGCGTTGAGTTCAGTATAGCTACAATGTGGTCCCATATAAATTTTATCGATATTTGACCTTGGAATTCGAAGATAAATCAGAAGTGAAGACGGTTTTTTTGTTATAAAATGAAATTGTGTTTGACTTTTTCAATAATTTTTATGTGGTTGTCAAAATAATGTTTTGGTGTTCTCCTTATTAATCATTTTTTTTATTTTTTATTTTATCGCTTTAGATTAAATTTATACATTTCGTAAAAATACCGAATTCAATTCCACCGTGTGTTGAAGTGGATACATCCATCCATCCTCACAAACTTTGCATTTATAAAATTTGGAAGAGGGAAATGAATATTTATTGTATAAATTGCGGACAAATCATTGTCTGATTGTATTATGCCATCATGTAGGTATGAACAATTTGTCCGTGACGTGAGTACGTACAATATTTATTAAAAACAGAAAAGTAATGAATATCAATAGAAATTACACAATAAATTATATTAAACATGTCAAAAATTAAGAATAGTAGAGTAGAATTGCCGGTTCTGGACCACTACCAAACCAGTATAAGTAGATCTCTTACTTAGAAAAAAAAACAATTGAAAATGATGTTACACAACATTGAAATTGAACAATTCATTGATATCACAAAACCATTTCTCCACTAGCTACTTAAATAGTTTTGTCCTTAACCGTCTTCAGTTCGTTTTTAACCGACTTCAAAAAGGAGGAGGTTTACAATTCGACGGTATGTTTTTTTTTTACAATAAAATTCCGAATTTATAACGGAGCTCACAGAAAGTAGATTTCAATAGTGTGTGAAAAATATTCTAATGAAATAAACATACTTAACATACTATACCTGTAGTAATTACATGGAAGACAAAAATGCATGGGACATTCCGCTTCTGCCAAGTAGCCAACTGACACATAAGAAACAAAATATTTTCAAAAAACAAAAATAAAATATTGTAACAAAAGTTCAAAAAAATATTATGTAATATTTTTTGAGAAGTGGTTCTTTTTTCGATACGATGGTAGAGTCATTGTAATAATTGACGTTCATAAGTTGTGTGATGCGAAAAATGAATAAAGAACTTTGAAGTTTGAACTTAAACTGGTTAGTTAGTAGCTCTCTATAGGTATTTTGTTGTAGGATTATTAACCAGCTACTGTTTTTCTCTTGTGTAGAGAAGAACCGTTTCTACGAGATGTCGTCGTTCGACGAGAAGCAAGCGACGACTTTGCTGAAGGAGCGGCCGATTGAGTTCGTCAACTACAACAAGCACCAACTGTCGCGCGTGTACCCGGCCGGGACCAGGTTCGACTCGTCGAACTTCATGCCACAAGTAAGACACGAGTACACAGGGCGGCGGAAAGTTATGGGGCATCAAGGGTGGCATTTCTGGACTTTTCACTTGGACAGTTTCATCAATCGGGTGCACTTTGGCTACATGACCTCATACCGCCGTCTCCATTCCATCATAGGACAACCAGACGCACGGCTATGTGACATCCATATGTGGTAGACATCCCTCCTGTACGAACAAAGCGTTTTGGTTCCACGTTCATCTTACGAACAGCCAAGGAGTGGAACACATTGTCAACGTCTGTGTTTCCTGACAACTACAACCTAGTCTTCAAATCGAGAGTGAGCAGGTATCTTCTAGGCGAGCATGTTACATTTTGGACCACATCATCGCTTACCATCAGGTGAGATAGTGATCAAACGCAAGCCGTATAAAAAGTAAAAAAAAAACATAATCATCATCATCAGCCCATCAAGTTCCCACTCCTGTGACACGGGCCTTATCTCATAGAGAGAGTATAGGCCGTAATTTACCACGCTGGCCCAGTGCAGGTTGGTGGATGTCACATGTTTTGTGATAAATTCTTGGCCATGCCGGTTTTCTCACGATGTTTTCAACGTTTTTAGAGTGAGTGTTAAATCCGCATATATCTTAAGAAAGTCAGTGGTGCGAGGCCAGCGGGATTCGAACTCGGGTGCGTCGGATCGAAAGTCGCACATGCTCTCACAGAGCCACACTTTCTCTGGCACTTGTTCAACTTGTCCAATATTGAAAATATTGAAAACATTTTTTGTTTTAGAAAGTAGTACAATAGGCTA
Organism: Petrophora chlorosata; assembly: GCA_951640565.1. Taxonomy (NCBI): domain Eukaryota; kingdom Metazoa; phylum Arthropoda; class Insecta; order Lepidoptera; family Geometridae; genus Petrophora; species Petrophora chlorosata. The sequence continues at coordinate 4,294,035 of OX621197.1, read as the reverse complement.
AAAATTGACATTTCTTAAAAAGGTCTCAATTGAATATTGACCCAATAGCAATGCCCACCGTTGATGCCCTAACTTTTTACGCCACTTACATTTAAATTTCAGAAATATGGCAATTTAATTATTTTATTTATTGATATTTTCTTCGGAAATATACAGTAAACATGTAAATTGGTAAAAAAAATATCTAAACACCATTCAGTTTTCGCATATAGAATGTGATGGGAAGTAAAATATTATAATAATAATAGCCCAATCATAAGTTATTTCCATATCTCCAATAATAGTCTTCGCACTTATCGGGGGCTGTCTTTGATTGCATCTTCTCAATGTTGCACTTAGAGACAGTCCCCGATAAGTGTTGCCCATTACATATCTAAATTAAATGCTCTGAGAGGCCTCTACGTGTTGGACTCATGTCCCCGCGCAAGCCTTCCAAAGGACCGGGTGTACAACCCGTGAGAAAAAGCGACATAATAATAATAAACGTTTATTAGTATAAATGATTACACAATGTTGGTAAAGACAATAAGTATGTATGTGAGTAAGTATTGAAACGGTTCCTCCGGGCAGGTGTTCTGGAACGCGGGATGCCAGCTGGTGGCTCTGAACTACCAGACGCTGGACCTGGCGATGCAGCTCAACCTGGGCACGTTCGACTACAACCGCCGCTGCGGGTACCTCTTGAAACCTGAGTTCATGCGGAGGAAAGTGAGTTTGCTAGACGGTATTATATTTACCTATATTTTCCCTTATACAACTTGCTGTTTTATTTCTTTGTTGTCGTCTTTTGTGTATTATGTTATACTAACTTCGCCCCGTGGTTTTACTCGCGGTTTCCTGAGATTAAGTGTTAATCCAGAGTATAAACTATCTCCATTCTGAATTTCACTCAAATCCGTTGAGTCGTTTTCATAGCGTAAAGAAGTAACAAACACACACACTAACATACAAACTTCTTTTGGTATATATTTTACTGGTGGTAGGTTTCTCGTATGCGAGAGGCCGTCAGGGTGGGTACCACCGCTTTGCCAGTTATTCAGCCGCCAAGCGGTAGTGTGCAAGCATTACTGTGTTCCGGCTTGAAGGGCATTGTAGCCAGCGAAATTACTGGGCATTATGAGACTCAACAGCTAATTGTCTCAGAGTGACGAGCGCAGTAGAGCGCCGCGCAGGATTTTGCAAAACAAAGTTCTGGGTGGTGCTGTTATTGTTATGGGCTGGCGTATTGCTTACCATCAGGCAAACGAACAGCTCGTCTCGTCATACAGTAAAAAAAATAAATAAATAAATAAATAATATTTTGTTATTAAGATGTTAAATAATTATTTTTGTATTGTAATATAGAGCGAGGTTCGATTTTATCACCGTCTTTGACTGTACTGACCCACTTTTTTCCCAGGACCTAGACCCGTTCGTTGACTTCATCACCGTCTTTGAACCATTTTTTTCCGAAGCCCGTTGCGTTACTTAGACCCTTTCATTAACTTCATCACCGTCTTTGACTGTACTGACCCACATTTTTCCCAGGACCGTCGCCTAGATCCGTTCGCCGAGAGCACAGTAGACGGCATCATTGCCGGATCGCTCACTATCACCGTGCTATCGGCACAGTTACTCACGGACAAACGTTGCGGTACCTACGTCGAAGTGGACATGTTCGGTCTACCAGCCGACACCGTGCGTAAGAAGTTCAGGACAAGAGTGGCGCCGAATAACGGGATCAATCCGGTTTATGGAGAGGAGCCGTTTGTTTTTAAAAAAGTAAGTTTCTGTCATATTTTGATGTCGGTAATGGACCAACGTAGCGGAACCTATGTCGAAGTGGACATGTTCGGTCTACCAGCCGACACCGTGGTTTAGAAGTTCAGGACAAGAGTGGCGCTTAATAACTGGATCAAACAGGTTTAAGGGGAGGAGCCGTTTGTGTGTGTAAGATGAAAAATTACTGGCCATTATAGAATTAATATTAACGCGATAATAGGGGATCGGACAGTAATCGAGAAAAAAATCTAAAATGTAGTTAGAACGAATGTTCGTCGAACCAGAAAGTTCATTCAATCAATATTTTTGTGAAATAATAATGCTTTATATTTTTAATTCAATAAATTTAATAATACTGACATTTTTAATCTGTTCATCTCAAACGAAACAACAATCACAGCGCATGACGTCATTTGTAGGCAAATGCTGTGAGTCAAGCTTGTGTTTATTTTACGTTTTTGCTTTTCATAAAATGTATTTTTGCTAATTTCTTCGTTTCATTACTACAATATAGTCCCCAAACTTCAAAAAACGTATTAGAATCTCTTTGCAAGTTTTATTTCGAAGAGTTTGTCGTTTTCTACCTACATATGACGTCACAAGTTTTGAGGTGACCTTTTGCGCGGCAATATTTGAAACATTTTTTTAGGTTTTTTTTTTATGATTGTTTTAGGTACTTTTAGAGCGTTATTTATTTAAAATAGTATTTTTCATGGCTATATATATATTAATTGTAGTTAATATGAAACACTTTCTGAAAAGTTGTCCGATCCCCTATTATGAGACTTAAGAGCTATTGTCTCAGGGTGACAAGCGTAGTGCAGTGTCGCGCAGGATATTGCAAAACTGAATAATAGTTGATGTTGCAACTGTTGTAGAGTGTGTTGCTTTACTATCAAGTAAACGGTTAGATCGTGTCACCGACCAAAACCGACGAAGTGGACATGTTCGGTTTAGCCGGCGACATTGGCTTATGAAGTGCTGGAAAAACGGAATCAGTCAGGTGTAGTGCCAACGTGAAAAAGCGGTCAATCCGCGGGTTAACTTGGTATTTTGTAGGGTAATTGGCACTCAACCCTTCTTTCTCGATTACTCATTGTACAGGTGTCGAAAAATGAAGTGAAATGAAATAAATTTATTTGTCTGAAACATATAAAGATGTTGAGATTTGTTAGGCATAGATTCCATTATGTTCTACCTTTCGGTGTACAAATATTTATGATAATGAATTTAATACATGTCATTATTTGTTATTGTCAGTCCCTTATTAATAATATCCAAAATAAAATAAAATATAGAGCTATGTCATGATCATGAGATACAATAATAATCATTGATAATACATTTAATATACCTTCACTTTACATTTAAAGAAGTCAACAAGAGAGAGTAGAAGGCGAAGTGCAGTAACCAGCTTTGTAATTTTTAAGAAGTCATCAATAGAGTAGAAGGAGAAGTGCAGTAACCAGCTTTGTAATTTTAAAGAAGTCATCAAGAGAGTAGAAGGAGAAGTGCAGTAACCAGCTTTGTAATTTTAAAGAAGTCATCAAGAGAGTAGAAGGAGAAGTGCAGTAACCAGCTTTGTAATTTTAAAGAAGTCATCAAGAGAGTAGAAGGAGAAGTGCAGTAACCAGCTATAATATTTTGTTTTGAATTGAGAACAAATATTTACTACAATGACGCCCCGTTTCTGTAGGCTTTGTCAAGAAATAATTAGCGGACAATGTATCAAATCTAAACATATTAGCCGTCTCCGGCCCTCCAGTTAACAATGAGATACGTTTGCTCTTTACAGTGTAGAATGAGGTCAGACCAACCCACTTTCGCATAAATATAATATGAGCTACGCTCGTTATTATCACGAAATGTTCTGTGTTTATTATGATGAGATAAATTATATTAACATAGGTACTATGAATATTGAACATGCCATGTACAAGCCAAATAAAAAACTGAGGCGACCTTCTGCTTTTTAGGGTTCTGTTGCCCTAGAAAATGTATGGGATTCGTTTCTTCGATATCTGACTTTTTTAGTTCAACTTCAGTTAGTCTCTCGGAGTGAACTGATCCTTTGAGGACAACTGTTTGTTTTTTTAACTAATCGGTGAAAAAATAGAAAAACAAGTATACATTTTATTAAATCAGACTTCAATTCTGATGTATCTTCGAAGTCCAAGGTCGAATATTGATGAAAATTATATTGGACCACTTCGTTGCTATGGAACCCAATGCAAGAATTTTTCAAATCGGTTTATAAATGACGGAGTTCTGAGGTACCAAAGAAAATTGAATCTAACTGAGAACCTCCTCCTTTTTTTGAAGTCGAATTTTTTTTTCTTTTTTAGCCGGACAATGCCATGCCGTCAAGCGACTTGGTCGTGTTTCGGGATGATGTTCGGTGAACCATCGGGGAGACGGGTCTGAGCAGCCGCTCAACTGCCGTCTCTCTCTAGATCTACATATGTGCTCCATCTTAGGCCACATCACCGCTTTACATCAGGCGAGATAGTGGCCAAACATAGATCTATTAAGTGTAAAAAAAAAGAATTAAAATATAATTTTGAACCACTAAAGTATCTCAATCTTTTTTAAACTTTTCAGTATTTTATTTGAGGTAGTATACATAAACCAGATCGTATTTGAAATATTACCTTTGATTCGGTAAAATTTTCAAGCGTATTACAATTCAAAGAAATCCTTGCAGCCCAACATCTGCAACAAAACTTATCATTACTTTTCAAAGAATCGATATTCACGATTCAAACAAGAACAGTGTTTCATAGAGTTTTAATTAACGGTTTCAATCCCGGGAAGCATTGAAATAAGTATTATTATTTATAAGTATTATTACAAATAGAGACCATACGGGCCGTGTCTTACAAACGTTTACAGCGTACATACTCGTTATCTTTGCGTTTCTGCAAAACAATGGTTTTTGCGATAAATCAACACTTTATGTGAACATGGAATACATTTTGTTATGAATACCAAATTATACATGCATTTTAAAATATATAGTTAACTCTTTATTGTACACGTAGTACTATTCTGTGGCATAGTACAGAAAATCGAAAACCACAAATCATAGTTTTTTATTCTGAGTGATGAAGGTCGTTCGCTTGATGGTAAGCGCAGTAATGCCATAACCACCAAGATGCTTTTATAGAGAGCAGAATTAAGTTTGAATTAGTAACATATTGTTCCCATAGTCCAAAGAGATCGAATGAAAATATTGTATACTAAAGTTACTGGCCGGTAGATAGGTCGACGCGCCGAAAGTATTAAAAAAAAAAAAACTTGCAAACTACGTACGTGCCTTAAGTTATTTTTCTCATAGAGGGAGATGAAAAATAATAATGCGGTAGAATTATTTTTTCTCTTCCTCGGCGTATATTAAATCCCTGGCTGCGCTCTGAATTCTACTTTAGAATTCCGTGCGCAGTGAAGGATTCTACTCTAGAATCCCGTGTGCAGTGAGGCATTCTACTCTAGAATCTGTTGTTCCGCTCTGAACTCAAAAAACCGCTCTTGCTATACCTATTAGTAAATGCAGATAAATATGAACTTGTGGTTAAATCTTGGTTGAACTGTTAAATAGCTAAATCTGAATTTGCCACTTTTCATTAAATAATATTATAACCGACCGAAATCTGATTTTAATTAACGAAAATATATTTAGAATTAAACCAGGTCATCGGCTAATGAATGATATAAGAGATTTGGAGAGTTCAGAGCATAATGTATATATTGGATTTGCTCATATTAGAAGCATTCATGTGTGAGGAAGCAGTAATGAAATGTTTTCGCCAATATTGTTAGTAATGCTTTAATATACATATGTGGTAGATGTTAATACATCCAATAGCCAATATGCATGTACTCTTAATGCATGAATTCATTAACTATTTATATGTATTTTAATATAAATATATACAATTTTGCGGAATTGGTACGTCACTAAATTAAAATTTGGATCAAATTAAAATAAATAAATGTACGCGCCATTAGTGTGTACGATAGTAGGAATTAGGATCTTCTCATTGGTCTGTCTGCTACATGTGTGTCGTTTTCAAATCAACTTTTTTTATAAAAATTTAAACAAAATTGAAAATGAAAATATTTTTATTACTGCAACAAAGATAGAATAGGCACGGAAGACTTAAGTACCAAGTTACAGAAGCATGACTCCGCTAAGAAATTTAAACAATTAGCGACTCTTGCTACAACAACTTTCTGTTTTCGGTTACCTTTCCTTAGCAATAATCGTTTTCACCAATATCATTGGTTCCACAGATCCCTGAAGCATTGAACTTTTTATTTCAAGGTGGTGCTTCCAGACCTGGCAATGATTCGTATCGCGGCTCACGAAGAGAGCGGACGCCTACTGGGCCACAGAGTGTTGCCAGTGGTCGGCCTCTGTCCCGGGTACCGACACGTTAACCTGCGCACTGAGCTGGGGCAGCCGTTAGCGGCTAGCGTACTACTGCTCGTTGTTGTCAAGGTTGGTAAAGAGCGTATTTGTTTCGTGTCTGGGTGTTGTAGGAGTAAGAAAAGAAAGAAGAAAGAGAATACATTTATTCCAGACTGATAGATATAATACTATAATACACATAACAAATAATACTATAATAAATAAATAACGCCCAACGATCACATATATAGATCCTGACCCCTAACTAGGATTCCCTGTATCTAGGGAACCAGGAACTATGAGGACCATGGTCCCACAACACCCAGACACGAAATAAATGCTTGCGCTTTTTTTTCTGTGCACAAACATTTGTCCCGTCGCGGGAATCGAACCCGCAACCTCAGTGGTGTATGAGATTTGAGCCAACCTGCCCAACCACTACACCACAGAGGCTTATTTTATTTATTTTAGCAATCCAAACAGCGTCTTAGTTAATTTATATCAATACAATATTTCTTGTTTATAAGGCCAAAAAGGCTGTCTATACTAAACATATAACTAAATGAAAATTTGAATCAATTTAAATCAACATAAACGCGCCATTTGCGTGTGACGTCAAAACGTGGGGACCTAGTATCTCCTCATTGGTCCATCTATGCTACATGTGTGTATGTCAATAATTTACCAATAGGGCGGGCTCTATGTCAAAAATTGACCAATAGCAGCGAGGCGCGTGACGTCAGATAGTGGTTGCACGTACTCAAGCATTTTGCGATTACGTTCCGTTTCTCCAAAAATAAGAAAACGAAATATTGAAATACAAATAAACTACGCAATTAATAATAATAATTATATCACTAATAAATGTTTAAAAGAGTAATCTATCGTAAAGGTAATTTTCAGATTTTTCGACAACACATGCATATTCCCTATTTATTTAAATTTTAATCTTATTGGTTTCCATCGTTCCAGGATTACGTGCCAGACGGCCTGTCGGAATGGGCGGAGGCTCTCGCTAACCCCATCAAGTACCAGAGCGAGCTGGACAAGCGCGAGCACCAGCTGGCTGTCCTCACGGACGACACGGACGCGCCCCCGCACGCCGCGCCCCCCGCGCCCCCGCACGCCCCGCACGCGCCCCGCGACCACAAGGAAGCCCAGGTACTGTGCAGGCGGCACGGAAGGCAGAGCGTGGGGTATACCGGCTTCACTGCTGTCCCTATTAGGTCGACCACGGGAGTCAACTGGGCCGGGGGGAATACTGATTGTACGTGGTTATAGATAGACAGGTAACGCTTTATTGCAAACATTAAATTAAAGACATTACATAAAAACAATTAATTAAAGGGCGGCCTTATCGCTAAAAGCGATCTCTTCAAGGCAAGCTTTGGATGGAGTGGATTTATCAAAATGTTAAAGACGGGGATGTAAGGTCTACAATAATAATAAAAACATAAACAATGTCAATAAAATAAATTAAAAAATAATATACAAAACAAAAGCAACAGTTATAGTGATTTGGGTGAAGGAGAGTATCGTCGATGAAACATGAGGATTATAGTCTGAGCCGGAGAAATGGACAATAGGTTAAAGAAGAAAGTGACAGATTAAACATTAATCTAAAAACCACGTTTTTATGCATTTTTTGAGGTTAGGTCGGAATTGCATGCTAATAAATGGATTTAGAATGCATTGTCATCGAGTTGTCGGATAGCTAATCGGAAAGTGCTCGAAATTGGAGTTGCAAGGTTCCACCCGGAACGACAGACAGACAGTCAGACTAACAAGAAAGTGACTTATTAAAAACGTGGTAAAATGGCAGAGTAGGCGTGACAGACGCGCCGCAATAATACGATTGAACAATCGTATTTATGTCAACGGCTTAGACGCATATCCGTCAGATATTTGTTGCAAAATTTTCTTACATGTGGAAATACGATATGGTATAATGTATAATATTCATTGGGATTACACTATATATTTTCATTGCGTTTCAGTTTTTAGATATTAATAATTTAATATTATTATTTTTAGATATTATGGTATATTTATATCAGCGCTATGATGTCGAAGCTCAATTTTTTTTTTGTATACACAGTGCTTCTGAATTTTGCTATACAATGTTTATTCTTCTATCTTCCTCTCCTCTAAATTGCGCCTGACTGGGTCCTTAGTGAACTATTAACCAATTGACAATCTACGTACATCAAGTAATGCAATAAACAATTGAATTTAATTGAATTGAATGAGGAGTCAGAGCCCTTTCTTATTCCTCAAAAATTTTACATATGCGTTCTTTTATCACCTCAGTATTCAGTGGTCAGTAGATTGATACTTAAGCTATTTCTCACTACAAAATCTGTCGAGTAGTTTTCGACTCTAACAGATAGGCAATAACTCTCTGTTCTAATGGTTTCTAAATATTATACTGTTCTACTATTAGTACTTAGTTCTGTGAGAAGAATTGTGATAAATTACGAATTAATATAAGTTTTAGGTGTCATGTTGTTTTTTAATCATTTTTTTATATATATTTTTGTTGCTTATGGTTATTTATTTGATGAATTTGTAGTTGTCTTTTAGTGATTTTTATGTATATTTATTGTATTTATTGGGTCATTTTCAAAAAAGTATCATTTATTCCACATATATAACGAAACACAGTTTATGCTAGTTCGGGAGCCTGCGGATTCAATACTTCTCTGTAAGAATATATATTATGTCACAATAAATTACTATCATTATTATTATTAAGAAAGCTGGTACTTAACTTTAATCATTAAAAATTGTGTTTTGAAAATATATGGTCATCAGTTTTGATTTGTAAAAAGGGTCAAGTTGAGCCCAATTTTGTTTAAACGTGGGGCACAAATAAGTTGTCGCTCTAAAGTCGCCACCTTTCTGTGTATTTATAAAATTTATAATTTTGTTTACATTTTTCTTACTTTTGTGTTCATGTATTGTAGTAAGCCCAGGCCGTCTGAAATTAATAAAAAGTGCTGTAAATAGTATTGGATTTATTATTTTAACCGAGGTAAAAGTACAAAACGGTCCTACGTACGCTCGCTGCGATACGTGGTGCTACGTCCGCGAGTATGTTGCGATGTTTTCGACGCCAAATAATATGATAGATACATTTGAAACATCAATCAAGTCTTGATACCGCGATATAGGCATAGAAAATGACAAAGGATATTTTTTTTACAAAGCCCTATTATCATAATTATTACAATAACCTTTATTGCTTAGTCACATATATTTATGTACCTATTAGGCCATTAACATCGATCAGTGAAATAAGTAAAATTAATGTTTCGTGTCTGGGTCTTTATTATTATTTATTATTCTATTATATTCACTGACGTCATGCGAGTCTAGCGGTGGTCTAGTGGTGGCGTCGCGTAGAACAAGTTTCTATTCTTTATGTTTATTAAAATAATATCAAGAGAAAATATAAGATTTAAGAAAAATAAATAATGATAATTTTAAGACAAATATAAGGTTGTTGAGCTGACAAAATCTTGCGTATAGAGTATGCTAAAAGGTTCTCTTTTGGATAGTAAAGCAGTATTCAAATTGGCAGTTAGTTTTTATTTATTGATGCAAATAACTACCCTCTGGTAAGAAAATAACGTTAACATGTTACAATTCGCTTTCAAACATATAATGTATGTAAATAGGTCCAGAAAAAGTTATTATTGTCATGATATAAATATTAAAACTTGTGACAAATCGACTAGTGTGGTGGTTTAATAAATTATATATTGTTATAACCGACCTACGCTTTAAAAGAAAAAAAAATAGTAAAGTTAAAGAAGTAAGTAGTCGCATGGGGTCACGGCGCAAGAGTGCAGCGACACATACAAGCTTAGCAATGACCCAGTTGCTGTCTAAACATCACCTAAAACGTACTAGGAAATTGTCGAAAACAGACATTCCTATCATTTTAAAACATTGTTTTCAAAGTTCCTCGGGGTGACCATAATGCCCGATGTTTTAAATAATATTTGCCGTGTACAATGACAATTTTTGTGACTAACTGCATCATTATATCCAACAGAACAGATGGATAATTTAAAGACTTTTTTACGTCTACGTTTGGCCTCCTTCTCACCCAATCCGCAAAGCTTATTCAACTAAATACTCGAGGAAATTGTATTGTCATAGTGTTTTCTACTTTGCAGGTGAAGCCGGAAATAACGGAGCATACCAGTCCCTTGAAGGTAGCGATGGTGGAAACCAAAAAGCTGATTGAGAGCGAGTCTGTGACCGTCGCGCCGGCCGCCGCCGCAATCAATAATAAAGCACCGCAAGGTTAGCTAACTGTTCAAAACCATATCAAATTATAAGTTTTTAAACTATCATCATTACTATCATTTATCATGGTCACTAACACTAGCATTGTATATATTATTAACGAAATATTTATTTATTTGATTGAGTTTTCAATATTTCGGCACAGTTACAAGCGGCATGATCACGAATGAACTGAAGTATTTGCAGGTGGATGGTTTTTCTAAGAGCAAACAAAACGGTCTACCCTCTTTCGGACTCGTTTATTACGCTCGACACCAGTACCATTGTTTTCGTTTCCGTTATCACTTACACTACAAACTCGATCGCTGATCGATTGCCAAAATATAGAAAAATAAAATCATTATTTTTTTTGAACTGCATGACAAGACGAGCTGGTCGTTTGCCTGATGGTAAGCAATACGCCAGCCCATAACAATAACAGCACCACCCAGAATTTTGTTTTGCAAAATCCTGCGCGGCGCTGCACTGCGCTTGTCACCCTGAGACAATTAGCTGTTGAGTCTCATAATGCCCAGTAATGTAGTATGTAAATATGGTACATATCCCGTTAATAACATATCAAATTATATTAAAATTTATGACTAGTAACTTTAGTGTGATGAGACAGATTGTTGGTATTGCCTAAATGTAGGATGCTGATGATTCACCAATGAAAGAGGTGGTTAAGGGACGCATGTTTATTGTTAGGCGTCTACATTTTTACACTTTTAATTTTTGATGCACGCTTTGCAGGGTTCTTTTACCGTCACTGGGTAACTGGTAGAAAATGCTTTAGCATTAAGTTCTCCTTTTGTATATTACTTGTAATAGTGCAATAAAGAACTAAATAAAATAATACATGATGAATGCTTCTTATTAATTAAGGCGGCAGACCTTCCAAGTAGTTCGGACGTATGTTACTGGTAGTAGTGGGAAGTAGCGGTATAGTCCGAATTCATACACATAAATTATAGGGAATATGCATGTGTGGTCAAAAAACCTGGAAATTACTTTTTACGATAAAGAAACATAAAGTAAACATTTAGTAGTGATATAATTATTATTATTAATTACGTAGTTTTTTTATTTCAATGTTTCTTTTTCTTATTTTTAGAGAAACGGAACTTAATCGCAAAACGCTTGAGTACGTGAAACCACTATCTGACGTCACGCGCCTCGCTGCTTATTCAATTTTTCATTTAGTTATTTTATTGACTATTTATTGCATATTCCCTATTACGAATTACCATCGGTCATATCGTCGCTTTATATATTACTAGCTGCGCCACGCGGTCCCATCCGTGGTTTCCAGGGATAAAAAGTAGCCTATGTGCAAGTCCTAAACTCCTAGTCCTAAACATATCAAATTCCATCAAAATCGGTTCGGTAGTTTCTGCGTGAAAGAGTATCAAAGATCCATCCATACATACAAACTTTCGCGTTTATAATTTTAGTAAGGATTTATTTATTGTATGCATTTATAATTTCTCACAAAACAGTTTGTACATGGAGAAAATGCTATCTAGCATTAGGGAGATAGCATTTTCTACCAGTCATTCAGGATGTGCAAGAAAAATTGTAGCGGTGCAATTTAGCTAAAAAAAACTTGTTATATACAATAATATCAGGTAATGTATAGATAGAGCGAGTGTGGCTCAGCGGGAACTCGTACGCTTTTCGATCCGACGCACCTGGGTTCGAATCCCGACTCGGCCCTGCACCAATAACTTATAGTTAAGTGCAGATTTTGCACGCTCGCTCTAAAACGGTGAAAAAAAACATCGTGATGAAACCCGCTTACGCGCTTTGGAGTAGTAGGCTCTGGCCGTGGTTGTAATACGACCCACCGAACAAAGCCATGCTGTCAAGCGACCAAATCGTGTTTCGGGATGATGTTCGGTGAACCATCGGGGAGACGGGTTTGAGCAGCCGCTCAATTGCCGTCTCTCTCTAGATCTACGTGCTCCATCTTAGGCCATACCGCTTCACATCAGGCGAGATAGTGGCCAAACATAGATCTTTTAAGCGTAAAAAAAAACGTTATGACTAAACAAAGATATAAGCGTAAGCAGAAGACTTCATACTTTTGTTTTCAATATGGAACAATCAATTTGAAAACAATCAATTTTCTATATAAAAGCTCACTTGAACACATTTTCCATGGCATAACTTTATGTTGTATACTTATGGCTATTAATTTTGGCTTAGCAGTATTTTTTTTCTATTTTTAACCGACTTCAAAATGGTGGAGGTTCTCAATTCGACTGTATGTTTTTTTATGTTACGCGATTACTCCGCCAATTATGAATTGGTGTGATTTTTTTGTTTGATAGGTCAAACTTCAACGGTGGTACCATATACATTTTATCGAAATTGATCCAGCGCTTTTTGGAATAATGGTCAAAAACATAAATATTAGTATAGTCTTGAAGTCGGTTTTTGCTTTTTTTTCTAAATATTGTATTGTCAATTTGTCGACAGATCAACCAGACAGCAAAGCGAACGGCGGCTCGGACGAGTCTCTAGAAGAGACGCTGGAGTCTCTCCTCTCGCTCAAAGTCGTCAAAGAGAAGCGCACGGAGCTGGCGAGGAAATTGGACGCGCTGCGACGGAAATACGATAAGGCGAACCGACCCACATCGGCCAAATTCTACGTCAGCAACCGGCTCGTCAAGAAACTATCCTCTAAGAATATGTGAGTAGACGCATCTCTAATCTCAATAGATGGCGTATACGTCACCCTCAAGACCCTTAAGACCTTGTTTGAATTAGTTTTCTTTTTTTTTTTTTAATATTGGGAGACGGACATGTCGTTTACCTGATGGTAAGCAACAGCAGTTGCAGCACCACCTAGAACTTTGTTTCTAGTTTTCGAAGTCAACCACCGCTTTGCCAGTTATTCTGCGGCCTAGTAGTAGTGCGCAAGCATTACTGTGTTCTGGTTTGAAGGGCGTTGTAGCGAAATTACTGGGCATATGAAACCTTATATCTTATGTCTCAGGGTGCTGAGCGCAATGCAGTGCTACAGTTCTTTTTACGATTATAAGTTCTGGGTAGCGCTGGAATTGTTATGGGCAAGCGTGGCGCTTACCGTCAGGCGAACGACTTGCTCGTCTCATTACTCAATAACACAAAAAAACATAAAGATACAAAGTATCGATAGTGGTGCAACACTGATTCCTCACTTTTTTTTATATTCGCCCGTTTGGGCAGGCTAGAGTCTCTAGGACCATACCGCCTTGTCTTACGTAGCTTTTAATTGATAATTTGAAAAGATACTATGATTTCTTTCGTTTTTTAACTGACTTCAAACAGGAGGAGGTTCTCTGTTCGATTGTATTTTTATTTTTTATTTTTTTATGTTTGTTACCTCAGAACTCCGTCATTTATGAACCGATTTGAAAAATTATTTTTGCGTCGTGTTCAGTATAGCTACGAAGTGGTCCCATATAAATTTCATCGATATGTGACCTTGGACTTCGAAGATACATTGAAGTCGGTTTTTGTTTTTTTCTAAAAATTAATTATATAAATTGCATATCCGAGGTAGATGTATGATCCAAGGTCAAATCCGATTTGTCTCACTGACGCCTACGTATGTACATGTAGTATAAGCGGCGGGTCGCACGGCGAGGGCGCGGCGGGCGCGGGCGCGGGCGCGGGCGGCGCGGGCGAGGAGGCGGGCGCGGAGGCGGCGGCGCTGGAGCGCGAGCTGCGCCTGCGCTACCATCACGCCATCTACGCCGCGCTCGAGAAGCACGTGCGCAGCGATCAACACCACCAGATGAAGCAGCTAACCGTGAGTACTCCTCGCTGAGTTACAGTTACAAAGGTTGCCTGGAAGAGACCGCTTTAAACGATAAGACCGCCCATTGTTACACCATTGCAAACATTTGACTTGTACTATATCTCTATTTTTAAGGTGAATAATAGAGTGTTAATCTATCTATACGTAGCATTTAGGATACGACTTATACGACAAAGCCATGCGGTCAAACGACCTAGTCGTGTTTCGGGATGATGTTCGGTGAACCATCGGGGAGGACGGGTCTGAGCAGCCGCTCAACTGCCGTCTCTTTCTAGATCTATGTGCTCCATCTTAGGCCACATCATCGCTTCACATCAGGCGAGATAGTGGCCAAACATAGGTCTATTAAGCGAAAAAAATATCTTTTATGTCTTATCTTTGAATGTGTTTTTTAATGGTCACATATGTACATGAATCCTGCCCCCTAACTAGGATTCTCTGTATTTAGGGAACCAGGAACTATGAGGACCATGGTCCCAAAACACCCAAACAAATAGAGTGATTTGACAATCATTTTTTATTGTATGATTCAACTCCCATGAACATGCTGAAAATTGTTGTGAATATTTTTTTAACACCAAAGATATATAAAGGTTAAGGTAATGGTAACAAAAGTGGCAAAAGTCAGAGGTGGGGGAAAGCTTCGTCCCTTTCTAGCAAAACGTCTTGCTTGTGTCTTGTATGCCTGACTGTGAAGTCACATTTATGGTATTGCCATGTCTTTCTAACTCCCGAATTTTTAATAGCTGCATATTTTATTGCGTCTCGTTTTACCATTATTTTATGTCTATTTTCTAATAACATTCAAAATCACTTAATTATTGATACTTGTCAAATACTCTATTTTTTGTTAGTGTGCGTCAAAATGGTCATAATCATGTCCGGCTACAAGCGCGACGCGACTTTGTCGACGCGATTCTCGTGTATTCGTCTCGTATTCGAAACGAGACAACGTTCGACAGTAGTTTGTCACGGCGCGCATACTAGCCGGGCTAGCAATACTCAATACTTTATTGATAAGATAAGATAAGATAAGAAATTCTTTATTGCAACTACAAACAAGATACACAGCTTCGAGTTCTTAGTATCTAATTAAAACTATACAATATAAGCAATGTACCTACAGTCAGAGTGCAAATGGAGTAAATTCAGCATGTACTGGGTTCACATCATAGATGAGAGATGATTATTGCAAACATATGTACAGAAAAGTTCTTATTATAGTGGTGAGATTATGTAATTATGACCTAATATATATAATATACCATAATATAGCTAATTATAAATTATAATGGAAGCGGACCGATTTATTCTACTAAGTCTTTGACAATGTGTTACTTATATATTTATCTTTTTATTCTTATTTTCATTAAAAATGTCATTTAAATTAAAATAACATTTTTCTATAAGATTTTTTTAAATTTGTTAATAAATTTTGTATAATTTTCTTCTGCTTTTATTTTGTCGGGTAGATTTTTTTTTTACTGACATTACATCCTTTCGACTGCATCGATGTTAGAGTTAAAATAAGTAAACAACAGAACTACTGACTTATTTGAAAGTACGTATGCGACAGAACCACTGAGTTACATGAGATAGTTTGCGATGAGTTTTGTGTGTCGGTTATACTACCGAATGCGCCAATGTTGCAGTTAAAATAAGCAGATGAAGCACCACAGTGAGCAATTTTGAGATAGTTTGTTTCGAGTTGAATCCTACGGACTGTGCCAATATTGTAGTTGAAACCAACAAGCAGCAGATGACTTAAGTCCTTACCTGTGATAGTTGGTTTCGCGCTATTTATCGTTATCATTGTGTATCCTACAGACTGCGCCAAATGTTGAAGTTAAAAAAAGCATGCCTACAGCAAGTTTTAAACAAGGATATAACCTATTTATTTAGTTTATCCAACAAATAATAAAAAATAGTTTAGCCAACTTTAGCGAAAAGAGATAACAGCGAAGTTTCTATTTCCTTTCAGGACTTGTTGGAAGTAGAAAAGAAAGAGATCCTGAACAGACTCGCCAACTCGCGGAAAGAAGACGTCAAGATCCTCGCTAAGAAGACCAACAGGGATAAGGATGAGATTCTGAGGATAAAGCGAGAGATCCATTCACAGGTGAGATACGTCTAGAGCTACATAGATTGCTTCAAAATGTGCGATTATGCCTTAGCGTGAAATGTGATGCTTATCGAAAACTTCATTTGTTTGAGTAAACACATGATGATGAGATGAGTTCATGTGATTATTAAAACGCATATGATTGTGTTACAAGAAAAGAAAAGAACAAATTCAGGAAGAAGAAAAATGAATACCCGACACCTCACCAACTTGGCCACCGAGTCATCTGCTTGGGCACCAAATTTCTTCTATCCTTTTCAACTTGTCTCTGTTCACCGAATCTTCAAGGGAGAGAGAGGTGATCCGTTCCTCTTAAGGGGATCTAAATGATGAGACGAGTAAATCGTACGCCTGATAGCAAGCGCCACGCCTGCCCATAACAATTGCAGTACCACCCACAACTTTAATTACATAAAAAGCACGTAGCACTGCATTGCGCTCATCACTCCGAGACATCAAAAATCTACTCGCTGGCTACCATGCCCTTCAAACCGAAACATATTCACATTTGTGTGACAATAGTCCTCTTTGGCACCACAAATCGTCTATTTTTCTTTTTTCTTTTCTTCTTTAGGAAAGACTGTAACGGTTAAAACATGCGATTGTTTCCCAGTCGGTGGAGCGCGGTGTGGCGGAATGCTGCCGGCTGGAGCAGTCGTACGCGCGACGTCGCGAGCACCTCGCGCGCACGCACGAGCGTCTATTGCAGCTGCTGCAGAAGCACCGCGACCAGGTAACTACCCCTCACGACCGGGTAACTGCTCCTCGCGACCAGGTAACTGCTCTTCGCGACCAGGTAACTGTTCCTCGCGACCAGGCAAATGCTCTTCGCTACCAGGTAACTACTGCTCGTGACCAGGTAACTGCTCCTTGCGACCAGGTAACTGCTCCTTACGACCAGGTAACTGCTCCTCGCGACCGGGTAACTGCTCCTCGCGACCAGTTAACTGCTCTCCGCGACCAGGTAACTATTCCTCGCGACCAGGTAAATGCTCTTCGCTACCAGGTAACTACTGCTCGTGACCAGGTAACTGCTCCTTGCGACCAGGTAACTGCTCCTTACGACCAGGTAACTGCTCCTCGCGACCAAGGTAGTTAGTTACCCGGTCGCGAGGGGTAGTTATACCCCTCGCGACCGGGTAACTGACTACCCCTCGCGACCGGGTATTTGCTCCTAACTACTGCTCGCGACTAGGTAACTACTACTGTGAAGCGGGGCCTGCTGACGTTTATGTTTTCCGAAACCCGACGTACATATGTTACATTATAAATTAGATGGTTTTTTTCATCGTCATCAGTTATAATATTTACTCTCAGTTTCAATTAATTCAATAGGATAAGAACATTTGTAACTGCAAATTTAATATTTATTACATCTCGCTTAAGTATATATTTGTGTAATTACTTTCCAGGAGCTTCTGGAGCTGGAGCGGATGTGCGGCGGCGCGCCCGAAGGTTAAGCCGCCGGGGGCGCCGCTTTTAAGCCTCTGGCCACATGTTGGCACACTCCCTTCTGCCGCCGGCCCGGCCCGTGCCGCCGGCATGCTGGCTAGGCCGGCCCGGCCCGTGCGCCGCAAGCGACTCTACGTGTTATTATTTTCTTTAGGAATCTGTGATATTATCGCCTAAGGATCAGAGCGTAGGCGCCGCCACAACGCGACCCACGGCAATTCTGCGTTTGTAATCTCACTAGTGTTTAGTTTCCGATGTTCTGCCCGATACAAGCGTCCAGGGGCCTTACCATGAGTTGCTTTCGTTCGTGTGGATAAAAAGAGACCCTTCTATGCTTGCATAGCGTTGTCTCTTTCACCCGAGGGACGAAGATCGTGACGAGTCATGGTAGCTTACTGATGCGCCCTCATTCTGAGCCGAGCGCTCGACGTAACACGACGTCTCGGGACGAGTAGTTAACTGCATTTAAATTAGTCGATAGAGGTTTGCATAGATTACTAACGCTTCGACGGAATGCTAGTCACGGCGCGTTCGAATCGTGAAGACGACTTGAACTATTACATTGTGACTATTCTGTTAGAGTTTCGTATATATTTCAACGCTTTCTTTTTTAAGTGTCGTACCCACGTAAAGTCTACATATCTGCACGAAACAAACTTCCGATAGAATCGTTGCGTACGAGGATCCATGTTCGTTCTTCCTTTGTACGTGTTTATAGCAACATTTTATTCCAACTTTTTGTAATTATATTAAATTGTTCTTATGATGGCTATTCCAACTTTCTGGTTAGTGAAAGAGTTCGATTCGGTAAGAGTTTGAATATATCAGTAAATTATAGAATAAAACGTATTCTCGAGTTCTCGCCGCGTACGTGCATATTATACAAGTTTGTACGTATATTTATTTTATCTATTAACATAGTGGATTGTTAGGCGTAGTTTATGTTATACTATAGTATGTGTAGATATATTTATGCGCTTTGTTGCATTACCCTACTAACAGGTGTCAGTAATAGATTAACATTCCAAAATTGCTTAGTTTATTGAAACGCCCGCCGTGAGGCCATCGGGTCTTCCATAGTAATGCACAAATGTTCATTCGTAAGACATCTGCACAAAATATCATTAGAAATTTCAGAGAAAGTGAAATAATCACAACAGACGATAATTTTTAAATGACATTTTTTATGGACATATTACTATGAAGTACATTATACAACCATAATTAACCAACATTATAATTGATTACCCGCGAAGGTACAAAAAAAATTTGTGCGAAATAACAAACCGTTAGCTGCGATATAGTAGGATCCTTTAAATATCCTCAAACAGTAGTATACCTCTATACCACTACAATAAGAAAGCTAACATTCTAACAAAAGCATTATAACAACAATTATTTCTCACAAAATGGTCGTATTAACTGCATTTATTAAAATAATGCAGAATTTTCATTTAATTTGACCATTATTCGTATTTATGTTCAAACACTCACAAATCACTGCCACAACAGTAAATTACCTAAATAATTAAATGTGGTTATACAAGGTGTAACTTAATATGTATATACCTGAAGGGGAGCTTTTCTGACCTAGCATGCGAGTAACTTGACGTGTTCAAAGGTTGCTGGCGTATTTGAAATTTCAATAAACAGGTGAAGTTATTTTTAACTTAGAATGTCACAACCCTAACTTGAATCAATGTTTGCTGTTATTGCTTCTCCAGCTGCTAGGGTCATAGTTGTCATTTGAAACAGATGTAGTATTGTTGTAGGGTTGTCATACTGCGTTTTTTACATTTCGCAGAGGGAACTTTACGAAAACTTCAAGAATGTTTTTTTTTTAATTTCATACAAGCGTTGTTCGCCAAGACGTGCAGAATAAGCCCCTTCGGGTCGACACATT
Organism: Petrophora chlorosata; assembly: GCA_951640565.1. NCBI lineage: Eukaryota > Metazoa > Arthropoda > Insecta > Lepidoptera > Geometridae > Petrophora > Petrophora chlorosata. The sequence goes on along the minus strand of OX621197.1, from coordinate 4,274,282 downwards.
TTATGATACACATAGTATATTACAATATGAGCAATCAATGAAATTCTAATAATAAAATTGAAATCAGCAACTTCCATATAAACGTAACAAATACGCTAGGCTAGTAAAATTGCGGCACCCCGCAGAATCCATAAAAAAGAAGTTGACGCTAATTATTTTATATCTAGTGGGTTACCTATGGAGTTCGATTTCTATTTCAATTTATTTAATTTAATTAACATGGTTACACTAATTAAATATAATAGTAGAATTAAGTAAAAATAAATTCATGAAATAATAAATAAATTCAACATTGAGGTTCGACATTTTGGCAAATGCCGTCACACGTTTTTCAATGCAAACGTCAGAACCGTTCATATTCGCTAAGGCTCGCATTTATGAACTAAAATCAGAACGAGTCTAGAATCAGGGAGAGTTACAAATCAAACTTTGTTCGAGATAAGTAAAAACTAAAAGCTTTAAACTATCTTTGACTCTAGATTTAGTTCTGATTATCTAATATATAAAATTCTCGTGTCACAGTTTTCGTTGCCATACTCCTCCGAAACGGCTTGACCGATTTTGATGAATTTTTTTGTGCTTATCCGGTATCTATGAGAATCGGCCAACATCTTTTTTTTTTTTATAATGTTTTTTTAATTTATATGGCAAAACAACGTTTGCCGGGTCAGCTAGTAGTTTATAAATACGACCCTAAGTTTGCGTAGCGTTTTTTAAAAATACACTTCAAATAAAATGAGAAGAAATACACTTCCCCTGAAAATACGAGTTGTTTTTAATAGTCTCCACGCATAAGACATAGGATAATCGGAGTCATGCACCGCGTAGCAGTTATTATAAAAGTTACGGGTTTTTGTTTTAACAATGCTTTAAAGACGGCTGTAAATAGTGTTTACCTTTCTATGGTGCTTCTGTTTAGGCTCAAAGTACTTAATTATTCGTTTTAACGACTATGCATTTGTTTGAAAGTTCCAATTTAAAGTGTTGGAAATAGTAATGAAAATTATTGCTATTGTTCATTAATTTCATTAGCATGCGAAATTTTGTTTGATAGCATAATATGTGCTATCGCGATGCTAATTGCTAATATGAAATTTCGCAGTTGTAATTCACAATTTCGTGCGAGTTTCACTATTACATAATTATGAAATTATTGAAAAAATAACTATTGGTCATAGATCCGTGTTAAGCCTTTTCGCATTCATTGAATTTCGCAACTAAAATTAATTTGATTAATGCTAATATAAATTTAGCAGCTTATGCGAATGCTAATTAATCCAAAATTGGTTGGAAATAACTTGAAATAAGTCAAGTATGATAGTAAGTTCTAACATCTATCGCTATCGTCATGCTATCGACAAAGTTCATTTACTATGTTTCACTCTAGTTTATTTAATTAAAGCAATAAGATGTATTAACTCCGTCTCCATATTGAATCGAAATTGCAATAATATGTAGATTTTAAACCTGTCCAGTCTTCATAGGTTTAAGCTATGGAAATGCGTTCATTTTGAATAACTTGTAAAGTTACAACTGGAAGAATCATTGTCATCACATCGCTAAGTTATCATAAATGTTCATTTAATAAGTAACTTATAACAAGATGATTTAGATAAATGTACAGGGATATGTATATAGGGCTAAATAAACTACAAAATTGTTAAAACTATAATAGGGTCGTTGTCGAAAGTTAAATTGGAACGTCGTCAGTAATTTCGTGCATGAAATGTGGTACAATATAGGCTCTTGTTAATAAACGCTGTTTAAAACCTTATTTAATGCTTAACATCTTGTTTCTTTCTAACAAATTCGTTTCAACGTAAGAGGGCGTGCATTAATTACGTGAGGCGTTTAGGGGGAATGGGGTCGAGGCGAATCTCACTCAATCTTATGTGTGGGGAGAGGTGGGGTTTCGGCAAATATCACTTTTTATCAATTTTTTGTTCCCACAAGAAACAGTGTAAAATTGCGAGAAAACTGGGTGAAATTAAGTAAAACATGTTTCTCCAGTAAAATATGGCTAAATCTTACATTTATCGCGGTTATGCGAACGCCACAAAGTAGCACAGTAGCCCGTGGATTGGTTAGCCGCCACCGGCCAGCTGAACGCGCGACTCTACAAACGCTGCGGGGTACGAAATTTAACGTATTATAAAATCTCACGTGAGATTAGGGGGAGGTGGGGTGGGGGAGTAGGTCGAACCAAATCTCACATCTCACCAAGGGCGGAGGGGAGTCAAAAATCGCCAAAATTGCCTCACGTCTTTAATGGACGCCGCCTAAGTTGAAAGTCACAAAACATGCTTATCATTATTTAAGTCTTCATCATCATCAGCCTATCACGTTCCCACTGCTGGGACACGTGCCTTCTCTCATAGAGATAGTATGGGCCATAAACCACCACGCTGGCCCAGTGCGGGTTGGTGGTTTAAGTCTTATTAACCGTTTATTATTAAGGGCCATAAAGTACAGTTTGCTTGTCGTTCAGTTTTGTCTATGAATGAAGTTGGGTCGACATTCATAGATTCAGAATTCTTATGTAGGTATATTGTTAGCGTTCCAAATTAACGTTTTGACAAAGAACTAGAGATCTATCAAATCAGAGCTTATTAATTTAAAACGTGTAACTAAAAGAGTATTTTTCTATGATATTGTATTGCTGTATACTTATTTAATCGTTGACATGTTCAAAATGAGCGCATTGGCAAAATAGTGCAATAATAGGGCTTATGATTCGGCTATAAAGAAATACTTTAACTTATGCACTCTCCGTACCGAAACGTACTCTAAGTAATTCTGTGTAGATGCCAAATAATACATAGTTCAAATTTTTGAAGTTTTTAGACTGTTGGTTATATTAGTAGGTTATTACAATCGTGTGTTGATTTCGGAACACATTATTTTAAATGTTTCTAATCCTGTCCTGTGATTGCCTTGACTCGAATTCATTTCAAAACTGTTAGTCTTGTAAAAACTAAATATTTTTTAGAAAATGTCTTCTAGTTGGAGAATCTCTGTGCTATCAGTAGATATATTCTAAATAAAAAGATAATCTAATACTTACGACACATGTAAAGTTAAAAAACTGTGTCTTAAATAAGATTTCTTTTCAAAACGCGAAATGAGTAAAAAAAACAGGGAACCTCTTTATCTAAAACCTTATCTCTTCTACTATATTTATTGATCTATCTATAGGTATTATAAAATGTAACGTTAGGTATAAATACAATGCGTATCTATATGTAGACGAATATCACATAAGTTAGGTTTCAAAGAGCCTTGAGATGACTTGAACTTTAGGTAACTTAGACTACGGATGGTTGAAGATTTTTGAACATTTAATGGTTAGTAAATAATAAATGGAGAGCTTTTGTGTAATACTTACGATGCAGTGTTTGTAGTATTAAAATTATGAGTGAACGGTAGGAGAGGTTTGTTTGTATTGGCACAATCTAGTAACACTTTCAAACAGAATCATTGAATCATATACAGTTCCCATTCAGCAATTATGACTACCTCAGTCGTCGGAAATCATCTAAAAACACGTCTAGTAACAACATGCAAATAAAACCTTGTACTTCGTATATTTTTTTCAGCGACTGTCAACTGTTTTATTAACCGACTTCAAAAAAGGAGGAGGTTCTCTGTTCGATTGTTTTTTTTTTATGTTTGTTACCTCAGAACTCCGTCATTTATGAACCGATTTGAAAAATTCTTTTTGCGTCGGGTTCAGTATAGCTACGAAGTGGTCCCATATAAATTTCATCGATATGTGACCTTGGACTTCGAAGATACATTGAAGTCGGTTTTTGATTTTTTTCTAAAAATTAATTATTTATATATCGTTATCGCAAAAGCAAAGATATCAATTTAAGTCATTACAATCAATACAAATATAATTCTAAATATCTGAATGATTTTGTGGAAGTATCAAGTGTGTTTTAAGTCATATAGCATAATGACTATATTATGGTTTTGTTCAGGTTGTGCCATCCAAAGTACGTGCGAATTGTAGATCTGTTAAAAGTTGATCGTTTATGGGAGTATGTATGTAATCTAGTGCTATCCTAACGTCCCATATCTAGTAACGTATTTCTTCGTGGATACCCGTTTTTGGCATTGTTATTATCCTATCGTTGACACCAAATTAGTCTAGGTAGCGTTAACGTCGTGTAATGAGTAGTGATCGTATGTGACACGACATGTTCTTGCCTTGTGTACCTTAACTGAATAATATTAGGGTATAATGTCGGTCGTACGTTCTGCCACAGCAATGTTTAGTTTGGTAATTCGGAGGCCTAAAGTTTGGTTGCAGATCCTTAGATGCGTGAAGCAACGGGACTGTAACAAAATTTACACACAATTTAGTGTTTTCTTTATAGTGAATTAAAGCGATTCGTGCACCATCTAATAACTTATTTGTCATCGCCTCATAGCTTTTGAGGTGAGCCTCTTGATTTTTTAATCTACCCTCCGCGATTTTTACACTGTGGCGTCAAGCTTCGATCTACCCGCTGCGGAACGATTCGTTCCAAGCCACTTTAGATTTAGTTTTTTTAGTTTCTTTGTTTGAGATTTTGATGTCATTGAATCTTTTGCAAAGAAAGACATAAATTTAAACAAGATTAACGCAATATCAGTTTTCAAGTTATTTTCCAGTTCTCCGTGATGATAAATTTGGTTACAGTCGAGTTACTTCATCGAATGTATGGGTTGACTGTTTGTTTAACCATTCGTAGTGGCTTCTATCTATTTATGTATTTATTGTTATCTTTGGTGTGTCATGAAATTTCCAATGTGTAAAATCGCCCAATACCTCTCAGTTGCTGATAAAATTCTACGAATCGCGGTTTGTTTAGTAATTGTATAGTATATCTACTTAGCGCTGTGGTCTATAGATAATGTTTGTTGAGTATATTCGACGTTGTGTGATTCTGCCAATTAGGTGTAAGGGTTAGTTGTTTCATTGTGATAGGTATTCGGTCCCTCTGCAGCTTCGAAGTTTAGTGTGGTTGAGAGAGGAGTGTCAAGTCTCCATGTCTCGTTAATATAATACATAGCTAGTAAGTGAACTTGTATACATCTATCTAACATACTATTTTTTGAAAAACGTATTAATTTTGTGTCACAAATTTTTGTCTTAAACGATATTTACAAATTCTACAAATAGTTGATGAATTTAGCTTATTGTTGCTCATTCTTGTAACTCCGTCTAGTCTTCCTATTTTGACGCTTCTTGCTATCATTTTTAGATGGATTTTGTATGTTCATATTCGAACAGATTTACATATACTTTTAGCTACAGTTCGATGCACAGTAGGGACACTCCGTAGATACAAGGCTCGATCGATTCAAACTTGCGACGAGTTTGCCCACTTACTAGTGTGCGTGTGTCGAAACTTTTTGTTTTTAGAGCCCATACTGTTTGTTCTACTGTATTCATTACTCTGCTATTTTATTGTTATATTTCAGAACTTTTTATAGTTGTTGCAAAATATTATCCTAAATCTTTAAAATTAACGTATATTTTAGCTTATTCTTCCTTATCTATTTTATTATTATGATGTTATTAATTAGTATGTATAAAATAATAACATATTTTTGATGTAGGTATCTAATACCTTACCTATCCATTATCCATCTAAGTATAATCTAAAGTTTTGAGATTGGTTTTAACTTCTTCTAATTATAATTATTGTATCCTGTTAATATTGGACTAGATTCTAAGCTAGATACTATTGGCTCCGCTTGTAATGTGATCTTTGAAATACAAACATTCTTGTTTCAAGCAAAAATAATGTATAAGGCTATGGAAAGTGATGAGAGATTATTCAACTCAATATCAGAAGTGCTCATAAGAGGTGAAGATTATGAAAATGTCTACATCACATGCAAGACTATGATAGGTCAGTAAAGTGGCCGGCACGGTACGTCAGAATCTTGATTGTAGTCGAATTATTTCATCCAAAATATTAATCGCAAAATATTTTAATAAAATATAACATGTGTAATCTAATTATTAAATAAATTGTTTTTGCTTGAAAGTAAACAACGTCAACAGTTGAGTTACTGTGCTCGTTTGTAGGTATACTTACTAAGATATGCTGCCTTCCTAGGAAAACGCCGCGTATTGAATGATCGAATGATGTGATACATGGATAGGCGGTGTTTTAATCTAAGACGGTATAGTCGTTAAGGCGGAAACAGACTATTCACTCAGGCGAATAGTCACTCAAGTGAAAGTTTATTTTCATTTCGTTCCGACTTTTGTTTCTTGTTTTGTTTACAGATGTTTTACAGAGGACTCCAATAAAAGGACAAAATTATTAATTTTGTGTAAAACGTAAGAGAAACGAACAAAAAGTTAACCGTCTGTTTCCGCTTTAACACAGCATTATCAAGCGGGGTCCAAACAAGTGATTGGCACATTTCTTATGATCTACTTTATAAGCGTCGCGCGCGACGGGTTGTGAATAAACGAGGGTAGGATTAAAGTGTGCGAAGCTGCAGTCGGCTTCTATAGGAATCTTCGGTGTCTGTGATCCTCTCGATTTTGTCAGTACTTTTCCTTTTTTCATGTCGCACGGAAAGTAAGCCACCGTTAAATATCAACATTCTAGGAATAGAGGTACTACATTGGCAAGCGTGCTAGATCGTCGACCGTATCGTCGCTTACCATCAGGTGACATACTGGTCAAACGCAAGCCAATTCGCAATAAAAAAAGCATTCTGTAATTTTAAGATGGCGATTAGTCTCAGTGCCATCTATGCGGCGTATCTCTAGATAGCGCCACAAATCTGATCTGAACGATTGACTTGATTGATTTGACTTGCTATCTTGTCTATGGTCCCAGTTCGACGTACGGGACGTGGTTTTATTTTTTATTAAAAGTATTTTTGTTCGTGTATTCTGCAATAGCCGGTTCCACACTGGCCGATCTACGTTCTAACATTTCCTTCGTTTGGTTCGTCGTCACATATTACTTACTAGTTACTACGTAAAATCTATTTAGTCGCGTCCACATCAACCGCGCGTTTGGATCGTGATTCTGCCGCGCGTGATGTAATGGATCGGCAGGTGTAGACACGGCTATTCAAGAAACAAAATCGAGTAGATCCGAGCACCTCTGTCTTATCAAGCGAGGGGAGCCATCTAGGTTCGGAAATTACATTTAAAAACCGTTTATTGTTACTCCGCTTTAAGTGGTTTTTTTCAGAAAGTCGCATCACATATTTATATCACAATGTTTTTATTCTAGACGTTAGTTGCGACAGTCCTTTTAAACAATATTTAAACGAGAGAATAAGAGAGAAATAATCATTTTGCGTAAATATTTTTACAGGTAGATAATTGTGGCGATGAGATCTGAACTCTAGCATTTTTATCTAAGGCACATTTTTTGAAAATTTGTGTTTTACACGCACGTTTTAATGTAAAGGCTGTCCATACTGCAACGAAACGTCTCAAGAACTATTTTCCCTCAACAATTTTTATCGAAAACAGTTCGTAACTAAAAAGTTAAGTTTAAAACACACGCCGGGGTCCGGGCGGGATCCGACGCAGTATGTACTGTCTGACGTACGTAGCCCCGGTCCGCGCCTATGTGACATGTTTCATACAAATTCTAATAACTACAGAGCCCGCGCAGTCCCCGGCCTGAAACGCCCCCGGTCAGCTTTCTATCGTTTAGGATCATAATGTCCAAATACCAAAATGTCCAGATTGCAAATTGTACATATCGCAAAATGTTCATCCGCCAAAATGTCTAAATCCCAGAATGTCCATATTTTATCTCAGAATGTCCATATCCCAGAATGTCCTCCTCCTTTTTACTCCTTGCCGTCTTCTCTGTTTCCTGAAAACTTTAATTTGGGCGTCTTCAGACTAGAGTGAATAGGTATCTTCTAAATCTACGTGCTCCATCTTCGGCCACATCGTCGCTTTACATCAGGCGAGATGGTGGTCAAACGTAGATTAATAACAAATAAAAAAAAAATGTCCATATCCCAGAATGTCCATATCCCAATATGTCCAAATCCCAGAGTGTCCATATACATACCAAGTGTCTATTTTACTTTATTCTATGTGGCATGGGTATATTAGATCGAAGAAAGAGTGACGTTTCGTCTCAGTGTGCCTTTCGCCTAACACATATTATAATGTCTTTTGATAGTAAATATGGGCATTTAGTTTATATGTTTAGTGTGTATGCTTAGATTAATTTGTGAACATATTTTGTGATCAGTAGTTGAGTTTCTGTTGATTTCGTATAAAGATAAAAATTTTAGTCGCACTTATTGAATCTTAGCAAAGATCTGTTAATTTTAAGTTTAAAATTTATATTTAAATGTGCCAGAATATATTAATTATACAACTTTAAAGTAAGAGTGTTTCGAATATAAATATCAGCTGAAAAGTTGATCAAAGACAATTCAATGTTAGACATTTTTTTTTAAATATTGCGATGCCCCAACTTTGAAATTATATTAGTTTAGTATATTGTTATTTATGGAATACAGAATCTATTTTAATTATTTAAAAATTGATGTATATTTTTTAACCCAAGATTGTACTTACAATACTTAAAATGCTGGGCCGATTTTGATGTAAACAGTTCTGGGCGGCTTCCCTTCTCAAATAGTTCTAGTCATTTTATTCCTCCGTGTTGTATCTAACATGAACAAGTATGCCTGTATTATGGGTAGACAATATGATGTAATAATCAATATGAATGTTAATAAATATAGGTGAAACTTATATCTATTAAATTTGATGTCTGTTCTAAAACTTTGTTTCATTTAAGTAGTTTTTATTGAGGTTTACCCATGTATTTACTATGTGTCCCTGTATAATGTATTTTTACCTTATTAATTTGGGCTGGGACTGGGCATATGAGACTTCATATCTGATTTCTCGGGGTGATGAGCGCAATGCAGTGTTACCACAGAATACTAAGACACAGAAGCATCACAAATTTAAACAAATAGCGACTCTTGCTATGACGCAATAACATTCAATTCAGCTTGCGTACCGCTGCATACCTACCAGTCATATTAACCTACAGAGCGCCTCTCTTTCTATCGCATAGCTCTTCTCTTCTGACGCGGCACGTGTAACGACGCCCGCCGTCGGCAGCCTATGTACTTGTAGCTTCGTACCTACAGTGCGGAGTGCGCTAGGCCTGGTGTTACGCAGTAATTTTTATGGTATTAAAAGTTCTGGGTGGTTTTGCAGTTGTTATGGGCAGGTGAGACGCTTACCATCAAGAATGGACTCGGTTAAATATGGCTGATGTTAACTTTAACTCCTGTACAATATTTGCTGGTCGGTACAGTGCTGGTATGTCAAAAGAATCATCTAGCTCAGCTAAGTGAGTTCGTATGGGTAGGCCTTCGGGGGCCTGAATACATCAAATCTAAGGTGTACAGAAAAGTAGGTGCCACGCCGAGCTACGCAATTTTCATACGTTTTACTCGGCTCAAGCCGACCTCGGCATAGAGAGCACTTTCATTTGTCGTGTGTAGCTGACCTTGGCAGTCAAAAGCTAATCAACTTATTAAATGTATTTAAAAACCTAACGAGTACCCTTAAACCAAACAAAACTAAAGAACTAGGTAGAAACTAGGTATGAAATAGAAACCGAAATGAAGATTAGATACATTTCAAAGTTTGTATAGAAGCCTTTGCAATAAAAAGCTAAAAAACCCTTCGAAACAATTTCGAAGTATAAAGTTGGCAGCGGGCATCAGCTGTCTATGCCAGCCGTGTTCTGTCAACTTTTCTCTCACAACTTCACGCCATTTCACGTCATCAATCAAAATGTGTTTGTAAATAAAATAAATGAATAAAAAATCCAAAAAAAACTAACCACCAACCAAGAATCCACCCTTTATAAGCACTGTTAGAAACTGAAAGCACTCAATACTGAATTACATATATTTATTTTGTTTATTGTTCCTAGTTCAAAATGAGGGGGCTTTCCCTCGCGGGTAGGAAGGTTCTACGGACCACATCGAGCCTGGTGACGCAAACGGCCAAATACCAAAACTTCGTGATGTCGAAAACACTGGCGCTTATCGAAAAAGAATGTGAGAGGTTCTGCCCTGTACCTAGGTTTCCCCCGCAGAAGGTATGTTCTGGCTTCATCTTCGAATCTGTTTTTACCTCCAGTAGGATCCGTGCTTCGGAGGGCACGTTAATCCGTCGGTCCCAGTTGTTGTCTTAAGACAACAGTTGTTAGGCCATGTCAGAGGCCTTCGGGAAACTGCGACACCAAAGTTAACCGGGTGTGTGGTCAACTCTGGTGTCGCAGTTTCCCGTGTCGCAGTTGCACGAGAGAAATAGAAGCCGTCCAGCAGGTCTATCACGGACTAGGAATAAAAATGTCTCTTGTCTTACCAAACTTCGAGAGAATGTTGTTTCGCGATGGTGGTCAATAATAGGAAATATTTTTGAAGACTGCAGGATTTTTTTAATAGGCGCAAAGCCAGGAGCTTGAAAGTGAGGTCGGTGATCTTGAGCATGAGCAATATATTATGAGCGCGAGCAGAGCGCAATGACGACAAATCCAGGCTGCTCGTGATCTACCATCAAATCAGACCAACGTTAATAAGCAGTCATATAGGTACATGCACAGTTTTACCTCCATATATACCTATCTATAAGTATAGTTATACATAATATGCATTGTATAACTGTGGTAGGTACATAGGTGTGGCATAATTTTGGGACCTCCAGGGAAAAACTTACAATTTCAATTTTGAGGGAAACATTCCTTATGAGAAATAGGGTCGATTAATCCCATAATACAACATTATGCAATTAATCAGCTCTCTTTTTTGAGAAATTATATATAATTGTACATGACTCTTTAACTATATTTTTCCAAAAATCCAAAAATGCAGTATTTTTTCGCCAAAATTTCCTCACTGCAAGCGAAAAAGTACCTACACTGAAGGTCTTAAAATTTTGCCACACCCCATATAATAGCCACATAATATAACTATGAATGTACTTAAATAATAACACTCCTATGCTCTATAACTTGTTCATATTTACTTGAGAGTAGAAATAACTTTAGTAAGAATAAAATTTAAATAACCTTGATAAAATAATTGTATGAATTGCAATGCCGTAATCCTTGCGTAATATTCCTATTTAAAAAAAACTATTTCTCATAAGATCTTATTGTCAGGCGTCCCACGATTATAGGTAGGTACCTAGTGAATATTAAACGTGCTCACCATTTTAGACTCTAGCTCTAGCCAAGCCTTGAAGCTGATACCCTTTCGCGGTATTCATATCAAGTGGCGAAACCACAAGGGAACAAATACGCCTTCACGGGTACCTACTCATATTCTTCAGATAATATTGCTTTAAAAATGTTTTCCTAGCTGCTCCCTGCGGTTTCACCCGTGACTCCCCGGGATAAAAAGTAGCCTATGTCCTTTTCCAGGACCTAAAGTACTTAGTACTCAGTAGTATTTGTGCGTGATTAGGTAATTGTCAAACATCCATCAATCATCACAAACTTACGCATTATATTTGTAGGACTCAGTGAACGGAAAGAAACATTTTTTACGCTCATTTATGTTTAAAATGTTTTTAAACGTGAGGACCTGTCTGCTTTCCGTTACATAGAGCAACTAACTACGATGTAAAAGTAGGTAGGTACCTACCTGATTAAGCTGTCGGTTTTGCTCTCAATAAGTTCATAAATACTTCCCTAAGTATTTAATCGCCACCCTGAGAGATCAGCTTTCATGTCAGTTTATTACTTACAATATGACTTTTCGTAGGTATGTGTGGTTGGAGCGGGCAGCGACGTCGGCCGCATCACGTCTCTCTTCCTGAAGCAGCAGAAAGTCGTCAAGGTCCTCGCCATGTACGACGACTGCCCGGAGCGATACGTGTTGGGTGTAGCCAACGACATAGCGCACATTGACACTAGCACCGAGGTGGAGGCGTACCAAGGGAGGGTGTACCTCAAGGACGCTTTATCAGTAAGGATAATCAAATATTTTTACAAGCGTTGATTTAACTTGCAATGGTCAAATATCTGGTGGAGTGTGCGCGGAACGAAGTTGAAAGGACAATGTTCAGGTGTGAGACAGGGATTGATTTAAAGGAATTAAGGGATAAAGTGAGCCTATGAGGGTGGCATGATCATGCATGATCAAACCCTCTATAAATATCAAAAAAGATTTAAAAAAAATTGGTCAAATCTTGCCAGTCGAATCAGAACCACTTTCTCTTATCCTACGGAGTTGAGATATTGCATACTTGTCAAAGTCCGATGACAATGCAATATTATGGTGACAACCAGCTGATCTGATGATAGAGACGTAAGGTGGGCAATGGAACTCCTTGACGGATAATCGTACACTACTTGTGTTTAGGCTCATTTTAATCTGCTCGCGGTTCTGATTACGAATTTGTTAAAAGCTTGTCTTGAAAAATATATTTTTCAACAAAAATCTTGTTTAAACCAAACGTTCATGTTTTGTAAAGCCCAACAGACAAAATTTATTTATTTTTAAACCTACTTGGGTATTGATAATGCAATGAAGAAACTTCTGTTAGCTCCTTCATCGTATCTACATATTTTTAGGTTTTTTCGTGAGTAGGGTCATGTTCTTCACTAAAATAATATAATTTTCAGTTAGAAAATCATATTCCTGTTCAGCTTATAGAGTTTTATTCGAGTTTCCCCTCGCCCCTTACAAGGAAGGAGGGGACCCAGCTATACTGAACCCAACGCAAAAAGAATTTCCCAAATCGGTTTATAAATGAATGACGCAGTAATCGCGTAACAAACATACAAAATAATTAATTTTTAGAAAAAAAAAACAAAACCTACTACAATGTATCTTCGAAGTCCAATATCAAATAACGATAACATTTATATGGGACCACTTCGTAGCTATACTGAACCCAACGCAAAAATAATTTTCCAAGTCGGTTCATAAATGACGGAGTTCTGAGGTAACAAACATAAAAAAAATACAATCGAACAGAGAACCTTCTCCTTTTTGAACTCGGTTAAAAAATCTAGTCGAATTGAGAACCTCCTCCTTTTTTGAAGACCGTTTAAAAGTAATTTGAGTCGTTTCTGATCACAAAAGTGCATCAGAATACATACGCTAAGAAATAAGTATTCAAACTTGTCAACATATCTCCTAGGACTCGGACGTTGTGCTGATCTGCGGCGGGTGCTACGTGATGCCGCCGTGCTGCAACATCATGGACCGCGAGTTGTTCTTCCAGAACATGCCGTATGTTCGCACCGTAGCGCTGGCTATATCGCAGTTCGCGCCACAAGCTGTAGTGGCGATACAGACGCCGCCGGTTGACTGTAACTTTAACTTGGTTAAGCATGTTAGTCGCAACCTTGCATATTTATGTTTACGTTTTATTTTAGAAGGTTTGAAAGTTTTAAAGAATCTTTGTTTTTTAGTCGCAGTCCCACTGCCGGGTAAGCCTATTTCTTCCACTCATTGCGGTCCTAAGTTCTTCCTTTTATGGCACAGTGTAGCGAGACGAGTAAGTCGGTTACCTATAGCGTCCAGTTTGCTTTTGCAAACTCATAGTACTTAGTTATAATAGTGGTCTATGTCAACAATTTTTGGTTAAAATCGAAGAAAATTGCATAGGTGCAGGTTTAACAGGTATACAGCATTAATATAAGGGGGTAACTAAGCACCTATCTTTTATTTAGGTGCTGTTCCTGGAAATACTTTGGTGTTGATCAATTTGGTGCTGATGAAATCGGTGCTATTTGCGCCTTACTTAACACTGTAGAAACTGTTTTCTTGATAATGAGATCCACCCAATAAAGAGCGTTTGTGCTGTGTTCAGCTGACTGCCAACCTTCAGTGATGGAGCGGCACTTGAAGAAGAAGAAGTGCTGTGTTTTTTGATCTCTCATTGCTTGCTACATCTGGTGTTCCCTAGTTCCTTATATAGGTTATCACAGACCACTCAGTAGGTAGGTAGGTAGTAGGTCCTATATCTGATTGTTCCAAAATTTTTAGACACTTAAACTGAATCGTGTTTATGACAAGCGGCGCCTACTCGGTGTGAACGCGGTCAACGCCATGCGCGCCAACCAGCTGTTCTGTTCAATCACCGGCACCGACCCCAAGGGGTCCAACATCCCCCTGGTGGGCGGCACGGGCCGGTGCACGAGGGTGCCCATATTCTCTGCTGGGAAAGCTGGCAATGTGCCTCAGGTAGCTACCAATTTATATATTTAAAGGTTTTTTTCGAGTAGGTTGTGCAAATACTTATTGAAATATCAGCAGTAATTCTTAGCATGATATTTAATGACTCAGGAGGAGTAGATAAGTATTTAACAAAAAAAGCTGATAATATAAGTTTATTGTGTTCTCAGTTATAATTGTAGATGTTTCAATAATAGACCTGTCTAAATAGTAACTTTTAATCCCTATACCTTATCGTTTAGATCCTTTGGTCTGTTTATGGAGACTCTATTTCACTCTATTATGTAAAAGTAGAAATAATAAGGGGAAAAAATATAATGACCGATAGAGCGATCGAGCGATTCCATATACTTCTATCAACAAGTAACATTTTATAAGAAAAAACCGACTTCAATGTATCGTCGAAGTCCAAGGTCAAATATCGATGAAATGTATATGGGATCACTTCGTAGCTATACTGAACCCTGAAGAATTTTACAAATCGGTTCATAAATGACGTAAGAAATATAAAAAAAACATATAATCAAATAGAGAACTTCCTTCTTTTTTTGTTAAAACACACTAAGTCGGTTTAACATTGTATTGGCAGATCAAATTTATTAAATGACTTCGAATTGCCGCACCTTACTCTTCCGTGGTCCAACTCACTCTTACCCTTAGAGTATATATATATATCATCATCATCATCATCAGCCCATCACGTTCCCACTGTTGGGACACGGGCCTTCTCTCATAGAGAGAGAATGGGCCATAATCCACCACGCTGGCCCAGTGCGGGTTGGTGGATGTCACATGTCCTTGACTTTTTGTGAAAAATTCTTGGACATGCCGGTTTCCTCACGATGTTTTCCTTCACCGTTTTTAGAGCGAGTCTTAAATCCTCACATAACTTAAGAAAGTCAGTGGTGTGGGGCCAGCGGGATTCGAACTCGGGTGCGTCGGATCGAAAGTCGCACGAGCTCCCACTGAGCCACACTAGCTCGCTATATATATATATATATATATATATATATATATATATATATGTATAAAAAGCGCTAAGCCAGAAGCTTGCGAAGGAGGTCTTGAATGAAGTGAGCCTACGAGGCCGAGTGGAGCCAAGGGGGGAGGTGGGGTGCAAGCCGGCGACTTCCGCAGCTTGAGACTTGTGGTGAAGCCTACTTCACGTCCATGGTGTTTGTGTACGAAAAAAATCGAGGTCATTTCCTTCATTTTATTTGGGTAACCAATAATTTCATCATCATTAGTCTATCGCAGTCCACTGCTGGACATAGGCCTCTCCAATTGCACGCCATTGAGCACGATCCCCGTCTACTCTCATCCAGCTGCTACCAGTCACCCTGCGAAGATCGTCGCTCCACCTAGCTGAGGGCGTCCTACACTACGTTTGCCAATTCGTGGTCTCCACTCTAGAACGCGTCTACCCCAACGGTTGACGGTTCTACGGCTAATATGTCCAGTCCACTGCCACTTCAGCTGGCTAATCCTGTGAGCTATGTCGGTGACTTTAGTTCTCTGTCGAATTACTTCGTTCCGGATCCGATCCTTCAGAGAAACTCCAAGCATAGCCCTTTCCTTAGCCCGCTGAGCGACTTTAAATTTGTGGATCAGCCGTACCGTGAGTGTCCACGTCTCGGCTCCGTAGGTCATGACAGGTAGGACGCACTGATTGAAGACTTTTATCTTTAGGCTTTGTGGAATAGGAGACGTAAAATACTCGACGTAGAACAATAATTTATTTAGAGTAATTTACTTAAGCAGGATACCTAACGAGATGGTAAATATTAGGAGAACATTATAAATTAAAATAGGGAATTTTTGGCAATATAAAGTAATTTTTTGCCGTGACATTTTACTAGATCTGGTGGTTAGTTAAACCATGGACCAAATATGTATGATAAACATAAGCCAATAAGAAGTGGTCGTGCTACGAGTGTGTAGTGGTATTTAAACAACAGTCGGTAGCACTAATATTTATTTCGTCTTTAGCTTACTTTCCTTTTCCCATTTCAAGTCACAAGTCGAGTGTCTGACGCGGTTGGTCCGCGAAGCCGACGACATCATCTGCAGAGTGAAGTCCAACAACGAACAAGGCCACTTGTCCATCGGGTTCTCTACTGCTAGATTTGTGCTGAACATTATGCTGGGTTAGCTGAATTCTGTGTTTTTGTAGTTCTTGCTGCTATAATACAATTATTTTGGTATCTTTATCATATTTTAAGTCGATTTATTATCTTTAAATCTATTTATTTTATCACTTTTCATAGAAATCAGATAATACATTCTAGTGTACCTTTAAAAACAACAAGCTTTTTTTGTTGACAGCACATAATACTATTTCATAAAAATAAATATTCAAACTCGCTGTCTTCCGCCTTGTGTAAAGTGGTGTTACCGTTCACCAGATTTCGTACACCAGATAGGTTAAATTTGAAATTTAAGTTAATCCAGAAAACGTACAAATTCCTGGCCGTGGCTTTTACTATAAAGCTCATGAGTTTGACACTGGCTAAAACTTATCAGTTTTCGTTAGCTTAACAGTGCATCTACACTGTCTTTCCCAATCATTTTGTTGCTCATTTTCTTCATAGGTTTATTCCAAAGTCCAACCTTCATAGACAGCGCCCTGGTAGAACAGAATGACCCTGCGAAATGCTTCAATATGGAAATCTGCGCGACCCCCGTTACTGTTGGCAAGGGGGGCATCGTGGAATACGCAGTGCCTAACCTCAGCGAGCCGGAGAAACGATTGCTGGAAGATGCCAAGTAAGATATCTTATAATTATCCTTATCGTTCCCTATGGATACGGCCTTCTCTCAGTAAGACAGATTATGTGCCGCAATGCACCACGTTTGCACAGTGCGCGTTGGCTGCCGATTTTTTAGGTCTATTCGAAGACGCCGGGGAACAAGAGATCCAGGGAAATAAGCAGCAGCTCGATGGAAAGAGGTTACCGTCGCTTATAGACATCTGCTACAAAATAACGACTGCTAGAATGTCGCTCATGTAAGAATAGGTGGGGGCGGTTATTATGTTTGCTTTGACAACTCTATTGGCCAGATCAGTAATGCAAATATATTAGTCCATTGAAAAGTTACATTTGGGGTTGCGTTTTTTAGAGGACGCAATTTTATTTTTTTGATGTGTAGGGGGGGTCAGTCTAAAACCAAGTTTGTGGGGTCGCCACCCTTGTCCCACGGCCGCCATCTTGAAAATAGGGGTTGAAATGGTTTTTACGGTATATCTCTTAAACTATTTATTTGATAAAAAAAATGCTTTAACATTTTTTGTTGCAAATTAAGTTCTCTACAACTTTGGTCCAGTAATTTTTTGTCGTAGAACTATAAATAAAAAAGTTATAAGCGAAAATCTTCAGAAATTCGAGAAAAAAAATATATATTTTTCAATGTAACTTTTTTTTATCATTTTACGAAAAAATGATATCTGACCATTTTTGTAGATCGTTTTTTGAGGAACAACTTTTATTTGCATCATTTTTTCATTAAGTCTAAGGTTTTACAGCGCTCCGAAGTGAGTACTATTTTTAGTACTCTTAACTATACCTATATTATACGTGTGTACTAATAATATGTCATCGGTTATTTATTTCTTTTAATTTTTTTTAATTTTGTTATTATAACTTTTTTAATTACAAATTTTGCAATATTATTAATAATTAATTATTGACTCTTTCCCCCACCACCCACGAGGTAGAGTCTAGAGGCGCGTTTTTTTTTACGTGGTATCCCCAATAGGCATAATCCACGGTGATTTTCTAAATTAGAACTACTCCGTCCTCAGTCGTTTCGATGGACCAGGCTGCGGCTCAGCATCTGATCGGTTTTCTGAATTAAATACCAGTGGGAGAACTGGCGAAGGAAGGGGTGTTAATGCTGGCGGTTCATCATCAAAGTCATTTTCAATTATTAATTCTGAGAGTTCCATTACGTTGCTGCAAGTCTCTCCAGAACATTGGAAGCACACTGCAGAACATTTCAGTCCTGCTTTTCGACATCCACACATCGCTCCACAGTTTCCTTTGCATTTGCAAAAGATCAATTTTAGAAGCTCAGGGGGTGCTGGAGGTTTAGAGTTCTGCACTAGCATCAATAATTTTCCACATTTTTTCCAGCCCCAGTCTTCAGGATCATTATAATTACCAATAATTAATTTTTAATAATATTGCAAAATTTATAATTAAAAAAATTATAATAATAAAGTAAAAAAAATAAAAATAAACAATGACTGATGACATATTATTAGTACACACGTATAATATAGGTATAGTTAAGAGTACTGAAAAATAGTACTCACTTCGGAGCGCTGTAAAACCTTAGCTATTGACTTAATGAAAAAATGATGCGAATAAAAGTTGTTCCTCAAAAAACGATCTACAAAAATGGTCAGATATCATTTTTTCGTAAAATGATAAAAAGTTACATCGAAAAATATAAATTTTTTTCTCGAATTTCTGAAGATTTTCGCTTATAACTTTTTTATTTATAGTTCTACGTCAAAAAGTTACTGGATCAAAGTTGTAGAGAATTTAATTTGCAACAAAAAATGTTAACAATTTTTTTTTTAACCGACTTCAAAAAGGAGGAGGTTTACAATTCGACGGTATGTTTTTTTTTAATTTTTTTTTTGTGTGTTTGTTACGCGATTACTCCGCCAATTATGAATGGATTTCGATGATTCTTTTTTTGATTGGTAGGTCATACTTCAGAGGTGGTCCCATATAAATTTTATCGAAATTCATTCAGCACTTTTTGAAAAAAATAGCAAAAACAAAAAAAAATATAAGTTTAATCTTCAAGTCGGTTCTTGTTTTGACTGCTTCACATGCTTCACCCAGGGTTGACTTCCGGCGAGGGAACTCCTCAACGGTGAATAGTATAGACACAAAATTTTGTAAATGGATTTAACCATAATAGCCTGTTCTAAATTCCACCATGACATGGCTGATACACCCAGGAATGACTTCCGGCGAGGGAACTCCTCAACAGAGAATAGGAGAGTCATGAATTTTTTTTGTACATAAATTTAATTATGATAGCCCGTTTTAAACTTCGTCATGATGTGGCTGCTAGATCATAAATGCTTGTCTTTAAAAACTTTTTAAATTAATTTAATTAAAACTTGTTTTGCACTAAAAAGGTTAAAATAAATTATTTTTCAAAAAAAACTAAACCGACTTCAAAACCACAAATAGGCACTCAAAAGTGAAAAATAAATTAATATAATTATCATAAGCGCTGCCCACTCATATATTTGAAGTCGGTGCCAGCCCAGTCTAAAAGGTAGTAGATAGATACTACCTACAAGTAGTACAATACAATACAGTACAATACAGTAGTACAATAGTTACTATATACATAGTATTTATCTGCTACCTAATAGACTTGGCTGGCACCGACTTCAAATATATGAGTGGGCAGCGCTTATGATAATTATATTAATTTATTTTTCACTTTTGAGTGCCTATTTGTGGTTTTGAAGTCGGTTTAGTTTTTTTTGAAAAATAATTTATTTTATCAAATAAATAGTTTAAGAGATATACCGTAAAAACCATTTTAACCCCTATTTTCAAGATGGCGGCCGTGGGACAAGAGTTGCGACCCCACAAACTTGTTTTTAGCTTTACACTGACCCCCCCTACACATCAAAAAAATAAAATTGCGTCCTCTAAAAAACGCAACCCCAAATGTAACTTTTCAATGGACTATATCCGTTTTTAAATACATGCCTATTACCTACATTGTCATTCAGGTTGAATAACATCTAAGGCCGCTCTTGCAGATCAAAACTCGGCCTTAGAAAACACATGACGTAACGTGTTTTTTGTTTCAAAACATACATTCCCTTCTAGATGTGACCTGGAAGACATGCTTAATCTGGGAAAATGTTATGCCTTGGGAGAAGAGTATTTCCTCCACCCATGCAAGGTTTGCAACATACCACCATGCAAGCCTTGCAAAGAATGTAAACCGTGCAACACAAAAACTGGGAAGTGAAACTGAAACGTTATGCAATTTCAATTTTTCTTAAATCTGCATAGCTGCATATACACAACGATAAAATAGTGAAGTATTTTTAACTAATTTATATTGTTTCTAGTAAAAAGTTACAGTAAAAATATTGGTCTACCAAGTTCTTGTACTTAATACACTGAGTATCCATTGAGTAGGTACTTACTAGACTATACAAACATATACCCTACCTAATTATAAATAGCACTAGCACAGAATACTAAGGGACAGAAGCATGACTCCGCAAAGAAATTTAAACAAATAGCGACTCTTGATACGACGCAATAAAGTTCAATTTAGCTCGCGTAGCGCTGAATACCTAACATATTAACCTACAGAGCTCCTCTTTCTATCGCATAGCTCTTATCTCTTCTGACGCGCCACGTGTAACTTTAGGGTTTATACTTGTGTTGTGATAAATTATCAATATGAATAGGTATTTAGTTCAAGTTATGTATCTATCTACTGTCTATTTCTATAATTCTCATACTGTGAACAATAACTTTTCAAACAGTAAACCTACCTAGTATTAGCACAGAAGACTTAATAATACAAGTAGTATTAGGTATTAGCATTCCCTTAGTATTCTGTGGTATTAGCTACAACTATATTCTACAAGTGTGCATATTTTAATTTTCAAACTAAGTATATGACTAGGCATACACTATATACACTTATATAGGTACTGTCTAAGAATTTAAGTAGATTTGTTAACACTAGACATGAAACGGCAACACCTACCTAGTCCGGGGGCCATCACCCAAAAATCATGTTACTTCATAATTAGTGCAAGCTAAATCGAATCTAACGCGTTGTAGTGTAAGTAGCAGTAGAAAGCGTGCGTCACGCGCGGCGCGCGGCAACCCACTGCACTCTGTTCGACCACGCCGGCCGGCCGGCGTTGCCCGGCTTTGTACTTGTAGCTTCGTATCGTACATTCTGTCACCACTCACCACTACTGTTTAATCTCTACTCGCAGAATATAATAAACGAAGCGCTGGAAGGTGTTGAGGAAGGAGTCCTCGTCAATGGGCGTCTGATTAATAAATAATCTGCGTTATGCTGATGACACTGTCCTGATAGCTTCAACAGAAGAAGGCCTCCAGTTGATACTATAGACCGTGTATTTGAGTGTAGGGGACGGGTGGGGTTCAGCATGAATTCGTCTAAGACCAAATGTATGGTTATATCGAAAATGCGAAAGCAGTGCAGCCTGAGAGTGGGGCATGTTGATCTCGAAAGAGTGCAGAAGTACCGGTATCTTGGATCTTGGGTGACTGACTCTGGCTCTTGGGAGAGCGACACAGAGATACGCGTTCGGATAGAAATCGCAAGGGCCTCATTCATGAGGATTTTCAGGGTCCTAACCACAAAAAGGCTTTCTATCAAACTCCGCACTAGAATCTTGCAGTGTTTCATCTGGCCAGTGGTACTGTATGGTTGTGAGTCTTGGACCATCAAAGAAGACCTACGTAATAGAATAGAAGCGTTTGAGATGTAGGCATATCGCTGCATGCTCCGCATAAGCTGGATCGATAAAGTCTCAGACATCGAGGTCCTTAAGCGAATGAGACGTGAGAAGCCCGCACTTGTACGTACCTACCATCAAACAGAGAAAAGTTGCGTACCTTGGACATCTTTTACGACATGAGCGCTACCAACTGCTGCAAACAATAATGATGGGGAAAGTTGCGGGCAAAAGAAGTGTTGGTCCTGGCTTCACAACCTCCGGCAATGGACTGGAATAAAGAGGGTGGAAGATAGATGGTGGGTGTTTAGATTGGCTCTAAACAAGGATGGGTTTAGTAGGATGACTGCCGACCTTCAGTAGTGGAGAGGCACTCGAAGAAGAAAAATCGTACCTACAGCGCGGAGTGCGCTAGGCCTGATACTAGGTATAGTTCAACTAACACCCAGTTGAAGAAACGATATTTAAATCTTAGAGACGTCTTTAAACACTAATCAGTCAATAATCCATTAAATCAGCATTGTCAGAAAGCTACGAAACTCGTACTTTTTGGGTCATGGTTGTAACTTTGTACATCATATTGTTTTCGTACCTTTTTTAAAGAGACTTCGAACTAAGTTTAAGAACGGGATATTTATAGTAGGGGAGCCCACGAGGCTAAATGGGGATTTACTCGAGCGTCGTAGAGACCTATTGGGATGCAAAGCTTAGATGATAAGAAGAAAAAAATGTTATATGACATATACCTTTACATCGGTGGGGGAAGCGGCTATAGATTTTTAAATATGTAAAAAAAAACCGTTGCATGGACATCCTCGAGCGCATCAGATATTGATAGCATCAATGCCCTACGTATTTTTAATAATGTACGTATGTTAATCTGATCGTTTGCATGATGCGGGTGGTTGTATTTAAGGGTTGAAAATGAAAAAAAAAAATTTTATCGAGCGCGTCAGATTTTCTAAGGGAGTGTTAAGTACACCAAAAAAAAGCTCTCATTCACTAATCTGACGATTTCGATGGGACGCAAACTCGCGGCCATTTTCATAATGTGCAAAAAAAAATCGCCATTTTGAAATACTCAAGCGCGTCAAATTAAGATATATATGGTTCATCTTTATGTTCTAAACGTACTGTCTCATAATCTGACGATTATCTAGAGGGATTCGCCTGATCTGACAAAAAAAAATTAGAAAAACGGTTCACTTTAAAGGCCATCCCTGCAACTTCCCGCTAATTCCATTCCTGGGCGCTTGAAATTGTACTTATGACATTTTTGAGCTCAAAATATAATTTATGTGATATTTTGAGCTCGCTGAGTTCAAAGAAATAATATTTCTATGCATTTGAGCTCTCCCAGCTCGAAAGTCTGATAGAAGTTTCATAGAACACTATTTTTGGAATTTTCAAACCGCAATAACTTTTGAATGGATCAACCAATTTTCACGCGGTTGGCATTTACATTCACTCGTCTGTCGATGTACCAGCAACCTCAGTAGACAAGGAATCAACAGTACCATGTGCTTCGGAACACTCTCCAGAATCAGGAGCATGTGTTTCGGAGCTATTTCCCGAAACTTCCGGTGTATTGTCATGTTCCACTACACTTTGATCTTGTAAATACTGAAAGTCTCGCAATATTTTAATCGCAGTAAATAATTTATAGCACTGTGCGTGATATAAATCATTTAATGATGATTTCATCGACAATTCAAGGTTATCATATGTTCCTCGAGACTTTCGGATAACCGGCTTGCTCCGACGATATTCCAAAATATTTACACATTTTTTAAATGTTTCTACCGTAAATTTAATTGTTTTTTGTAAGGTACTTTCACCACAAAATACACATTTCAAATTAATATCACTCATATTAAATATTTATAAACTTTAATTCACACAAATAATATTAAAATAGCAAAAAAAGCCAAAACGTTGGAAATACGTTGTAAACAGTATGCCACGAACGAGTCTTTATGATCAGCTGTGATGGCGTCATGGCAACAGAAACCAGAGTGGGGACGGAGTGAGAGAGTAATAGATAGAGAAATAGAAACGCGGAGAAGGAAATGTAGGCATCACGCAGCTGCACGCATTTAACTTTATCGACGAATTTTTGTTATTTCGGCTTGCGGAAATCGTCAGATTATATATTTTTCATTATTCTTGAATTATTTCCTTCAAAATAAAAAAAATTTAGCTACGCTCGAGAATGTCGAGATGACGTTTTTTTTTTACAACTTTGTTGCCCTCCCCTTTTTTTACGTCACTCTCAAATTGTCAGATTAGTGGAATATACACTTTTTAGGATGTAATTAACTCACCCTACCTTAATCTGACGCGCTCGAGAATTTCTGATGGTCAATTTTTTTTTACTAATCTGATCCTGTATCCTTCACGGGCGGCCTTATATATGGGCCTCATGTTTTGTGGAGGTACTTAACCGGATACAAGGTATCCCCCTGTATATTAATCTGCCGCGCTTTAGTAAATCCCGAAATCCCCGCTTGGGCTCCCCTACTATTACCATGTTTTTGATTTATTTTGACCCATGATCACGAAGAACTGATGATGTTGCGGGTGGGTAGTTTTTATAAGCAGATAAAACGATCAACCATCTTCCCTTCGCGTTTTTACGTTCGTTGCCGGTACTGTAGTCCCGTTTGTCACTTAAAGTTCGATTAAGCTCACGACACACAAAACTCAATATATCAGCTCGCGAACGTTTTTCGGGACTTCTACGGTTTTTACATGGTCAGACCACTTGATAATTGAAACTCGATAATTGAAACTCGTCCTCCTGGCTGAAATTGCTATACTTTGATATTTCAATAGCTTCTCTAACCATTCTCAGTATATAATATAGTGGCGTTCTGTCGAGATTACTTGACGGTTATGCATCTGATGGAGCCAAACCAGTACTTACGTCAGCGGCGCAGCAGCGTCGTAGGTACTTTTTAGAGTTCTTCGTACCACTTCAGGTAGGTTTTTTGTTCGCCGCATATCATCTGGCAATGCATTAAATTTAATGGGACTTTACGTAAACAAGTTATAATTATGAGCTTTCTGCAACTGGGTGTAAAGCCTGCCAATACAAGTGGAATAAGACGGTTCACTCAGAAGAACGTTCACTTGAAAGAATGTTAATTTTCATTTCGTTCTGACTTGTGTCATTCCAAGTGAAAAATATATTGAACTAAATGTGAACCGTTTGATTAGATTAAAGGCCAAAAACAACATGAATTGGATGGAAAACACTGACTATAAAGTCGGTCAAGCTTAGCCAAGATTAAATGACTACGTATGACCATCCCTTAGAATATTCTAAGCCGCCACCCCACCGCGCGTCACGTGCTCGGAAATCAGGGTTAAGTTGAAGGCAGAGCACGAGGCCTTCAACGCGGGGAGGGTCACGTGACGTTCGCGTCACGTGCCTACGGGAGTGCGCGCATGGGAATAATAAAATAGTTTTAAATGGATTAAAAAATTAATCTAAAAACCACGTATTTATGGATTTAGAATGCATTGTCATCGAGTTGTGAGCTAACCTGAAAGTTTTAGCCAGAAAACGTGGTAAAAAATATAATTACTGGATGATGAGGTTTGGGAAGTAGTTTTTTAGGGAAACTAGTTCCAAAACCTCAACGGTTTAGTCTAGAACTTTTATTTAGCTATGACTTATTTCTTATTTGTACACCGTGATACGAAATTGTTTAATTTCGTATCAATCAGTTTATTTATGAAATGCTGCAATTAATTTTATAAACTTTTGTGAACAAAATTCTTAAAAGTTTTTCTATGTCATTCGGTAATTTAATTGCTTACGAAACAATAGTTTTGCATCTAAAAATGGGAAGTTAAAAGGTTAATTTATTATAATTACATTTTAAACAAATATCCAAAAATTTCATTATTTGTACGCTTAATAGGGCAAAGGCATGTTGTGCAGATCTGTAAGACCTTGCATGCAGTCAATTGTGTAATGCCATGTTTTTACAAATGAATTATCTTTATCTTTAGGTAGGTATTATGAAGAATTGAGGTAGCAAAGCAACAATTTTCTAGCTCTGTTTAGGTGGCAGACCCTAATAACGATACTTGGCAGGCTCCCTTTAAGAAGGCTAATTCTAATTACTTAAAATGGTATCACATTTTAGTTAAGTGCCTGACCGTCACGTTTTTTAACTCGTGGTCGCGTGGTGGTAGTACATTTAGACCAGACGAATAGACACATGACCAAACGAATGTGGGAAAACACGTGATAGAGTTTGGTACCTACTCAACTGAGTGTGTTTTTTTACAATCTGAGAAAATATTCTTAGGTATGCAGCTTTGTATTGGAATAATCTGTTTTTGACGAAATCATGTCTTTTAATCTTTTTTTTCTGGTGTAATTATCAAGTTTTGGCCCAATTTAATTTTCACGGAGTGTACATTTGAATGATACCAAACAAAACAAAAATAAAAAATCAGTTTTATCGAAAGTGGAATAGTCAAGTAAAAGAAAAGAAAGAGAAGGAAAGTGGAATAGTAGTAAAGAAGCTCCTCAATTATAATATATGGTGATCAGTTTTTTGATGGTAATGTGATAATTTATAACGCATTAGAACCATTGAAATGTATCTAACATATTGGACTACAATAAACTTATTTTTGTAGGGTGATCTCAACAATTGTATAGGTACTAAGCTGGTAGCTATATCATAGAGGTCGTCTAAAGCAGATTTAAAGAAAATATTTCGGATGACTAATGTACATAAAAATTTACATTTCATGAACAAAGGTCCATAGGATAAATACCTACATTTTTTTTTAATGTAACTGAGTGACGAGATGAGCTGGTCGTTTGCCTGATGGTAAGCAATACGCCAGCCCATAACAATAACAACACCACCCAGAACTTTGTTTTGCAAAATCCTGCGCGGCGCTGCACTACGCTCGTCACCCTAAGAAAATTAGCTGTTGAGTCTCATAATGCCCAGTAATTTCGCTGGCTACAATGCCCTTCAAACCGGAACACAGTAATGCTTGCGCACTACTGCTTGGCGGCTGAATAACTGGCAAAGCGGTGGTACCTACCCAGACGGCCTCTCGCATACGAGAAACCTACCACCAGTACATTAATATTAACATACATACAAAATATAACAGTAAAAACTAATTTAAAATCTAAAACTAATTTAAATGTATACATATCTGTTACTTTGGATGACACCTATATCAAAGAAAACTAACAATTACTTACGTAAAGAAGCGACACTCCCACCCCGCCGCCAATATGTCGTCACCCGCAACGTATGGGTAAAATTCTGGGTAATGCCGTGCTTGCGTCACTCGGTTGTCACCGCTCGCAGCGAATGACTAATGACTCAGATTCAAATGTTTATTTTATATGTGCGATCAATTGATGTTATTTGAGGTTGTTATGACCTTTTTGGATGACGACGACGACCTGGTTTACAGAGGTAGAGCAAGCCGGCTGACTATTTGAGTTTGACATATGGACGAAACATATTGAGAAAAAAAAGGACAGCGGAGAACGGCTGAAGACGGTGGACCTGACCAGGACCTGACCTGACTGACGGAGGTCTGCCTCTCACTTTTTTCATTAAAATCTAATATATTGACTTTGATACAATATTTTATTACATCCAAAGGTTGACTGGAAGAGATCGCTTTTAGCGATAAGTCCGCCCATTGTACTTTAGTTTTTAAGTTGTTTTCATGTACCTACTTATTATTTTTGTTTGGTGTACAATAAAGTATTGTGTATTGTATTATAATATACCTAAAACAAAATGGTTCGTTATTCGTTCTGTGTATGGATGCAACGAAACCACTTACACAAATAAGAACCGGAGATTTTTGGTTTTTCGCGTCTCCCAGCCAAGCGATAGTAGGTGTGAAAGAGAAACACTTAGGTTGCTTACTAGCGTTGTCCTTGTCGAGCTCGATTCGTATTAGCTCATCCTTACAATAATTACGCACACACACAAAACGTGTGCGGACAGGCCGGTGCGCCAGTAGTAGTACTAGACAGTTAGCTCGGCGAATTTGTATAGAGTGTCGGGGGTCTCCTATATAGTCACCCGAAGTAACAAATATATATACATATTGGTCAAATTCGCCTAAGTTTATTTATATAAAAATAATACACAAGAAAACAATCGTCAACATAATAAGCAGGTGGAAAAATATAAACTCATTGAGAGGCTGTGTCTAAAAAATATCAAGGTAGGTATGTTTCCCGAAACTTGACTTGAAAAGCCTGTATCTTCGGAAACAGCAAAAATTCTTCCTTCATGGTGATACAACATTGCATTGCAACATATAGGTATATATAACACTAGTATGTACCTTACAAACACGAAAAAAATACCCAAAATATCTGCGAAGTTGTTTGTTTTTACATTTACTAACTTGCGACCCGCATTGAAGCGATTGATCATTGCAGCTGTGCGAATTACATTTATGTAACTAACTACCTATATATTTTGTTGACAAAAATCGTAGTTAGGTATATAGTTAAATAAATTGTATTGGGACAAGTCACATGTTTTCATCTAACCAAGTCTAGTATACACTCGCCCAATCTCTGTCATCATCTATAACATATTCCATAATGTCAGTATCCATAATATTTAAAAAAAGTTATTTTTATGACGATTACCTACTGATTTAGACTAGCTGCGTCTCGTGGATCCACACTCGGTTTTTCTGGAAGAAAGTATCCTATGTTCATTAGCAGAACCTAGAGTTATGCCATCCTCGCATCTCCGCAGAGTTGGTGGCTATCTTCTCTAGCAGGCGTAGAAGCACTGGTAGAGTCAGTTTTTATATTTATTTTCTGGGCCCGGACTTCAATCTGAGTATAGGAAGGAAATGGGTAGACAATAGTAGAAATTTATTTATTTATTTATTACTACAGTACTATAACCAAAGCGTGTAGCGGGCCAATTACATGCTTATCTACCTTTTTTTTCAAAGTCAAGATATCTAAGTTACAGTTTTCAACGTATTTTATGCGTGTATGATGTTTAAAAGTGTCATTTTTTGTGCCTACTTAATAAATATATTTTGCCTTGAATTTTGATAAAAACATATAAAATTTCATTATAATTCGTTTGGTAGTTTTGCGAGATTGAGTAATAAACACCCATTTCCACGAACTTTCGCATTCATTTTATTAGTAAAATATATACCTATATTTAACTAATTTAATCAGATACTAACAATACTCTCTCTATGAGAGAAGGCCCATGTCCCAGCAGTGGGATTGTGATAGGCTGATGATGAATCAGATAATTGTGGGTTTGGGCCCAGAATTATAATAATAGAAACACTGGCTTCAACTAAACAACAATTCACAAAATGACTATAATTATTAAAATTAGTACGGCCTAAACAAACACACAAAGTAAATAAACCGCAGCCTGACCGATGAATGTCATGCCATGACTTTTCGGAAGTCCAAAAATATATTAAATTCTGTAACTTACTTGCAAAACAATGTATACTTATTTGAATAAATTTACAGTGCCGTATTAGTCTTTATAGAAACACTAGTGCTGTTATATGTACATTTGAATAATACCTGTTTAAAAATCGGTAGAATTTGGTTGTGCGAAATATGAGAATTGGACCCGGACCCTCTCATTTTTAGGATCGCTTCATAAAAATTAGAAGAAAAGGTTTTTGCAATAAGTAGTTTACCTACTGATTTCGGATTTTCTTGCTCCGCTATGAAGGTGAATATATAACTAGATTGGAAAGCGAAATTTAAACTAAAAAATGCGGGTAGTTCGGCAGATAAAAAGAAAAGTAGCCGGTATATATACAGCCAATTTAGGTATAATTTGACCGTTGTATCTACAAGTATATTATTATGTAACTACTTACTTACGTTTTTAATTAAAATATTAACATAGCGATCAATTTCTGTTTCTCCCAATTAGATTTCGTTATCTTTAAGCTATTTCCAAATTACTGCAACATTTTCTGGTTCTAAATACATATATAACAGTGTTTTCGATCATTTATATTCATGTGCATGTTACTTAAAACCTTTGCCATTACCACCAGTTGTTATACCTTGAAAATTATTTTAAATTTTATCTAAATACTACTTACTACGTAGGTACTTTAAACCCTATGCGTAACAGTTTACGTGCGTTGAGTTCTGGAACATATGGAAACAAACATTTTAGTGTTAAGAGAACAAAGTTTATTAAACATACGTAAACTGAAATTATTTAAATAGAGTGATACCTACATACCTAAGCTAAATAACTAAAGTAAGTAGTTCTTAATAAACGATTAGGTAAACGAGTAACATTCTAAATACTGGAAATTGCTTTGATTTTTAAACAATTTATTTCAATTTTTATAGTCAGATCCGTACTGCAAAGGGTCGATAGGATCTAGAAACAATTACTTGAAGTTTGCGTGAAACAAAATGATCTCTCTGAATTTTTTCTAAAAAAATTGTTTAGCGCACCACTGAGATTCAATATAGATTTACAATACTAGAAAGCGAAGTGCAAGCAAAACTCAACGCTTAGTATAAACCTCTCATTCATACTATATATAGTGAAGTGCAGAATGTATTCCCTCGTGTTCATATTATGGTGCATCCTGGCTGGTTCCAACTCCAGGGTTTTTGGGCTAAATAACGGCCTGGCACTGACGCCACCCATGGGCTGGCTCACGTGGCTCCGTTACGGTTGTACCGTCAACTGCGACAAGTACCCTGATGAGTGTATAAGGTATGTTTATTTTTTTTATTATACGATTAGTATGTTATTTTGTATCAATTTTCTTTTGCCTTTTCAGCGTTACTAAAAATATACATGTTCAAATAATAGGTTACCCATTCCTAAGTATTCTACATCGCTATTAAGTTTACTAAAATGATTGTTAAAATGAATATCTGGGTGTCAGCTTGGTTTTCCTAAACATTTTATTGAAGTATAGCCCTTTATTTATGCAATTTTAACCATAAGGTTTAATTCCCTTTTAATTATCGCCTATTTTACTGGACTTAGATTGAAGAGATTTGGATTAAGGTTATCGGTTGTAGTTTTCATTAGCAATAATAGCATACCTATGAAGTATGTAGTTTTATATTGTCCATATGTTTATGCCTTTATTGTTTAGTGAGAGCCTAATAATGCGGATGGCTGACTTCATGGTGAGCGAGGGTTACCTTGCAGCGGGATACGAGTATCTCGGCATCGACGACTGCTGGCTGGAGAAGGAGCGAGGGCCCGACGGCCGCATGGTGCCGGACAGACGCAGGTTCCCTAGTGGGATGAAGGCGCTTTCTGATTATGTAGGTATATCTTCTGCAAGATTACTGTGAGTGTGATGTTCGACAGGAACTTTTAGCGTTTTTCACAAAGCATTTTGGAAACAGACTCCACACACGCACGAGAATAAAGAATAGGTACCGATACTTTCAAGCGAAACTTTCTAATTTGCTTTTGAAGAGAAGACATTTTATTTAAGTTGATTTAATTCTGTTTTGTAATTAGGTTACCCTTTCTACACGAATCTGATGTGTCATTAGGTGTTTATATTAATCTAGCTCTAACTTACGTTTTTAGAAAATAAAAGGTTAGTTCAAATCAATATTCTTAGATGTTGACTTCATTATCAAAGTTTAATTTCCGCAGATCCACAGCAAAGGTCTGAAGTTCGCCATGTACCAAGACTACGGGAACAACACCTGCGCAGGGTACCCTGGTCTGGTCGGCTTCGAGGCGCTCGATATAGCCACTTTCCTGGAGTGGGAGATAGACTATCTAAAGGTCGATGCTTGTGGCTCTACTTGGATTCAGAGAATTAAAGGTATTAAATTCTGTAGCTCATGTAGCAAGCCTGACACAAAGTTGACTCAATGCAATACCTACATAATCTTTGATAATTTTATGACTTTCTTTTAATAGTACTGAGTGATGAGACGAGCAAGTCGTTCGCCTGATGGTAAGCGCCACGCCTGACCATAACAATTGCAGTGCAATAAAAAGTACTGCGAAAGACTAGCTCGTACGCCTTGGAAGTAACGAACGCAGTTAGATTTTTAACCGACTTCAAAACGGAGGAGGTTTTCTGTTCGATAGTTTTTTTTTATGTTTGTTACCTCGGAACTCTGTCATTTGGAAAATTCTTTTTGCGTTGGGATCAGTATAGCTACGAAGTGGTCCCATATAAATTTCATCGATATTTGACCTTGGACTTCGAAGATACATTGAAGTTGGATTTTGTTTTTTTCCAAAAATTAATTATCCCATGTTCATATAAAATCAGTCGTAACAATGGCTCTTCGTGTTTTCTTGGTGAATGGGTTAAAGAGACGCCACAACGAAAGCATAAGCATTATTTTAACTACCAGCGAGACGATGTCTTCGGTAAATCACACATAGATAGGTAGGTATACTACTCATAGCTCGTCGTGGCTGATGATGAATCCTTTAAATTTCAGGATATCCCGAGTTTGGTGATATGTTAAACGCTACAGGTCGTCCCATCTTGTATTCTTGTAGTTGGCCGGCTTATGAAGAGGTCAACTCATATCACGTGAGTTAACTTACTAGCTGATGTGTTTTGTTACACCACGTGTTTTAATTATGCCAGTTTAGTTATTAGTAGCTTATGAAAAATTGAAATTCTGAACAACTGTGATAAAACTGCTGTTAATGCTACGTTTGCCTGCGTAATGACTAGGTAAGTATCCTTAAATCTATCGAATTCAGATTCGGGATACTTGGGCTATAGGTATTATTTACGGGTAGGTATATCTAATCTGTTACTAATAACTAAAACGCCCCGGATGATTCAAATTCTGTGAAGCTCATTCCTAGAAGGAACTAAATTAAGCTTTATTCGTAACGTTTTTGTCTTTAGTCGAACTACTCCCAAATATCGAAATACTGTAACATCTGGCGCAATTACTTCGACATAGCGGACAGTTGGTATAACCTGTTGTTTACTATGGATTGGTTCGGAGACAACCAGCAGCGGTTCGCGCCCTACGCTGGACCTGGGAAGTGGAACGATCCTGACTTTGTAAGTGCCCAAATATTAAACTACTGGGCCCTAATTTACTATGACCACATAGCGATTCCTTGCTTCAAAATTACGTCGATTTCTAAATTAATAAACGAAATCTGCAAAATTTGTATTCTCTATGACGCGTCAAGTAGTTAAGGAATCGACGTGATTTCGAAGCAAGGAATCGCTAAGTGGCCATAGTGAAATTAAATAGAGCCCAGATCTGTTATTCTATCAGCTTGAAGGCAGATTCGGTTCGGCAAAGAAGGTCCCCGAAGCCTCTGTGGTGTAGTGGTTGGGCAGTTTGGCTCAAATCTCATACACCATCGCGGTTACGGGCTCGATTCCCGTGAGATGGGACAAATGATTGAGCACAACAAAAAAAGGCAAGTATTTGTTTCGTGTCTGGGTGTTATGGGACCAATTTCCTCATAGTTCCTGGTACCCTAGATACAGGGAATCCTATTTAGGCGAGGATCTATGTAGATATATGACCGTTCGGCAAAAAAATACACAAAACAGATGTCACAGGAGGATGACTATAGTTGGAACTTCACGATGCTTGGGTGAGATATCAAACGTTGCGGGCAGATGTGGCCCGTATATAGAAATCGAAAGTTTTCTATTCCAAAGCTCAGTGGACCCTCTGTGGACCCGTATCCATCTAACTTACTACCATGATCGTTACGTCACCCAAAATGTTTCACCTGTCTAGCTCCTGGTCGGCAACAAGGGACTCACCATCGATCAGGCCAAGGTCCAGATGGCAGTCTGGGCCGTGATGGCCGCGCCGCTCATCATGAGTGTGGATCTGGCGAACATCAATCAGGAGTCGAAGGACATTCTGCTCAATAGAGACGTGATTGCCGTCAACCAGGACAAGATGGGCAAGCAAGGGCTCAGGATGTACAGAGTGAAGGGTGAGAACGGGGTAAGAAAGATTTGTCACACTAGGTTTATTCTTCGCAAGCCTAATCTAACATCATCCGTGCTACCGCATATTTTTTTTATGTGTAGACGTGTAAAATCTGATGGACACCCGTGACGGGAGGTGTAGTGCCTAATTTGGCCTAAGCCACGTGATGGCTAAAACCCCCGTCTGGTCTGCCTGTCCTGAGACTACACGTCCTTGCCGTTTTCGTCACTTCTTATTTTTTTGTATATCAGCTATGTACTTTTATTTTCTCTAATAAGTTTTTTTTTGTCATCGTTTTTTGTTATCTCGTATTATCAGTTTAAAGGTGGAATAGATAATAGTTGATATTATGTCTTCTTGTGAACAGAGCCAATGCAACTTGGTCGAAACGTCGAGATAAATAAAACAAATGTTTTAGCGCGAGTAAGTCCCGTTTTATTATGATAAATTAAGTACATAGTTGATATGGAAGTCAAATCTTTTTTACAAGCTTTTATTTACCTTGCAATGTTTGTATGTTTGTTTGGATCAAATCTTGCAAGTTAAATCAGAACCACTTTTTTCTTATCCTACCGCTTGTCCTTAAAAGCTTGTCTCGATACGACGAAATATTTCAATTCAATTGAATTGCAATTTATTTCAATTTAATTACACGGTATACACCAATTACTTTAATTAAATTACAGATTAAAAAGATACAATAGTCACAAGAAATAGTATAAGAAAAACAATTATATCAAAATATAAATTTAAAATTAATATGTCAAATTATAAATTAAACAGGAAAAGTATATAGTATTAATATCTTGCAATTCATTTCAACAAAAGAAATATTTTAAATAAGCTCCGTACTTTAACGGGTATTAAATTGCTCATTTGCTATTATCTATAAACTGCATTATATATACGTCATGTATTGGTTAATTATAGAGATCAATGACTTGTCACAGAATAAATAATAGTACTAGACTTGCCTTGAAGACGCCTATCTAATTACAGAGCGTTGATACCTGAATGAGTCACTGATGGTCATTGATCAATAGCGACTGCACACAGTTGAGTCAAGTGATGAGTGTAATGAGGTTTCCTTCGCAGAAATATTTAAATATTCATTGATCGCACTTTGTTCAATGGCAGTAGGTACTTCGTATTATATTTAGGGGAAACGGAGGTTTTTTTTACTAACTAACCGATTTCAAAAAAGGAGAAGGTTCTCTATTCGATTGTTTTTTTTTGTTTTTATGTTTGTTACCTCAGAACTCCGTCATTCATCCAATTTGGAAAATTCTTTTTGTGTTAGGTTCAGCATAGCTACGAAGTGGTCCTATATAAATTTCATCCATATTTGACCTTGGACTTTGAAGATACCAACATTAAAGTCGGTTTTTTTTTTGATAAAACGTATAGTTGTTATATGCTTGTGTTTGACCGCAATCTCACCTGTTGTTCAGTGACGATGCGGTCTCACCTAGAAGAAACCTGTTCACTTTTGTTTCAAAGACACCCAGATTACAACTATCCGGAAACACAGAGGCCGGGAGAGTTCCACTTCTTGGCCGTCCGCATTATAAAGATCAAAGCAAAGCGCTTAGTGCGAGCAGGAGGGATGTCAACCATAAATTGATGACGGCTTGCGGTACGTCTGGTCGTACGAGGTTTTATATTGCCTCAGGTTCTACATGTTCACTTGCTATGCTTATATATAATCTTTTATAAAAAAAAATCTTATAGGCATATCTTTTAAAATAAAAACGACAATATTATTCATATGCTGGTTTTTTATTAGCGCTGTTAAATGAATATTACATAAATTTAAAATTATATGGGTGTTGTCGAAATCTATTTAAGAAATGCACAGATAAATGTCTATATTGTCTATCAAAGTTTAAATTAG
Organism: Petrophora chlorosata; assembly: GCA_951640565.1. Classification (NCBI taxonomy): domain Eukaryota; kingdom Metazoa; phylum Arthropoda; class Insecta; order Lepidoptera; family Geometridae; genus Petrophora; species Petrophora chlorosata. The sequence goes on along the minus strand of OX621197.1, from coordinate 4,238,699 downwards.
TATTTTGATATTGTAAAAACCATAGTATATTTATAAAAAGGTTAATTGATTTTATTACCTTTTTTTATAGTATGCTTTGCGCATATTAGATACTGGTATAGTACCTACTAATAGACATAACAATACTTGATACGTAATATTGTTGTTTTAGGTGGTTTTAGTTAATAATTGGTCTCACTAGTATTATTTCTTATTGTGTTTATGTATGTTTCAAACGATAAACAAATGGAATACCTAATTTTAAAAACAGAGGTATACACAGTTTTACAATAAAATGTATTCTAAGATTTATCTATTTATTTATTAATTTTTAGGAATCTTACAGCTAGGTTTTAAAGTGAAAGTGCTTAAATAAAATACTCAAAAGGCCAATTACAAATTTCCCCATACAGTAATGGCACAATTTAGATAGATGGAAGATATAGACGGACGCAAAAAAATACAAGTATACATACACAGAAAACAATATTATTTAATAGATAAAAGATTACTTTTGTGTGTCATACCGTATAAATGGTTTTTCTTTATTTCTTTCTTTCCCTCAGACACATCGGCAAGAGATCTGGCGCCGGGAGCTGTATGACGGCTCTTTCGCAGTGGCATTTGTCAACCGAGTCAATGTCTCCGCCACGGTCTCCTTTACCTTCGAACAAATGGGGATCCCTGCAGCACCGTACGAGATACAAGTATGTATATACTAACATCTTACTATCCTATCCTTAGAGAGCTAGTGTGGCTTAGTGGGAGCATGTGCGACATTCGAACCAACGCACCCGATTTTGAATCCCGCTGGCCTCGCACCACTGACATTCTAAAGCTATGTGCGGCTACGCCTGAGAGGTGGAGGAATAAGGAATCTTTATATTCTTATTAGGGATCATGCTCTTTCCCTGCGAGGGAAGCTTGGTGTCCCAGCAGTAGGGAAGTAAATAGTCTTATGATTATGATAACGTCATTTAAATGTTATAAATAAATATGCCCAACGATTACATACATACATACATTTTACTCACTTTTAATTTTATCATATTATATATTTGTCTCCCTCCATGGATCCTTCTCCATTGCGATCTCAGGCCAGTCACTCCGGAAAGCGTCTAAATCGTCCCGCCAACGCTTTCTGGGCCTTAATAGGCGTCGACGCCCGTCTTCAGGCCGGGGGAGACCTTTGCCTAGCAGTGGGATCAAATAGGTTTAAAAAAAATATTTGTCATATTATTTATTATATTATACATATATTTATTTTAGGATATAATTATTTTAAATGTATAAGTATAGATTTTTTTGGTGGATAAGTACAATCAATTTTTCACTGTTCCTCTAGCAAATCGGGTGTCAGCTGAAAATCAGCGCCGAGTTGTGTAAAACTCTCGGCATTTTATGCTGAGCTGAGCCCATTCGGCACATATATTTATTATTTATTTTTTGTGTTTCTGTGCCGAATAAATGGTTTTTCTTTCTTTCTTCGTTCTTTTATTTTCTGGTGGTGTACCTAGGTAACTCTAGGGATGAGATATCAGCTGTCAAGTCAGTCAAAGGCGAAAAAGGCTGTCATTATAGTTAAGACTGATTTAGATAACTATAAAAATACATAAGGTCTAATAAGATTTTTCGGAAAGATAAAATACGACCACCGGCTGGGTCTCGAACCCGCAACCCAATCTTCCCTAAGCGTGGGACGCTCTACCAATTGAGCTACGGTGGTCACCAACCCGAGTGTCGAATATTTTCTTCCGTTATTTAACCGTCTTAAGGGTGACGTACATAAGGTCTCTTTTATTGTTTAACTAGCTTTTTCCCACGATTTCGTCCGCGTGAACGACCGAAAAAGCCCAAATTCGTTTATTTTTCCAAGAATATCTTAGCAAGACCTCCCCAGTATATAAGAGCGTGTACTACGAAACAATCAAGCTGTATCTTCTTAGTTACTTAACCGCTTTTGATTTAACATACCTTATAATCTAAGTTGGGACTAATTATACCTAAAGGCTGTCTGTAAGAAATTGCGCATAGCGATAAGGCCACCCATTGTAACCACTGTTTATTAACTTTGTTAACTATTGTTTTTCCTGTGTGTTTGGTATTCAATAAAGCATTATTGTATTGTATTGTATTGTATACCAAACCATGAAAACCGTATTAAAATCTATTTAGCAATATCCGAGTCTATAGATAACAAACAAACAAACAGACAAAAATTCTGAAAGCCATGGATTCGCGTTCAGTACCCTTTAAATACTCGATATCAGATCTTTTTTCAAAAATATCTTCGATGAACAGAATTGGCTCAGGCCCATTTTTATAATAGTACTAGATATATAGATAAGTAAGTATGAAAATGCTTGTTTCAGGACCTCTACAAAACCTCGCACCATCATCGTTACCAGGACGGAATAATATGCCCAGATGAAAACCTCACTGTTAGGATAAATGCAACAGGTGGGTACAACAGACAGATTTAATATGCCTATACATATAAGGCGTTTATTTTTTGCTTGTCTTTGCTCTGTTGTTAACCACGATTTTTATTATCCGCAAGATTTTGAAAAAATACAATCATCAGGCATCGCATCAGCATGTGCGCAAGTTATAGGTAGGCATGGCGCTTACCATGAGGCGAACGACTTGTTTGTCCCATCACACAGTTCCAAAAAAAAATAATTGTTTTACTGAATTTTCCCCACGTCGCGCTTTGTCATATCGGTTTAAAGAACATTTATTCTCTCTAAGAAAATTACATTTTTGCTTATGAAGAGAACTTATTTTAAACTTATAAATTTAAAAAAGTGAGCATGCATTAACTAGGTACTTAAGTCTAAGGAAACTTAAAACATAGGATTCAAGCAGTGCATTAATCATTTGTTCTGAACTATTATTATTACATTTTTCTACGTTTCTTTTTTTTTTTAAACAAGTAGGTATAATTACTAGAATACTCTTTTAAGCGGTTCGACCGCCCACAGCACTATTTAAGTTTTAAGTTACATTTTTATTTATCATTCATATGGTTGCATAATGTTTATGATATTATGTAGGTAGGTATATTTTTAGAAAATATTTATTACTGGCTCTACCGCTCTTTAGTTGTTATCATCTAAAATAACAATTCAATTTTATTTTCAGGTGTCCAGTTTTATAAATTCATCCCAAAGAACATGAAGAAAATGGAGTTGAAAGAGTGCAAGAAAATTAATAATGAAATCTTAGAAGTCAGTAGTAAAAACCTATAAGTGAATGCGTTAGGTACATATACCTAATAAATTTACCTATATAATAAGTAAATCTAGATCATTTGATCTGCGTAAGATTATTTATAGTTAGTATGGAACGAAATAAAAAATAAAGGTACCTACTATGCTGGGCAAAATTCAGTTGCTTTTATTTGTAAAGTATGTAATGAAACAAGCAAACTCGTGCGCCTGGTGGCAATCTCCACGCCCAGCGCTTTGTTTTTAATATTTGCATTCAAACGCATTCAAAAGTCCTTTGCGATAACTCTACAGACATTTTAAAACTACTACATTACTAAAATTAATTGTTACGATGTGGGTAGGTACCACAAAATTTTGGCTCAAACAACGTCTGATGCAGCGAAAGACCTGTTAAAAATTGTGGGTCTCCATAAATAGATATACGGTCTACATATGTCTGTTTGTGAAGACTTACATACATACATACATACATAAATGCCTAGTATGAAAATAGCCCTACATAATTTGGGGTTATTTTCATCTTTTATTCTATTAGCATTAATGATGGGGCTGACATGTACTAATTAATATACAAAAGCCTCCAAATAATATAGATAAAAAACATACTAAAATTAAATAGTGAGTCAGTAATCTAAATTACATTCATAAAGATATTTTTTTATTTCAAAACCTGACTGATTGTTCAGATTTAGCTCATCAAGTCATCAGTACCAACGAAAATATAGAAAAAAGACTGGAGAATTTTGTCCAGCTGTGGGATGATAATTCACAACAACACAACAACAGTCAAACAAAGAAAGCCCGGTTACAACAAAACCTTCCATCAAACTACGTAACCACATAAACTCTATAATCAAGTATGTGAGTATAGATAGGTTCCTCTATGGCGTAGTTACGGAAGCATCCCATGAGACGTATGTACCTAATTCTATCCGGGATTGAACTTGAGCGCGGCCTTGCGGGAAGGTCAGCGGGGGTGGTCCACCCTCGGGATTAACCGCCGCGCTCGTGTCCGGCGCCGGTGCGAGTCATCGGCGGATCGCGTCTTGTACCTGAATTATTCGCCGCCCTCGTGACTAGTGTTGCCAGGTGTCCCGATTTGCGCGGGACGTACCCATTTGTAGGTGTCTGGTGACACGTCAAGATTCACTTTTGATCGGGTCGCCAAATGTCCCGATTTTTCAGTAACCTTTTTAGTCTGTACTTTATTCGATATTTTTTTTTATAAAAGAAGACATACACTTAATGAATATGATTAGTCGAAATGGTTACACGTTTGAATTTTGTTATATTTTAGAGTTTTATTTGTTTTACTATTAAAAAAAAAACTGTCCGATAAAAATATTCACAAAAACCAGTTTTCTTTTGTAGCCATTGTAGTTACCCCGATTTGAAAACCAATATCCCGATAATTGTAACCTTCCGTTCCGAAATTTGACGCACTGGACCTGGCAACACTACTCGTGACCCACGCAGGTGCGAGTGACCGCCAGATCACATCTTGTGCCTGAATGACTGATGCCCTAGAGCCTATTGATGGCTTTTGTAGCTGGTAGTAGTTGGATGCTCACAAACGGATGAAACGATTTTGATGCGGTTTTTTTATTTGAAAGCAGGTTTTTGGCGGTGGTTCTTAGACATGTTTTACCAAAATCCGTTCAGCCGTTCAGTTTTACTTTTTATAGGACTTTTGTGTCGGGGGTTTAAACACCCCTTTTTTTTAGTTTACTGAAATTCGTCATATATTTATTCATTATTGTATCTAGGTGAGTATTGCTCTCTGCATTGACCTATTCTGATGGTAATCGTTTATCGCTCCAGCTTCTGACTTGAGTGTGTTAATCCTCTACGGTTCTCAAGTATCAATGTCACGATCACTGGCCAAGCCCCATACATGTCATATAGAAGAGTACGTATGGACTCATGATGGGCACGTAGGCTCTTGTAAAACGTGGTCTATCTATTTTGATACTTAAATATACTGCGTTAAGCTTCAAATCAGCAGGAGTATCTAAGTTAATAGTGAAAACAATATGATGAAAACACGGATATTTCAACAAGTGTGTCTGGAAAACACAGGCTAAGGCATGATTCAACCCCCGTACCCACTGGTCCCTCAGGCGCCAATCGTATTATCATGTTGAGCTCAGATTTAGGTGTAGATTCACTGCGACAGTGTCTTGCGATGTCAGCAGTGGGAACGCGATGGGCTGATGATGATGATGATGAATAAAATTAATAGTATGTATCAATTTCCTTGACGTCCAACGCCATGCTTTGTTTTGGCCTACCATTCAGTTAGTTGGTGTGTTTGGACGTTGGAAGTCCGGCTCATTCCGGTGATAGATATTAAGATTTATTTTAGTACTTATGTATATTACTCCAATACGCTAATACTATCTCGTACGCGGGAAGTCATTTGGGTAGGTACCACCGCTTGGCCAGTTATTCTGCCGCCAAGCAGTAGTGCGAAAGCATTACTATGTTCCGGTTTTGAAGGGCATTGTAGCTAGCGAAATTACTGGGCGTGGACAATATCTGATGTCTCGGGGTGATGAAAGCAATGCAGTGCTACGTAGTTCTTTTATGATATTAAAAGTTCTGGATGCGACTGCAATTGTTATGGGCAGGCGTGACGCTTACTATCAGACTAACGAGTCAATCAACTCATTACTCAGTTCCATAAAAGAAAACTATTCTATAAATGCGAAAGTGTATGTACATGTGTGTGTGTGTGTGTGTATCTGTTTGTTCCCTCTTCACGCCGCTACTGTTTCGTCTGAACGGTTTTTGATTAAATTTGGTATAGTAAGATACTCTAGATCCTAAAATAATACATGGGATGCTTTTCATACGCGAATGATGCCGCGGTACATTGCTAGATAATAATCAGATAATCATTTATTCGTACTAAAAATACAGATCAAACAATAATTTCAATAATAAATAGGTACATAATTAGTACGACTGTCGACAAAACATAGTAGGTATTAATAATATTCAAAAAACATTATTAAATTGAATTAATATGAAATACAACAAAAAATAAAAATAATTATATAATTAATCTATATTATATTATGTTGCTAATAATAATAAAATAGCTAGTAGATACATATATGTATACGAGTATATAGCGAGATATGATCTACACATATATAGATAGCACGTATACAGGTAGATATACTTTGAGGATGTTTATAAATACTGTGGATATAGAATACATTAGATCATATCATAATACATTTAGTTACCTACTATTTATATCAGAGCAAGGATTACCCACCTGATGTTTTGTTTAGCAGCTGCTAATTTTATTAACTATTGGTATTAGACAGCCTTTATGTGCGAAATTGGTTCATTTACTATCGGAAACAAGTTGTAGCTAACCCCTAGAAAGCCCTAGAAAACGGTAAGAAATAAACAACTTAAGCAAAGTACCTAATAGGGTTTTCCTGTGGTTTTCTTTTTTATATACCACGTCTATACAGAATAACACTAAAACAAGATTTTTGTTGAAAATATATCGCACCTTCGGTGCTACAAAGTCACAACAGCTCAGTTTTGAATTTTACAGGAGAGGACTTTGAAGATTTTTTTTGCATTTATTGCCTTATTACTGGATGTCTAATTGTAGTAGGTTTAAAATCTTTATAAAATTGATGCTTTATTGTGTTTTCTATAGTTTCATGTCAAAAGTTTAATTCAAATTACTAAAATTATTCTAATAAAAAGCAAAACAAAAAAAATGGCCTGAATTGTGACTTTGTTGCACCAGGAATTATTTAGTTAAATGAGTTATGCCTTATTATTTAGGCATTTCAGTCAGGCTTTTTGCACTCGTCTACATCATTTGTGTCGCTTTAGCTCCAACGCACGTCATAATCTCGCAGGCGCGGGGGCACAACTGTCTAATCAAACTTTGTTGGCCCAAAACGAATGGAAAAATGCACCAATAACCACAAAGGCACTCGCGCCATTTAGTAGATTTTTTCGATACTTTCGCGGGTGTTTTTGTTGCCCCGATATAGGCATGGCTCTAAGACAATTTGGCATACTTAACTCAATTTTGCAGTTTTGGCTATTTGTGACTTTGTTGCACCGAAGGTGCGATATGTTTCAAGACAAGCTTTTAACATATTCGTAATCGGTACCAAAATTAAAATGAGCCCAAACACTAGTAGTTTACGATTATCCGTCAAGGAGTTCCATTGCCCACCTGTCGTCTCCATCATCAGCTGGTTGTCACCATAATATTGCATTGTCATCGGACTTTGACAAGTAGGTATGCAAAACTTCAACTCCGCAGGATAAGAGGAAGTCGTTCTAATGCAACTTGAAAGATTTGACCTAAACAAAGAAACATTTTAAGTTAAATAAAAGTTTGTAATAACTAGCCAGAACTCTTTATTGATGCATTTTGTATCTATGCTTACTAGCATTAGTTGTTGGGCAGATGTGATCCCAGCGCCATCTTTTGTGAAATTAGCTAGGATAAGTTATTTACTTTAGCTTTTTTTGCGTCGAATGCGCTAGGTTTTATGTAAAGTTTTCAAAATGCTGTAACTTATCCCTTTTCCTTCTCGGTAGGTATTTTTGCGAACTTTTATTGCTCGGTAACTTGGTTAAAGAAGCCATATCACTGCTGTTGAATGGAGGTACTTGTAGGGGAGAACAAAGAAAAGAGTTTACGAAGTGACGACGAAGACAAACAAAAAAAAATTCGAAGTTTAATGTATGTCTTTGATGTCTCGTATATATTTTACTCTTACCCTACGTTTTCTAAATACTTTTCAATATGTTCTTCTTTGGACAATATTTATATATCGTACTACTACAACTTCCTACTTTAATATTACGAGTATAAACGCGAAAGTTTGTAAGCATGTATAGATGTATGTTTGTTACTCTTTCACGCAAAAACTACCGAACCGATTTTGATGAAATTTGGTATGTAGGTGTGTGTGACCTTAGAACTGGGAATAGTACATAGGCTTTTTTTTTACACTTAATAGATCTATGTTTGGCCACTATCTCGCCTGATGTAAAGCGATGATGTAGCCTAAGATGGAGCACATAGATCTAGAGAGAGACGGCAGTTGAGCGGCTGCTCAGACCCGTCTCCCCGATGGTTCACCGAACATCATTCCGAAACACGACTAGGTCGCTTGACGGCATGGCTTTGTTCGGTGGGTGGTATTACAACTACGGCCAGAGCTTACCACTCCAAATCGCGTAAGCGGGTTTCATCACGATGTTTTCCTTCACCGTTTTAGAGCGAGCGTGCAAAATCTGCACTTAACTATAAGTCATTGGTGCAGGGCCGAGTCGGGATTCGATCGAAAGGCGTATGAGTTCCCGCTGAGCCACACTCGCTCTTAGGCTACTTTTTATCCCGGAAAACCGCGGGGTGCAGCTCGTATTTTATATAATTTACACTGTGTGGTAAAATTTCTAGACCTATACAGCGTAGGAAAGGCACCTTTTCCTTTGCAGTAAAGAAGTTTTATGCTTAGGAATCATCGGGTGGATTTTGGATGTTTCAAATATTCAATATGACTACGCTTTTCTTTTAAGCTTTTTTTTATAAACATGTTAGTATCCTTAGTGTTAGTGTATTAGGGTCGACAACGCATCATCAGCATCTCTAGCGCTAATGCAGATGTCTAAAAGCGACCGCTGTTGGTAAAGCTTTTATCGATGCAGACCGTATAAACATTTCTTTTTAAATAAGAAAAATTATTAATTGAGACATTTGTTATAAAAATTAACTGGTGGAGCACCTGATGAAACCTAAACTAAGCTTGTGGCCTGTGATATAGCTTCCAGGCCTCTTTCATCGGAGTACAAAAGCATTGTGTTTTTTTGCGTTGTGTTGTGGTGTAAGAGAGAAATATATATATATAAAATTACATATAAAATATATAATTAAAAAAAATATTTAATAATACGGCTAGAACTCGAGCAAAAAAATATTTATAAATATTAATAAAATATTTATGGTAATATGGTTATATTTATGGTTCATTAAATATTTATAATGAATCAAATTCACGATAACTTTCATACTAATATCAAAAAAATATGTGAAGCTTGCCGACATTATATATAAAAAAAAATACGTTATGTTTCAGCCAGCCGTAAGTTTGTTAAAGAAACAAGTTGAATTGTTTCAGTACTAGTAGTAGGTAATGAGATTAACCCTCTCGTGAAACTGACGACGCCGATACAAGGTCACGGGCGGGGGCGGCACGTCACCCTACTGCCCACCTCTTCCAACCGCCCTCCGCACTACTCCAGTCTCGCGCTGACACTCGGACGCAACCGATCATCGGAATACAAGAACTACTGGATTTATCACAGTGGAAAATAATAAGAAAATACTTGAAGAGTCAGTGGAGAATACAAGGTGCGTACTTTCAGCGATTTGGAATTCTACGGTTTTGTAAGAGAAGAAAAATTAAAAGAAAACAGAGATTTGATTTTATCTGGAAAGCTTTCAAATAAACAAGTTCAGATTTTATTAAAGAAAATCAGCATACATTATTCGTAAATAATAAGCTCTCATATCATATAAAATATTATTAAGCTGAAAAGTGTATACTGAGGGGTATTTTAAGCATTCTAATAAAAATTGTTAGTTATATATACTCTAAGTGTAAAATTACTGAAGTGATTATTAGATATACGCTGTCGTATGGCATTATTTATTTATATTTATCTCATTCAATACTTTAATCTGTTGTCCCATTCTATGACGTCATTTTCCCATTCCTCAATGAGTACGCTTTTATAATAAAATTCCAGATTGTATAACGGAGCTCACAGAAAGTAAATTCAAATTACGCGTAAAGATTATTCTAATGGGAAAAGCATACTATACTGTTCGTAATTATATAGAAGACAAAGATGCTTGGAACATTTCATTTCAGAAAATTAGCCAACTGGTACATAAGAAACATAACAATGTAGAAAACCAAAAATGTTTAATAAAGTCTCTAAAAAAATGCATCATCTTGCCGTATCTTCTGAGTTATTTTTCCGATGCGGTGGTAGAGTCATAGTGATAGTTTGATGTTCATAAGTGCGTCTGTGATGCCTAGACTGATTCAATTTTATTTGAGTAAAAGTTTGAAGGAGTTCACGGCCTTCTCGTGAATTTGAACTGAAGACTCAGTTGGCTTCGACCCAAAATATTCGTAAATAATTTTGTTACCTATATTTACTCGTATTGCACTTACTCGTAATAGTCAATATAAAATAAATGATACGTAATATACTATATATCATCAACAACATTACATAGGTACATATATATATATATACATATGATAAAATATTATCTTATATATATATATAATATAATATTTTATAATATATATATATAATATTTTATAATATATATATATATATATATATGATAAAATATTTTTCACTTTTGATGTGGATGTTTGAATGGAATTTTGTATAGCAATGCATAATTTGCATTATGGATTTTATATATTATGTTTTATATATATATTATTTTGTGGTATTTTAGCAAATAATTAGGTACTTATTTACTATATTTGAATTATATAGAATCTATATAGAATTTAGTAAATACTTATTTACTAAATTCTATATAGACTATTATATGTATAATATACACAAAATCTTGAGACAATAAAAAAATACTGAGACCTCTCAGTCTCAGAAAAAATTCTCATATTAAAAATTTATTGACTAATAATAAAAAATCGAATTCGGAAAATTTTCCCAAAAATAAAATAATGGTCAAAAATCGTATTTAATAAGCAAAAATCAATTGATTGCTGTTATTTACACCAGTATTTACAAATAAACTTATAGGTTCAAGTAATTATTTCTGGAAACTTTAACTTGAAATAAGTTTGCCATTGTAAAGTAAGCATTGAATTACATTTTATATATAATTATGTTAGTCTCTAAGATATTTGTGATTTGGGCCTCTGATATGTGTTTTTTATTATTGCCTGAAATAAATGAATTTATTATTATTATGTCGCTCTTTCTCACGGGTTATATACCCGGTCCTTTGGAAGGCTTGCGCGGGGACATGAGTCCAACACGTAGAGGCCTCTTAGAGCATTTAATTTAGATATGTAAAGGGCAACACTTATCGGGGACTGTCTCTAAGTGCAACATTAGAAGATACAATCAAAGACAGCCCCCGATAAGTGCGAGGACTATTATTGAAGATATGAAAATTTCTTATGATTGGGCTATTGAGGTGAATTTTTAATGGATGAGAACCGGTCTATGATATGAGACCTCGGCACTTATTATTATTATTATTATTGCCTAATTTTGATTCTTGTCATCCTGCTAATATTATAAATGCGAAAGTTTGTGAGGATGGATGGACGGATGAATGGATGTTTGTTACGCATCACACATACACTACTGACATGACTGAGTATTTTGAGAAAATTTGGTATGTTAGGTATTATTTATTATTAGGTTAAGGTACTTTAGGTCCTAGAAAAGGACATACTTTTTAGGTGTTGTAAGGCAACTTTTTATTCCGGGAAATAGTGAGTAAAACCACGGGACGCAGCTAGTTAAAAATAAAGGTGTATATTTTAAGATAAACAATTATGATTAATTTAAGTTTAATATTATGACAAATTACCTAGTCCCACTGGTACACTTAATATAATATCCTACGCCTTTATCCGCACGATTTATCTAATAGGGTAAGATCCTAATTATATAAACATTGTGCAGAAAAAATGGGGGACAATAAGAAGAAACTCTACCCAAACTGCGACTCCAGCGTGTGGCTGAGGTCTACCGAGGAGGAGATCGAGGAACCTCTGGAGGGGAAACTTACTGGTATCTATCTAATTCTATTATTGTACCTACGCACAATATCTGGAATTTAGATTTCAACAAAACACGTATTTTCAGATCTTTTCAAAAAGTTACGATTTGATTTGATAGGTTACTTTGGGGAAAACATTCCTGGTGGGAAATAGGGTCGATTAAGACCATGTGGATTTTTTGGGAACTTACATTTTTCTACCCCACTGTACCATTTCTCACAAATCCTAATATGCCGTTTTTAATTTTTCAAAAATGCCTTCGATATTTCCTCAGAACAAACGTTCTGACTGCAAAGGAAAAGGCGCCCACCTTGAAGTTCCCAAAATTACTTAGTGGCTAAAAATACTTAGTGCCCCTCGCACCAACGGGTAATCGAGGTTGACTCTTGGGGTAACTTGATTTTTTAAATCATAATTGGAAGGCCTGTACGAGCACATAGCGATAAGGCCGCCCATTGTTCTACCACTATTTTATATAACTGTAAAGGTTTGGCGGGGTGGCTGGTGGAGTCCTCACTTGACTAAAATGCTGGCGTGTATTTTGCTCAAGGAATCAGTCTCGCTATTCAGCGAGGCAACGCCGCCGCCGCCAGTATTTTGGGCACGTTGCCGGACGACGGGTATCGGTTGAATTATCTGTAGGCCATTCAGTTGGCTCAACTGATCCTGAATGTACATAGTATTTAATTTATTTTAGATATGTATGTGTATAGTGAAGGCCTTCTGGGTGGGTACCACCGCTTTGCCAGTTATTCAGCCGCAAAGCAGTAGTGCGCGAGCATTACTGTGTTCCGGTTTGGAGGACATTGTAGCCAGCGAAATTACTGGGCATTATGAGACTCAAGAGCTAATTGTCTCAGGGTGACGAGCGCAGTGCAGCGCCGAGCAGGATTTTGCAAAACAAAGTTCTGGGTAGTGCTGCTATTGTTATGGGCTGGCGTATTGCTCACCATCAAGCAAACGACCAGCTCGTCTCGTCATTCAGTGACATAAAAAAAAATATATATAGTTTTATTTTATATTAAGTTAGTTGTTATTTTAGTATTTAATTGTTCTAGTTTAGTTTTTAACCGACTTCAAAAAAGGAGGAGGTTCTCTGTTCGATTGTTTTTTTTTTTTATGTTTGTAACCTCAGTCCTCCGTCATTTATGAACCGATTTGAAAAATTCTTCTTGCGTTGGGTTCAGTATAGCTACGAAGTGGTCCCATATAAATGTCGTTGATATGTGACCTTGGACTTCGAAGATACATTGAAGTCGGTTTTTGTTTTTTTCTAAAAATTAATTATTTGTATTGTGGTCCCTTAGTATTCTGTGATTGTGGTGTTATACGTACCAAATTGGAATTAATTCTTTTAATAAATATATAGGAATTACCTGAATTGATGGATACAAAAAAAAAGTGTGGCACTCGGAGACTGCCGCGGTAAAGCTATTGCATAGCATTCGGAGTGGGGGGTGTTAGGTTATTTTCGTTACGGAATTTCTGGATTCGGTCTCCACGCTCAAGGCCCGCGATAGAAGCTATGCAATAGCTTAAAAAGTAAACGTTTGCTTCCTGTTGTGGTGTTCAATAAATTATTATTGTATTGTATTGACACCTACATTCGTGGGTTAACCGCGGTTTCCCGTCGGTACAAGTGGGTCACTGTATTTGAAATTATCATAGAACCATCTGTACCACTAACCACTGTACTATGTAAGAGGCTATTACCTAATAACGCGTAATTATCTAATGTCTCGACGGATCATTACGTGGTGCGTGTCTGTTGCACAAAACTGCAACTACATAAATTGCAGGCCAACAATTGGTACCTAAGAACCTCTACCTGCATAAGTACCTACGCTTAACGTACGTGTAGCCACAGAATAAATAATACTATACTAGTATAGCGTGAGTATCATTGACAGCCTCTTTGGTGTAGTGGTTGGGCGAGACATTAGTCTCATTCAACTCTGAGATTGTGGATTCGATTCCCGCCACGGCTCAAATTTAAAAAACATAAAAAAATTATTTATATACATAGTACGTGTTACAATTTCATATTGAAGTCTCTAGTCCTAGACGTAGCTTGACGCTGTGTTTCAAGGACTAGCTCCTCCAAATTTAGATACATTATTATTCCAAATCTGAATAAATAGTTAAAATAAACAAAGAGAAAATTAAGAAAATAAAAATAACATGCGTGTGTGTGCGTGAGTGAAAAACGCAAGTAGGTATTTAATTCGTGTCGTTGTGGGACCATGATTCTCGTAGTTCCTGATTTCCCAGATACAGGAAATTCTAGTTAGGGGCCTGGATCGAGGAACATGGTCGAGTCGATTTGGTCTATTATAATGTTACTTAAGTATAGTAACTTCAAGATCAGAATGCTATCTTCTTAAAGTATGGAAGGTCATCTTTTTTTTTAATTTGATACATAGACAAACAAGCAGACGGCCCGCATGGATGGTAAGCGGTTACCGACGCTTATGGACACCTGCAACACTCGGGGCGTTACTGGTGCGTTGCCTACCTTTAAGGACCCTTTTCACCCTTCTTTTAAAGTACCCCATGTTATAGCTCCTCGGGAAAACCTCGGACGGTAGCCCATTCCATATCCTACAGGTGCGTGGCAGGAAAGATCTGGAGAATCGGACAGTATGCGATTTCCATAGATCTATGATATGTGGATGGGCTTTCGCACGATCTCAGACCGTACGTATCACCGTACGGTGATAAAACCGTGACGGAGGAACGAGATCAAATAGTTCGTCATAACATTCCCCATTACAGATTTTATAGAACACAATGAGTGCGCCGATGTCTTGACGTTGACTCACTGGTTCCAAATTCTTTGTGAGCTCGGTGTGTGTGAGCTCGAGCTTATAATATACAGTCATTGTTTGATACTTAGTTCAAGGTTGTTTAGAAGGAGGTATTTTAGTCGTGAGACTAGAATACCTACCATTTTGTTAAGTATTTTGTTACTTGACTTGTCCATTGCCTCTTTTGAAATAAGTGTAAATTTTTAGGTAAGCTCCCTTCATGGCTCCACGGCACTCTCCTGCGCAACGGGCCCGGCTCTCTCAAGGTCGGCTCCATGCGCTTCAACCACCTCTTCGACAGCTCGGCACTGCTGCATAGGTAAATAGAAAGAAAAGACATTTATTCGAGACACACGCAACATGAAGGTGAAGGAAAACATCGTGATGAAACCCGCTAACGCGCTTTGGAGTGGTAGGCTCTGGCCGTGGTTGTAATACCACCGACCGAACAAAGCCATGACGTCAAGCGACCTAGTCGTGTTTCGTGATGAAGTTCGGTGAACCGTCTGGGAGACGAGTCTGAGCAGCCGCTCAACTGCCGTCTCTCTATAGATCTATGTGCTCCATCTTAGGCCACATCATCGCTTCACATCAGGCGAGATAGTGGCCAAACATAGATCTATTAAGCTAAAAAAAACACTACAATACTATACTACATATAACAAATAATACCATACTATATAGCAGAAAAAGATAATACATAATAACACAATAAATACATAATATAATTAGTGTAGGTACTGTAACACAATAAACGTGGCGCGATGTCAGGAAATGGTTCCGACTAAGCATAAACTAAAGTGATAAATACTTTAGCACTGATTTTCAGATTTTCAAGTCATAAAATCCTTAATTAAGAAGATTTTTGTGTAAGAAGGATGTTTAGGCATAGTACCTACCTATTTTTTATATAAGTGTCTTACAATTGAATGTACATGTGTGTTAAAGAGACAAATAAACGTTATATCTATCAATCTAATTAAATACATTTTTCTACACTTCTTCTACTAATTAGATTTTGATGGGTTGTGTTTACGGCTGTGGTCATTCTTTGGGTAGGTACAGAGTTTTTAATCCTGACATGGTTAAGAGTTAACTGACGAGTATATAATTTGATGCAAGACAAAAATAAGCACTTAATACAGATTTAACAAACTCTTTTTTTAACCCTTCAACCCTGATGACGCGACTCATGACGCAAGTCGGTTAAATCTACTCCAGGTTTGCGATCCTGGACGACGCAGTCACGTACCAGTGCCGGTTCCTGCGCAGCAACACGCTGAAGAAGAACAGGGCTGCGAACAGAATCGTCGTCACCGAGTTCGGGACCAAGGCCGTGCCGGACCCTTGCCACACTATTTTTGACAGGTACGCATACAGTTAATTGTTATTTAAGTTTTAATTGCTTCTGTATCATGTTGTTATCATCATCATCATCAGCCTATACGAGTCCACTGCTGGACATAGGCCTCTCCCAATACACGCCACTGAGCCCGAACTTCGGCTCTTCGCATGTAATTACTGCCAGCCACTTTACGCAGGTCGTCTCTCCATCTGGCCGGAGGGCGTCCTACAGTACGTTTGCCTAAACGTGGTCTCCACTCTAGAGCTCGTTTACTCCATCGGTTATCGGTTCTAAGACATATATGTGACCGGCCCATTGCCACTTCAGCTTACTTATTCGTAGAGCTATGTCGGTTACTTTGGTTCTCTGTCGGGATCACTTCATGGTGTTATAATAAAGATATATGATGTTATAATAAGCGATGAGACGCCTTTCGTTTGCCTATTTTAGAACACCACATAGAGTGGCTTCATGGCGGCTACTCTTTCTATTCAAATGAGACAACTCTGCCCTTGTGAAACTAAGATTATGATTTTATAAACCGTTAAATGTGTAATCCTCGTAAATCGTAATTAGTTTTATTTAAAAGGTCAGGAAGAAAATAATTGTGTTGCAGGACTATGGTCCTCATAGGTCCTGGTTCCCTAGATACAGGGAATCCTAGTTGGGCGTATTTATTCATTCTTAATTTTATTTAACGTATGCTGTCCTACTGAAAGAAAGAAATAAATCATCATCATCATCAGCCTATCGCAGTCCAAAGCTGGACATAGGCCTCTCTAATTGCACGCCATTGAGCACGATCCCCGGCTACTCTCATCCAGCTGCCACCAGCCACACTGCGAAGATCGTCGCTCCACCTAGCCTGAGGGCGTCCTACACTACGTTTGCCAATTCATGATCTCCGCTCTAGAACGCGAAAGAAATAAATAAAATACATGAATTCATGACATCACTCAACATTACACTGAACATACTAAAATAAGGAAAAAACAAAAGCAATAATTACAACAGAGCGAAATGTTGCGCGATGTCAAGAAAAGGTTCCGATTCAGCTCACTCTGGGCAAAGAGAGACCTAGAGACTTTTCACTCGGTGCAGAGGCAATATTGTAACCAATGAGATTAATCCGAAGTGCGATTATTGCTTGTTGAAAAAACATTGTTAAGTACTCGAAAAAATTAGGTTGGTCTCAACCGACTTTGTTTTTACAAGTAAAAATGTTACCTAACTTTTAGCCGACATCGACGAAAATGCAGATATCCCTAAGTACCTAGGCAAGTCATTGTAACTCTATTATAAATATATATAAAATTATGTTTTCAGGGTTGCGGCTATTTTCAAGCCGGCCGAATCGATGTCAGACAACGCGATGATATCTTTGTATCCGTTCGGAGATGAAATCTACGCATTCACCGAAGGACCAATCATTCACAGGTAAAGTAGACATATTTTTTGTAACTTGTACCCAAAATGTAGAACTCCTTTCCTACTTTCATACATGCGAAAGTATGTTTGTTTGAGGGTGTTTGTTTGTTACCACTTAATTCCATAACAACTTTTTTTTTTTATTTGTTTTTATAAATTTTACAACTTTTCATAAATATCTAACACCTTATAAACCTTAAACAGGTTTGTCTTGGGTGTCGCATTCCTCTTCTATTTCTTACTTCTAAAATAGTAACATTATATAATAGTAGGTAGTATTGACTATAATATGTATAAAAATCATAACAATAGCTGCGCTCGGGACCGCTCCAATGTAATCTTTATGACTTTATTTCCGTCCTTGTCACTCTCAGGAGTGACAAGGACGAAACTGAACGGATTATG
Source organism: Petrophora chlorosata (assembly GCA_951640565.1). Lineage (NCBI taxonomy): Eukaryota > Metazoa > Arthropoda > Insecta > Lepidoptera > Geometridae > Petrophora > Petrophora chlorosata. Next base: position 4,220,656 of record OX621197.1, on the reverse strand, counting down.
GTGAAATTTGGTATGTACATGGGATATTTTTGGGATAATTTTCATCCCGGAAAAACGAAAAGTTCCTAAGGAAATAATTATATATACCGAATTCTACGCATATAGCTTTATAAATGGTGCTTAGATAATATTTTTTTAGTAATTTAGATATTTATTACTGTGTTTTAGGTTGAAAATAAAATTAAAAATAAATAACATGAAATAGGTACTTTTGCGACATTTCAGGATAGATCCAGTGACATTAGATACCATGGAGAGGAAGAACCTTATGGATGACGTAGCTCTGGTCAACCACACGTCTCACCCACACGTCATGCCGAATGGTAGGTAAAAGTTTTTTTTTAACTGCTAATTGGCTTGCGTTTGACCATTATGTCACTTGGTAGTAAGCGACGATGCGGTCGACGATCTAGCACGCTTACCAAGATAGTACCTGTTCATTCGAGACTTGAAGATTCCTAGATTGTAGCTATTGGGAAAGACTGACTCTGGCAAGGAGTTCCACTCGTTAGCAGTGCGCATAATAAAAGTTGAAGCGAAGCGCTTAGTACGCGCGGGAGGAATGTCCACCATGAAACGGTGGCGTATTGCCGTACGTCTTGTAGTCCGATGATAAAACGGGGATGGGGGAATTAGTTGGTGCAATTCCGACGCACACTCTCCGAAATGTATCCGTGTAAAAACCGATAGACTGGCAATTCTGCGTCGATGTTCAAGACTGTGGAGTCTTGGCGCGTCATCGCCAATGAGTCTCTTGGCTCGCCTTTCGATTGAAGGTAAAAGTTTCAAGTGGGCGTGGAGGGCTAAACCTGAAACTAGGTATAAGGAATAGCGAAAAATGCTTAAATTCTCAAAAAATAAAAAACCAAAACTGGATTTAAAAAAAACTATTTTTATTGCCGTTGTTTGCTTTACAAAATTCATTGCCTAAAATTATGTTACCATAAGACTTTATCTTAATTCTAGATTCCTTAGGTGATTTTAGTTCTACCCCCGTGGGTTTCTACCCCCTCTGGTATTTTTACCAAGGCCTCCATGACTGCTACGTTTCGGTCTTTTATTGCCATTTTCAGATTGTATTCTTTATTCGTTTTTCCTGACGCTGCCATCTATCTCATCCTGATTGTAAGCGATGATGTGGTCTTAGATCTAACTCGCTTGCCTAGAAGATACCTGTTCACTCTCGATTTGAAGACCCCCAGGTTGTAGTTGTCAGGAAACGCAGACGTTGGCAATGCGTTCCACTCCTTGGCTGTTCGTAAGATGAACGTGGAACCAAATGCCAGAGGGATTATATATCCCTTTAAACTGTATCCACTGCGGCTTGTCAGGTGCGGCTGGCTCCGGACGCTACATGAATTAACTTTAGATTTAAATTTTTTATTTTGTATTTTAATTTTAATTATATTGAATTTGATTTTTTATTGATTTTGAATATTTAATTTTGAATATCCGATAAAATAATATAATATAATTTAACTAACATCGTATTTAAGTTCTTATTTGTAACTAACACTTATGAATCAGTGATCTAAAAATAAACATTTTATTATTATTATTTAAACCAATGACATCTTTATGCTAAAGCATAAAAATCCAGGATTAAAATCCTGGATTTTAATCCTGACCCAAAGCAAAATTACCCCAACAATTCACATGACGTAAAGAAGAAAACGTAATTGCATATATCTAGGAACGTAACTATGAAGAGGAAAATGATCTAATATTTTTTTTTATTTTCAGGCGACGTGTTCAACGTCGGTATGTCTGTCGTGAAAGGCAGACTACGACACGTTGTCGTAAAATTTCCGTTTACTGAAAAGGGTACGTTTGATTCTTATGACAAGTTTGTTGTCTGATTTGTAGCATTGCTTGCCTAGCCGTTCGTCACAGATGTGCTAGGTTAAGACACGTTCGCTGCGGTAAATACTTGGATGGGTGACCGATTGTGTGGTACTTAAATCTGAGCGCTGCCGTGCTTCAGAGCGTACATTAAGCCCTCGTCTGTCGCGGTTGTTGTTTTCTCACAACAGTAGTTCGGCTTTCGGGCAGTCTTTAACCTTCGACACCAAGGTTGACCACAGACCTATAGGTAGGTACGAGAAATTGCTCAAAATATTGAATAAATAAAATACTTTTATATGTAATCATATACATAATTATATATAAGTATTTTATGTGTTCAAGACTAAGTATGTATTTAAAATTGTAGTGTTATTTTTTATATGGTTACTATTTTAACACATGAACGCCACCGTCCATCCTTTATATGTTATTTCTCTCCTTTCACGAATGTCTGGAATAGGCGATAAGACCGCTTTTTGTGACACTTATAGTTTGTCGTATGCTGTTACTTTTTCTGTATTGTGGTGTTACCAATAAAGAGTTATTCATTCATTCATATTTTTTGCAGGCGATATGTTTGCGAAAGCGCACATAGTGGGAAGTATGAAACCGCGCTGGAACTTCAACCCAGCCTACATGCACACATTTGGTAAGAAAGGATAATTTATACTTATGACGTCATATGTAATATGGCGGACGCTAGATGAGAAAACCAGGGTCAATTAACTTACTTTCTTGACTTCTAATATTATAATTGCAAAAGTTTATAAGGATAGATGGATGGGTGGATGGATGGATGGATGAATGGATGGATGTTTGTTAATCAATCACGCAAAAACTACTGAACTGATTTTGATGAAATTTGGTATGTAGGCACATTAGGTCCTGGAAAAGGACATAAGCTACCTTTTTATCCCGGGAAACCGCGAATGAAACCTCGGGGCGCAGCTAGTTACAAATATAGACGAGTATTATCCAAAAACTTGTCTAATACTGAGGATGGTTTCTGCATAGGCAGGTTTATAAACACTTTTGTTTCACTTATTTGACATTACAGGTATTACTGAAAACTACTTCGTGATAGTAGAGCAGCCCTTGTCAGTATCACTATGGGGCGTTCTACATAACCAGTTGTCCAACGAACCTTTGGCTTCAAGCCTACACTGGTATCCGAAACACGAGGTATTTGTATTCATTTTAATCGTATTTAGGATTTTTCAGGGATATCTCGAATTGTATGTTTAAATGTATAAAATTCCATAATCACGAGACAGTATACCTACGATGAATATTCACAATCAATCAATAGCTCTTTATTCAGTTTAGGCATCACAGAAGCACTTATAAACATCAATTAATCACAATAACTACTACGTATCGGAAAAAAAACCACAGAAGATTTGCCAAGAAACTGAGGATTAACTCTTAGCAGTAGCAGTTCAGACATTGCTCAGAGGTTCGGAGAGGCGGCGATAGGATTTACTTCAACGTGTTTACCAGATAACTTTTCCTTAACCAACCAAGATTCCGAGCCTACTTATTTTTCTATTTTCTCAAATATTTTCGCCAAACGAACTCGTGCCTGCCTTTTGCGACCTAGATTTTGACCTAGACCTATCATCTCTATTTATATATCTCTATATAAGTCCCTATATATCTCTATTTCCGTGGACAGTTAGGATCTCTAACATCATATGCCAGGGTAACATGGACTTTAAGAACCATGGTTCCGGAACATTCAACACTTGCATTCTATCAAATATTTGAACTTTTGAGTTCACGTTTATATTTCCGTAGCATAAATTAAGTTCGCAACATTCCACCACACCACCACAACTCTATGAAAGTTAACAATGACTGTAGACGATTTTGTAAATGGATGTCGATAGGTTGAAGGCGCCACCACTGTCTTGTTAAATGGTAGTAAAAGGCTTTTGGTGGAAGCGATCTGTTCCAACTTTAGCCACATTCATGACGATTGTAGTTACAAATCCAGTTAAAGTTAGAGACTTAAGTATTTTATTTGCCTTCATTGGACAAACAAAGAACTCTCATAGATCTTAGTGTACTTTTCAAAATACTGAGAAATCAAATCGATTGTCTTCAGCTTCTCAGTTGTTTCAATTTCACAGTACCTAGAAAATACCCGCGTAAGCCCATAGTCCCAATTGTCCCCTTTCGCAGGACAGTTCTAGGTTCTAATTCCCCTGTAGCCAGATTGAGTAAATCATTAAATAACTTTAGCGGCCCCTTAGACATTAACTCCATGTCTTTATATCACTTTCGTCTGCAATTGTTGGATGCATTACGGAACTGAATTTGTATTTAATGTATTGTCTATTTAAAAGTATGTTAAGTTAAATTTGGAATTTAACTTAAATTGGTTATTGATTGTGTAATTAGTTTGAAACATATCTTGATAATGTTAATTTGGCGTTAGCAATATTGAGTAGAGCGAGTGTGGCTCAGTGCGAAAACGTGCGACTTTCGATCCGACGCACCCGAGTTCGAATCCCGCTGGTCTCGCACCACTGACTTTCTTAAGTTATGTGCGGATTCAACACTAGCTCTAAAAACGGTGAAGGAAAACATCGTGAGGAAACTGGCATATCCAAGAATTCAAGGACATGTGACATGCACCAACCAGTACTGGGCCAGCGTGGTGGATTATGGCACATACTCTCTCTACGAGAGAAGGCCCTTGTCTCAGCAGTGGGAACGTAATGGGCTGATGATGAAGCAAAATTGTAACAATCGTTGGTAGACCTTTTTAAGTAAGTAAATAAACACTACAAATTGCCACTTCCAGACGCACATAGTGCTCATAAGCCGCGCCGACGGCAAGGAGTACAAGCGGTACCGCACAGAGACGCTCTTCTTTCTCCACATCATCAACTGCTTCGAGGACGGCAACCGGCTGGTCGTCGACCTCTGCACTTATAAGGACCCGAAGGCTTTGGACGCCATGTATATTGAGGCGATTGAGGTGAGCAGTTTAGTTCTACATAAACTGTGTCACATCCAGAGATAACTAAATAAATAAATAAATACACCCAAACGATCACATACATACATAGATCCTGACACCTAACTAGGATTCCCTGTATCTAGGGAACCAGGAACTACGAAAACCATAGTCCCATCACACCCAGACACGAAGCAATTATTTGCGCTTTTTTTCTGTGCACAAACATTTGTCCCGTTGCGGGAATCGAACCCGCAACCTAAGTGGTTCCGGTAAGTTAGCTTTCTTGTTTTTCAGACGATGCAAACTAACGCAGACTACGCTGATTGGTTCCGAGCGAGGCCGAAGCGGATAGAAGTTCCACTGGACGCGCCAAGAATGACCAAGGTAGAGCCCAGACTGATCGCTGACCTTGGCTGTGAGACCCCCAGAATACACTACGATTTGTACAATGGTAAGGACTCGGTAATTATTCGTTAAAAAATAGCCTATGTGCTTTTCTAAGACGTACATTGGTATGTAGTGCAGACTACATACCAAATTTCATCAAAATCTGTTCAGTAGTTTTTGCGTGATTGAGTAACACAGCCGTATTTTGTCATATCACAAATCCTCTCCATCCAAAGGTTGTCTGGAAGAGATCGCTTATTAGCGAAAAGACCGCCCATTGTACTAATCAAATTTTTAAGTTTTGTTTTTATTTGTTTTTTATATTTTTGGTGTACAATAAAGAGTTAGGTATAAATCAATCAATCACGTATCGATCCATCCATCCATACTCACACACTTTCGCATTTAATAATAGTAATATTAATAATAATAAAAGGCCAGGGGCGACTTTATGGCGAGTCGTCGGTGCGTGGCGACACTGAGCCTTACCCCGAGATTCTCCCTGGGGCTAAATGAGACCCCTGAAGTCAAATAGTCAAATAAGTCAAATAAATATCATTTATTAAATAGGCACAAAAGTGCACTTTTAAAGGTCATAAACACATGATACAAATAAAAAATGTTAAAAATTGTAACTTATGTTAACATGACTTTGAAAAAAAGGTAAGTATGTTTACCCATTTCTTTTCTATACTCAAATTGAAGTCTGAGTGCTGAAAAGAAATGCGAAAACTGACTCTACCAGTGCTTCGGAAATACGCCCGCTGGAGAAGATAGCACCAAGAAACTCTGCGGGGATGTCTTTTTTCAGCACAATTAGTACGTATAAATTAGAATTAACAGAATGTAAAACAAGAAATGCGAGTGAGATGTCCCATAGTCATAGTATCAGTAACAGAAAAGTGTAAATAAAATATAAGTAGGTATGACAGTAGCAGTAGGAGTGACTAGAACAGACCAGTCCCCGCAAGCAGCACCCGTTCACGAGTATGACTTGTGGACCAGCCATCACCCCCCTCAACCATATTGGAGGGAAGGGAGTGACCCGACACACAGAGCCGCCGCAAGCAAAGACATTTGAGTGAGCATGACTGTAAAACCTAGTCACTTCCAACTCAAATACAATTTTTATAGCTTTATTTGAATGACTAACTAAATTAGACATCTCACATAGCATTGTACAATCCAAGAAGAAATGAAATATAAACATCATGCACACACTGATGTGTTAATCTTCATCATCATGGGGCTTAGGGCATACAGGCCATGCATTTTTGTCATTAACATATTCATTTATTGAGTAGTATGCTTTTTTCATAAGGTTTATTTTGATAAATGATTTAAATCTACGCATTGGTAATTTGTCAATGCCCTCAGGTAGTTTATTATAAAAGCGTATACAGTTCCCCATAAACGAACCATTAACTCTCTGCAACCTGAATCTAGGTACATACAATTTATTCTTATGTCTCGTGTTAAAATTATGCAAGTCGCTGTTTTTGTTAAAGGTGCTAAGGTGTTTGCGAGCGTGCATTAAATTTTCATAAATGTATTGGCAAGCCACTGTAAGAATGTTGATCTCTTTAAACCGTTCCCTAAGCGAGTCACGAGCTTTCATGTTGTAAATGGAACGAATTGCTCTTTTTTGTAATACAAATATGGATTGAATTTCTGCGGCTTTACCCCATAGTAAAATTCCGTAAGACATGATACTATGGAAGTAACTGAAATATACTAATCTTGCAGTGGCTTCGTTAGTGAACTGTCTGATTTTACGTACTGCATAGGCTGCTGAGCTCAATCTCCCAGCTAGTGATGTTATATGTGGACCCCACTGTAATTTAGAATCTAAGTTAATGCCCAGGAATGTTGTTGAGTCAACAAGGTCTAGAGGGTTATCGTTTACTAAGATATTTGAAGGAGCAGAAACTCCCCTAACGTTGGGCAGAGAAAATTTTACCTGACCCCCGGCTTGCCTTAACTGGCCGTCCGGGGGTGGAGATGCAAGAGCTAAGAACTAAGCTCCAAGGGTGGAAGTGTTAAAGGGCATAACGCCGGGAGTAGCGTTTAAGTGAAACTGCAGCACATCTCTCGATACTCTTTAGCCCCCCACACCAACGTTGCCCCTCTCGTCGCCAATGAACGGCGGCACTTAAAGGGGGCCCGTTTAGTGGGTGGCGAGTCACCATCTGCCAAAATATTTTCTTATGAGGCGGAACTGGCAGGTGCCGAAGTCTTATATCATAGACCAGCTCTCATCCATTAAAAAATCACCTCAATAGCCCAATCATAAGTAATTTTCATATCTTCAATAATAGTCCTCGCACTTATCGGGGGCTGTCTTTGATTGTATCTTCTAATGATGCACTTAGAGACAGTCCCCGATAAGCGTTGTCCATTACATATCTAAATTAAATGCTCTAAGAGGCCTCCACGTGTTGGACTCATGTCCCCGCGCAAGCCTTCCAAAGGACCGGGTGTACAACCCGTGAGAAAGAGCGACATAATATTAATATTGCATTTATAATAATAGTAGGATATTTAAACTATTAAAGGTGAATGTGAAATATGTATGCGCAATTTTAATTTCAGGCAAACCCTACACATATTTCTATGCCATCAGTTCAGACGTTGACGCTGAAAATCCTGGAGCTGTAAGTACTTGTACTCATATTATTATAAATAGTAAATGATTACCAGGAAGTGACTATAGTTTTTCACGACATAGGATTTTTTTATTTTCTTATGTAACTGAATGATGAGACGAGCTGGTCGTTTGCCTGATGGTAAGCAATACGCCAGCCCATAACAATAACAGCACTACCCAGAACTTTGTTTTGCAAAATCCTGCGCGGCGCTGCACTGCTCTCGTCACCCTGAGACAATTAGCTCTTGAGTCTCATGATGCCCAGTAGTTTCGCTGGCTACAATGCCCTCCAAACCGGAACACAGTAATGCTCGCGCACTACTGCTTGGCGGCTGAATAACTGGCAAAGCGGGAATTTCTGGGAACTATAACAGACCAATAAGTCATTGACTCCATAAAATTTAAATTATGTTTAATGCCTTAGAATAAAAGCTTCATGTACATACGATTAACATATTTTTAAAAACACTCGAGTAGGGAGTATTCCCTTTTCATTATGACTATCTATCGTAAACAAGAAATGCCATCACGTTCCCACTGCTGGAACACGGGCCTTCTCTCATAGAGAGGTGGAGAGATGGGCCTTAATCCACCACGCTGGCTCAGTGCGGGTTGGTCACATGTCCTTGAATGTTTGTGATTAATTGTTAGACATGGTGGAGTCCTCACGATGATGATCACGACTCCTTCACCATTTTTAGAGCGTGTGCTATATCCGCACATAACTTAAGAAAGTCAGTGGTGCGGAGCCAGCGGGATTCGATAAAAAGCAGTACGTGCTCCCACTGAGCCACACTCGCTCTCTGAGCCACACTCGCTCTCTGAGCCACCTCGCTCTCTGAGCCACACTTGCTCTTCACAATAATTAATCAATAATTTTATTCTAAGAACAATAATATTCTAAGAACAATAATGTTCTAAGAACACTAATGTTCTTAGAATAAAATGATTGAATAAGATGTAACAACTGCATTTTTGTATAATTCCAGATAATAAAAGTGGACGTAACGACAGGAGCGACCACGACTTGGTGCGACAGCAACTGTTACCCCAGTGAGCCTATATTTGTTCCTGCTCCAGACGCTAAGGTGAGTGTTTTTTTTTTATTATCTGATAGGCTAGCATTTGACCACAGTCTCACTTGATGGAAAGTGACGACGCGGTCGACGATGGATCATGCTTGCCTAGAAGATACCGATTCACTCGGGACTTGAAGACACCTAAATTATAAGAATCGGGAAACAGAGACGCTGATAAGGTGTTCCATTCCTTAGCTGTTCGCATTATGAAAGTTGAAGCGAAACGCTTTGTTCTGGCTGGAGGGATGTCAACCATAAACGGATGCCGAGTTTCCGTACGTCTTGTTGTCCGATGGTAGAAAGGAGATGGATGTTTTTTGTAACAAGTGTTTTTTGACTAGTAACATAGTAAGTAATACGTAATTAAAAATTATATAAAAATAATAAAGATATGGTATAAAGTAAATTCATAAAATTATACATACAAGTAATAAGAACATGAAGCAGGTCTCGGGATATAAAGAAAAACCATCATGTTTACAAATTCTTTAGATTATAGCATAAGCGAAATTGCATATATAGAGATTCAGAGTGTGTGGATTTATTTATTCGTTAATAGATCCGCAGCACCGGTGCTGGTATGTGTATATTATGATTATTAAATAAATAAAAAATGTTTTAATTATATTATAAACAGAACGAAGACGACGGGGTCCTTCTCAGCGCGCTTGTTTTCGGCGGCGCGCGCGACCGCGAGGTGGCATTACTGGTGCTGGACGCGCGGACGATGCGCGAGCTCGCGCGCGCGCACTTCCACACGCCCTCGCAGGCGCCCAAGTGCCTCCACGGCTGGTTCCTCCCGCAACGCACCTTCTCTTAGCTCTCATAAACTGCAATTCTTAACGAATTATGTCGAACCAAGTGACTAGAAGTCTTGCGGCAACCGCCTTTTTAAGCGCGGAACAGACGGAAGCTGGCCCGGTCGCGGTGCCGATCGTAAGCCTCGTCGACACCGGGCGTCAGTCGCGATGCATGTCCCGCAACTTGTATCCAGGCACATATCGCGATACATATGCTGGAAACTAGAGCTTGAGCTCTAGTTGCACTTGAGCTCAGCTTCAGCTGAGTTAAATATCGCGTGACACGCTATTTTCCAGGCAGTTATTGCTGATAAGTGCCACGACGAATAGTTCCAGTGTGGATGAGGCTTAAGTTTTGGCTAAGCTTTGGCTAAGTTTCACAATAATGATGTATCTATTACAAATTCAAACATTACACAATATAGGTAGGTACTCACCCGGGACTTTTGTGTCTTGCCCCGATGGCCAGGCCTCTGTGTGTCTTGCGCTTAATGTGTGGTCGCCGCCAATCTGTAAATATCTAGATTTATTTTTTACATGCTGTATTCCACTACTGTACCTACTTCACAGTATACTTACTAGTAGGTCTGGTAGTACATGTCTACGTCATGGAAAATATTTTAGTGTCGTGTTCTAATGAGCTATCTAAATAGGTAGATATATTGAGGAGGTGCTTTATGGCTATTCATAAATCATGCCAAGATTAGAATTGGTTTTGTAGATACCTAAACGTACCTACGGATCGGATGTATCTAAAACCACCTAAAACAATAAGTAAAATTAAATAGGTCGTACGTGTTCCGTAGGTATATGTATAAAATATATTAGTTCATGCAAAGAAAACTAAATAATACTAGTAAATGTGTCTGTCTGTACTAAAAAAATTCAAGCACGTAGGTGTACGTTAATGATTATAGAAATATCAAATAGGAACCAACTACATAGCTGTAGAGTACTTAGTTATAAAATAAAGCACAAAGTTTTAAGCTCGTTGTTTTATTTCTCTCCTTTTACTTTACCTTATTAGTTTTTACTTCGATACAATATACCCTAGATCCAGCATAAACTTTCCAGATAAAACATACCAGCATTATTTCTAACCGACCTCCTGACGACCGAAAAGGAGCTTCTCAATTTATTTCCTCAAGACTTCGTCATTTATAAACTGATTTGAAAAAACTTGCGTTGGGTTCAGTATAGCTACAAGGTAGTCCCATTTAAATTTCATCGATATTCATTCAACCTTGGGCTTCGTAGATACATCAGAATTGAAGTCGATTTTTTTTATTATAAAATGTATTGGTAAGTACTTGTTTTAAAATCTCTTCAAAATTTGCTGCGTCCGCGCCGCCGCCGCGCCGACTAAATTGTTAATCTGACTTGATCTCACGTTTTTTTATGTAACAGAATGACGAGACGAGCTGGTCGTTTGCCTGATGGTAAGCAATACACCAGCCCATAACAATAACAGCACCACCCCGAACTTTGTTTTGCAAAATCCAGCGCGGCGCTGCACTGCGCTTGTCACTCTGAGAAAATTCGCTGTTGAGTCTCATAATGCCCAGTAATTTCCCTGCTACAATGCCCTTCAAACAGGAGCACAGTAATGCTTGCGCATGCACTACTGCTTGGCGGCTGAATAACTGGCACAGCGGTTGTACCCACCCAGACGGCCTCTCGCTTACGAGTAACCTACCACCAGAGGCATTTGCATAAGTTATGTTTGCTTATGCTAATTTACCTACGTTAAATATTGCATAACATGAACTGAAGGTAGACGTGTTCGAGAGCAATGCCATGCACAAAAATATAGTTTCCGGATTCTCATGTCCTTCAATATTGGCATTACAGAAGCACTTATGACCGTCAATTATTACAATGACTACCACCGTAGATATCGGAAAAATAACCATTACCGAGAAGATACAAGAATGTGAGGGCCATTTTTTTTTAGAACTTTTGTTACTAATCGTTTGATTTTGACAATAATAATATAATGTTTTTTATTTATTTTGCTACTTGGCAGAAGCGGAATGTTCCATGTATCTTCGTCTTCTATGTAATAACTAACGGTATACTGCCTATGCTTTTTTATTAGAATATTTTTCACACTTAATTCGAATTTACTGTCTATGAGCTCCGTTATACATTTAGGAATTTTATTGTTAAAACGTACGCAACTGCCCATGTAGGACTTATTCGTTTTACTCAGTTTAAATCCAGGTACAGTATTTCTACTGTTTATGTTGTGATGGTCACTATTCACTTTGCATATGTGCAGATTTTTACGAACATAGTTTCATAAATATACGAAGAAAGTAAAGCATTATGATTCGCGGTGCCCAACTTTACATAGAAGACAAAGACGCATGGAACATTCTGCTTCTGCCAAATAGCCAACTGGCACATAAGAAACAATATTGTTAAAAATAAACATAAAATATTGTAACAAAAGTTCTTAAAAAAATGCCCCTCAGTTTCTTGCCGTATCTTCTGAGTAGTGGTTCTTTTTCCGATATAGTGGTAGAGTCATTGTAATAATTGAGTGTCTGTGATGTGAAAACTGAATAAAGAACTTTTGAACTTTGAGCTTTGTCAAAGTTTTTTCGGTGAACAATACATCGATAAAAATGTCCAGCATTTGTTGCAAGTTTCACTACGGTTCATTATTATCGGATTAGTAATATATGTAGATACCTAAGTAGGTATATAAAAAATATTAACATATAAATAAAATGTAAAAAAATATTTGTTTATATAAAGTCTACTTCTATGTTTTATATTGAATATATAGGATACTAGCTGCGCCCTGCGGTTTCGGCCCTCGATAAAAATTGGCCTATGTGTTAATCCAGGGTATAAGCTACCTCCATACTAACTTTCTTCCCAATCTGTTTAGCCGTTGCAGCGTGAAAGAGTAACAAACATCCATACATACAAACTTTCCCGTTTATAATATTAAGTAAGGATAGGTACATTATAAATGGTTGGTTTGCACAGTCAGCCTAAACTTGTTTATTTTCCTCATTGTAAGTGGTTCTGGAATTCGGTCCGAATGTGCGTAATAGTTATGACTATAATATTCTGTGCGAGGTGGCACTAGGTAGGTATTCATAGCGCATATATAGGTACTGTTCAAGAACTTAGCTTGCAGGCGCACTGACTGACTTAATAGCGCAAAAGATTTATAGTACTAGTGATAATTGGCAGACTTTAGAGGCTAACCTTCAAAGCGTGTAACACAATACACTGTATTTTTCATCCCATCTATTCGAAAAGGACGACTTGGTTCGTACCTTTATGTGCACCCAAAGGTGGTGTTTTCTATAAGAAACTTTTAGCGGGCAGTAATGAGTTTTTAATCCTCTTTATAAGTGCGCCGCAATTATCTTTGCCGCGCACTTTTTGAATTTGGAACATCTTAGTGTTCAGCACCAAAGAAATCGAACGCAAATATTGTTTGAATAAAGACTGGCTGGTACGACGGCCCATAGTCACAAATGTAAATATAAGTTTTTAGTTGTTTTAATAAAGGATACTATTTAATTTCAATTTAGTTGTTACTCTATGTTTTATTAAATAATAATATTACAATAAAATATGAGGCGCTTTTATTTTCTCATAGTGGGTGATGAAAAGTAGAGTGTATCACTCGGGCGCAAAATATATTTTTGGCTCGGGCGACGTACTTTGAATCCCTCGCTACGTTCAGGATTCTACTAAAGAATCCTACTCTAGAATCCCTCACTTCGGTCTGGATTCAAAAAAGCACCCTCGCCGTAAAAATATTATTTTGCTCCCTTATGATACAATCTACTATTAATAAATAACTACATGGGACGTCTTTACCGTGTTTGCAAATATGAAGAAATATCTACATATTTTTTCTAAACTAAGTTACGTGGTGAAAACAATTAGGTATATACTTTATATAGGTAGGATGGATAGATAACAGTTTATTGCACTTAAATAAAGAGAACAGAATTACAGTTGGTAATACAAAATTTCCGATAAGTACAATAGGCGGTCTTATCGCTAAGCAGCGATCTCTTCCAGACCACCATAGGGTAAGGAAAATAACATTTATTACATTTAGATTATCTTTTTAATTAGTTCTCGCAGTTGCATATAGTTGCATATAGTTGTATCTAAGTAGTCGGTTATCTAAGTAAGCACTATATAAGTAGGTACCATATAAGTAGGTACCTACTCAGATAATTGACAAGTATTAGCGATTATCTTGGAAGTGTTAAATAGCAAAATTGGAGGCATGTTAGGTACTTTATGCTATTCTGATGTAGTTCGTCGCTTACCATCAGGTGACATACTGGTCAAACGCAAGCCAATTAACAATAAAAAAGAAAAAATAATATTTGTATTACATAATTATATATTTTATACTAATATAATAAAAACTATTTTACTAAAATCATTTTATTAAAAGTAGTTATAACATTTTTTGGTTGATTGTACCAATGACAAAAGAAAAAAGTTATAGGTATACATATATCCTAGATACAATTTTTAACACAATGTACTAAGTAGAGTACCTATTTACTAATTCTTTCGATGATGCTTCTATTACTATTTGTACTGGTCTCTAACAATGTATTAAAATCTTTGTACCTAACAATTTTTCATCATGAACAATTATGTTGAGTGGGCATGCGGGGTTATCAAGGAGTCATCGTTGAGTGATATCTGATAACGCATACAAACAAAAAAATCGTGCTATTTATATCGATGTCTGCGTTATGTATATAACATTCATAATAATGACCTAATATAAGTAAATAAGCTAGGTCGCGTCGGACGGTGGCTTAGGAGTTGATATTTGAAGTCATACGTGTATACACACTTCAACGCGTTGCGCGCTCCAGCCTTACAGTGATGGATTTATTTATATCTTTTTTAATTTGTGGCGTGGTATTAATAGCAGTGACTATTTATCTACGATGTAGCGTTAGGATGTGTACGTCGAAAGTGTCCATGAACGGTAAAGTGGCAATCGTCACCGGCGCTAATGCAGGGATAGGTTTTTACACCGCGATGAACTTAGCGAAACGAGGTGCGCGGGTCATCCTGGCTTGCAGGAGCGAAGGCCGAGGGACCGCCGCGAGGGACACTATCGTCAAGATCACGGGAAACGAGGAGGTCGTGTACAGGCAACTTGATCTCTCTTCCCTGAAGTCAGTTAGAAAGTTCGCCGCGACCATTTTCGAAACGGAAGACCAACTCCACGTGCTGGTGAACAACGCGGGCGTCTACGGCTTCTCCGATTACACTGAAGATGGAATAATAGAGGGAATGCAAGTCAACTACTTCGGCCACTTCCTGCTGACACGGCTTCTCCTGCCGCTGCTGAAGAAATCTCAGCCGAGCAGAATAATCAATCTGTCATCCAATCTCCACTTCTTCGGAAGGTTCAACCCTGAAACTTGCAACACGAGAGGCGGCGGACCTTTCGAACCTTGGTTCAATTACAGCAACAGTAAATTCTGTATGTTGATGTTTTCCATGGAGCTGGCGCGAAGGCTGGCGGGGACGGGCGTGGTTGCCAACGCGGCGCACCCGGGGGTCATCATGACGGGTATAGTTACAAACGATTCCTTCTGGTCGCGGTTCTGGTTTGAGGCCTGGTGCATGATGTACAACCGGACGATGGAGCAGGGTGCGCAGACCATAGAACACCTCGCGGTGGCCGAGGAATGCGCTAATGTCTCTGGAAAGTACTTTGTGGACTGCGCGAGCCGCGTCATGTCGTGGAGAGCAAGCAGCAGAGCAACAGCGAAGCAGCTGTGGGAATACTCCGACAAGCTAGTCGGCTATAGAGAAGGCGAAGACTTGAATGTGAAACGAATAAACAAAGCTACTGTGTAGTCTACTGTGTCATGGACAATTTTTTGTGGGTGAATATATCTAGGTAGGCCTGAAATTCAATTGGTCACAGTTTTTTAGTGGACCCACACTGTTTTTAGAGTTGCGGTATGACCGACGAAAGAAATTTGGGTATTTTTAAAATCTAGTTATTTGGTAAGATATAAAATCAAAATCAAAGATCAAAAATCAAAATCTCTTTAGTCATATTGGCATCACAGACGCACTTATGAACGTCAAATTATCACAATGACTCTACCACCGTATCGGAAAAAGAACCACTACTCAGAAGATACGGCAAGAAACTTTTTTTTTGGAGATTTTGTTACAATTTTTTGGGGTTTTACAATGTTATATTTCTTATGTACCAGTTGGTTACTTTGCAGAAGTAGAATGTTCCAAGCATCTTTGTCTTCTATGTAATTACGAACAGTTTAGTATGCTTTTCTCATTAGAACATTCTTAACGCGTAATTTGAAATTACTTTCTGTGAGCTCCGTTATACACTTTGGAATTTTATTATAAAAACGCACGCATTTGCCCATAAAGGACTTATTCGTTTTAGTCAGTCTATACCTAGGTACAACAATCCTATAGATAGTTAATATATAGATAGTTAAATAACAATATATATGCAAATCAACAACACTATAATACCTAATTGTATTGTATTGTATTGCATAATAGTTTTTTTTTTGGCGGCATATGTCTTTAGTATCAAATTGATAGGAAACAGAAGATGAACAAAAACTAAACAAAATATTATATAATATCATACCTACCTATCATTAAGATGTCATTATACCATCAGCGTAAAAGAACTTGCGTGTGGTCACAGAATAGTAATGATGCAAATACAGGAAAAAAGAGCAAATTACACAATTACTGCTTATCTTATCAAACGTTTCTTGTAAGATTGGGTGCTGTCTCTGAGTAGCTACTTCTCCAGTAAGTAAAAACTCAGCCTGTTACTATACAGAGTGAGTTTTTGAGCAGCCGAACTAACCGTTAGAGATAGAAAAATGTTTTGTCAAAAATCCATCCATAGGTAATAAACAAAATTTTTGGATTTTTGAAAATATCATTTTTTTGTCAGAAATTGATAATGTGTCGAAAAATAATTATTCGCGGAAATGAATTTACCTGAAAAAACAAAAAACTGTGTGAGTATAGTTTTCTCAAGTTGCTGTAAGATAAAAAACAACCTGATAATTTTCAAAAGAATGTGCCTAAACTCGATAAAAATCAAATCAAATATTATCACAGAAATAGAATCTGCTACCATTGAGGTCTCACATCAATGTCTGCTACAAATAAGAAACAAAAACATTTACAGGCAAATTTTGCTAAAGTCACTACAACTCGATAAAAATCGATCAAAGACATGTGACATCTACCAACTCGCACTGGGCCAGGGTGGTGGATTATGACCCATATTCTCTCCATGTGAGAAGGCCCGTGTCCCACCAGTGGAAACGTAATAGGATGATAATGATGATGATGATGATAATTAAAGCCCTTTGACATTAATTTAATAATGATAATGTTGTGATGGAATATAGTTAAATAATGTAATGAACTGTACGTAGAGTTAACGAATTGTAGGTAAAGTATAACGACTTATTTGTATATATTTACCAGATGCATAATATGTACCTACTATATTTTTTACAATAAATGATTTGAACTTTAAAATTGTTTTACAATTTTAAATAAGTACCAATGTATGTCGTGGTTGGGTTTTAGTTTTCAACTTTAATGTTTATTACATTAGGTAGGTAAGTCATGCTAATGCGCAGTAACATTAGAACACAGTTTATTCAGCAAACTGCTGAAAAGTCCTGAAACTGATAGCATCAAAAGGATTTACAAGAAGGAGTAATACCTATAGCCATTACTATCCTCGAGCAAACTATCGCTTAATCCAATTAATCTTGTGTACTTACCCTCACCGCAAACAATGATTAATATACCATTAGGTATTATGAAGTAGACAAACAAGGGTCCACCATCCTATCCTTTATATGTTTAGCTTAATACCGCCGCGGTGCCGTACCCAGCCGGACAACATCGTCACGATTAACGAATCTAATCGCGAAGGCAAAATGCTTAACGTCACAAACACCAGTGAAATAGATATCAAGATATGGTCACAGTTCATAGAGGAAATCCTGACTGAAGACACCAACTGGCCACAGATGCTTCTGCCTTCGCTAATGTTCTTCATCTTCATAATAGGCCTCGTGGGAAACGTTCTCACTTGCCTCGTCATCTACTACGACAGGACCATGCACACCGCCACCAACTATTACCTGTTCAACTTGGCCGTCTCGGATCTGCTCGTATCATTTGCGATGCTTTTGGAAGTACATGAGCATTTTGGGACTGATTATCAATTTTCATATTACTCGTTTGGAGAGATAACGTGTAAAATACACTTCGTATTGGTGATCGCGCTGTGGAATAACGGGATCTTGATAATGACGGCGTTGGCGGTGGAGAGATACGTGGCAATATGCTATCCGCTGATGCTGAAGTCGACTCCCGCTTGGCGAAGAGTTATGAAGGTTATAGTGGTGATTTGGATGGTGGTGATCGCCGAGTCCCTCCCGGAGGTCTGGACGGTGCACCTGATACAGACGAGGAAGGCGTCTATGTGTTTCATAGTGCCGACTCGCTTCGCCAAGGTGGTGAACGGAGTGATGGCGGTGGTCACCTTCCTCGTCCCTCTGGGGATAATGACGTTTGTGTATGCGATGATAGCGTTTCAAATGAATGTTGTGAACAGTAACACCTCGAAGGGCATGATTTTTAACCACCGGAATAACAGGAGCAAAGTTAATAAACTCATTAGTAAGTAAAATTAATAGACTTATTAAGCTACGTTGGAAAGGATATGTCTATAACATGTTCTTTATATAATACTAGCTGACCCGGCAAACTTCATACCACCATATTTTTGAAAAAAAAAAGCTTTCTTTTTATTTTCTTTTACACAACTTTGTCCTGTTAATAACGAACACAAAAATAAAAGAATTATCGAATTTGGTGCAGTCGTTCGAAAGTTATGATTCATTTTTATTTATATACCTATTCTTGCCATAAATACTGAAACAAAGAAAAAAAATTCTATTTCAAATAACATTTATTACTTTTACAGTGTGTTAGTTTAATACATAAATGTAAAAACAATTAAAATATAAAAAGCTTATTCGAAGTGGTCTCCATTGGCTGCAATACAGTCCTTAAAACGTTGAGGCCAGATCAATAGAAGCACGCACTCTTTCCATGGGAAAACTCTTCATTGCCAATCGTACGGATTGTTTTAGGGACTCCAAATTATCATTGCGTTTAGAGCAAGCCGTACTCTCTAAAACTGACCATAAATAATAATCCAGCGGATTACGATCGGGACTAGACGACGGCCAGTTTTCAACTCTGATGAAGTCCGAAACGTTCGTTTCCAACCAAGACTGCGTAGCCCGAGCTTTATGACCCGGCGCCGAGTCTTGCTGGAAGGAAGGTCTTGGTTATTGAATATGGTGTTGTTAAGGGGCTTCACTACCTTCTCAAGAATGGTATCTTGATACACTTGTGCCGATGTTTTGATACCTTTTTCACAAAAGTATGGCTCAGTCACTCCTTCATAGCTAATACCCCACCAAACCATCACTGAATTAGGATAGTGCCCACGTTGCACTCTGTCGACTAATTTGGAAGCTTCTTTAGAGCTTTGAGCATACATACGGTCATTTTGTTTGTTAAAATGTTGCTCAATTGTAAAAAAAAAATAATTTAAAAAAATGTCATTACATACTTTGTTTAATGCAATCACAGCGATTCGGTTATCTTTATCACCCCACTCCATTTTAATATCGCAAAATATTATACAATGTATTGGCGCCAAAATGAGAAAACTCAATGAACAATCATATAAAAATGACAGATTCCAAATTCAAATGTAATATTTTGTTTATTTTTAATTGTAACAGTATTTATGGCCAGATTAAGTAGATTATAATAATTTATGACAAACTTGAAACACTTCAACCTCACCATTAAACTTCTATCTCGGATGCTAAAATACTTACGCGTTATGCGTAATGCATCAAATTAAATCAAAATCATTTGTCACTTCCTAGCTAAGATAGGGTCAAATACAAGGTTATTGGCAATCAAAACAATAAATATTAGATTCAAATTCACACATTTTTCATAACAGGATTTACGTCAGTGTTTGTTTTCACATATTCATGTGAGTATCATCATATTAACACTCAACCTACAACAAGTGAGTGTGCGCTGCACCGGGCCAAAATATTCTATACTAAATTACATAGATTCTAAATAGTAGGGCAGTGAAAATGGTTTAACAATATTTCTGTATTGTCACAGAATAATTAATAGGTATTGTTTTCGTGTGCGTCTAAGGTGCTTCAAAAAGATAAAAATTTAAATTGTTTATGGGGCACCGTTTCACATGCTTTCAATAGCCAAATAAACACACATATTTTTATATTTTTCTTTAAATTGAATTTTACTGGTCGCTACCTTAAGTCAAATTTTCGAAAAAACGCTGTATTTAGCGTTATAATAATTATAATAATACCTAATTCATTTATTTCAGGCATTAATACAGTTAACAAATTAAAAGTACCAGAGGCCCATAAAATATATACCTTACAGACTAGCATATTTACATTTAATAAACACTAATGCTACGATTAGGGCATTAACTTCAGCTTCGCCTCCCTGTAGCGTCGGAATACTATGCCTTCGGGCCAAAACTCAGAAGCCAGGAACGTCTCCTTATAATTCGCTGGAAACCGGAACACGAAGGACTTGAAACTCGTCGTCCTCGCTAGTCGTTATGTGATTGCAATATATCAAACCAGTAATATAACTGCATTTGAACAAACAAGGCGCAGTTAAGTTCAAAGCACCCCTCTCCCAGCCGCAGCACTGTTTTAAGCAACCAGAAGCAGTTATGGTGATAGCAGTTGGTGTATCAAGTGGTCTAGGTATAAAGATCTTAAAAAGATTTCAAAATTGTTGGGCTTAAATTAATCATGCGGATCTCAACGCAGTTAATTCAGACCCTGAGTCAATATGATCAAAGTATGTTGAAGATGTCACAACAGCAATAGCTACTATTACTGCACACCAGATAAAGCAGTTCCAACTAATCAAGGGAACGTTTATAAAGTTTAAAAATATATTTATGGTAGAAATACCTGAAAACGGTGTATCTTTTAGAGCTCCTGCTGAACTACATACAGCAAGCAAGATGGATTGCTAACGCAATCTTTGCTTCAAACATGCATTTATTTAGAGAACTAGCTTTTCTCGCGACTTCGTCCGCGTAGACGCCAGGTGAGGATCATAGTCGTTTTAATTCAGACCAATTCAGCGAGCCCTACCCAGTATATGAGACCGCGTACTAAAACTGACAAGGAGATAAATCCAAGGCTACATAACTGATCAGCCATTTCCAAAAGAAAGTTGCTGGCATCGACTTCAAATATATGAGTGGGTAGCGCTTATGATAATTATATTAAATTATTTTTCACTTTTGAGTGCCATTTGTGGTTTTGAAGTCGGTTTAGTTTTTTTCGTTTATCTTGATTTTTCTCGCTATCTCTTACTCACTTTCTTAGACCTCAATGTTTATGTCCCTCGTTCTTTCTCCTTTTTCTCTTTGTCTTTCTTTCGTTTCTGTCATGTTTCCAGCACTTTATCGCTTGCTTGTTGTTCAGTAGCATTGACGCTGTCGTTCCTGGTGTGCTGGGTACCGTTCTTCACCATGCGGATCTTCATCATAGTGTGGGACGCCAAGCGGCTCATGGAGGTGGAGAAGGTACAAAATTTCACACACTACGCAGTTTTTATTAAAGCAAATGGAAGTAAAGAATTCATTTTAATTTTTTGGCTCCTAGCACGGTACTCGCGGGTTCGTTTCCGCTACGAAGCAAATGCATATTGGGGCATGTTTGGGCAATGACAGTTCAAACAGATTGAAACTGTCATTGTGTTTGGGTATAGAAAAAAAACGCAAGCATTTGTTTCGTGTCTTGATGTAGATGTTGGGATGATTGAATGTATGAAAGGTTCAAGTATAATTCTTGAAATTGTCTAAGAAACTGCGGGTGGAGCAAGCCGCTACCAAAGCCGCAAGCTGAGAGAAAAAAAATATTACGAAGTACCAATATATTTTACACTAATTTAATTCTTATAAAAAAGAAAGGTAAACCCATTATATGGTTCTTGCTTTGGTCCGTACAGCTTTGCTCTACCGTCTCGGCTTTATATTCCAGTGGTGGACCTTCTGGTACAAGATCTCATCCCTCAACAACTGGTTCAGCGCCGTCCTCAACCCCCTGCTCTTCAGCGTGATGTCTACCAAGTTCCGACAGTCATTGAGGGTGAGTTCAGTTTGACATTTATTCTATTAAAAGATTCAGAAGCTCAAATCGCAGTCAACTGCTTGGCCTATTTAAGAGTAGGGCCCCGTTCATGATGAAAGTGAAGGAGTAAGAGGCAGCAGGCATGATCTGCTGCGCCTTTCTTTCCTCGCAACCGACGTATGTAGGATAAAACAATTTTTTCATCCTAATGTTAGCATCCAATGTGGTCGAAGATGGAGCAAAGATGGAGCATCTAGATGAAGACGGCACAGCAGATGGTTGAGAGACTGCGTATGCGAAGTAAATATGTAAAAGTGTTAGCAAATTTTACTAAATAGAAGTCCTATGAAGGTCAAAAACCGCGTCCACTCTTACATTGTGAAAAATCCCGTCATCGTAAAACTGAAGTAATTTTGAGCTTCCTCAACCGACATCTAGTTACAATTTATGTCTCAAAATTGCAACGACGTATACTTTGGTTTCAGGCACTCTGGAATAAGAAGGTCAAGAGACAGCAGCCGGAGCTCTACACTAAGCCACTTGAATAACTACAGCAGATATCATGGAGCACACACACATTTGAAATGTAAACGTACGTGTGTGTATAAGAACAAGTTAAAGACTGTACCTGTGTGTTTGTACCTGATAGATGCTGGGCAAAAACTGGGTGGCCTTACCTAACCAGTGTCCAGCAGTGAGCGTTATGAAATGATCTGATGATGACTGCTGGCAGTCATTACAACTGTAGGTATAAGTAGTAGTAGCAAATTCGTTATTATACTTTGTACATGTTTAATTTTAAGAAAGGAGATTAAATATGATAAGTACCTAGCCTAGCTACCTAGCTAGACAAAACAGGTAGGTTTAGAATCCTAGCGCTTGCCTATCTAAGTTCCGCAATGTAATGCGCTAATCATTTTTCAGCCTTTAAACAAATTAATGTATTAACTTTACCCTTTCTGTATATTTATGAAAATATAATGACGAAAGAGATGTTGGGACGAACTGGACTCCTATTTGATGGGATGGCAAACAATAGCCCACAAACGTGAGGAGTAGATGGAGGGTAGGGAGGCCTTCGCCCAGCAGTGGGACAAACCAGGCTGAATGATAATAAAAAATAATGTATGTTCGTAAAAATCTGCACAAATTCAAGGTGAATAGTGACCACCACAACATAAACACTAGAAATAAGGATAGAATTGCAGTACCTAGGTTTATTTTAAGTCCTTCATGGGCAATTGTGTACGTTATTACAATAAAATTCCAAAATGTATAACGGAGCTCACAGAAAGTACTTTTTTCATTAGAATATTTTAGTTATTCTTATGAAAAAAGCATACTATACAGTTAGTAATTACATAGAAGACAAGATGCATGGAACATTCTCATTTCATTCGCTTCTGCTAAGTAGCCAACTGGCACATAAGAAGAATATCCGTACTAACCGTTTCGAATCATCCTTTTTGGTGCGAACGTCGAAGGAGTGGAACGCCTTGCCGTCGTCTGTGTTTCCACATAAATACAATCTGGGTGTGTTCAAATCAAGAGTGAACAAGTACTTACTGGGTAAGCGTGCTACATCTTCGACCACATCGTCGCTTCCCATCAGTTGAGATCGTGGTCGAACGCTGACCCAGTCAGATGTATAAAAAGATTTAAATTAAAATATTGTCAAAAACAAACAAAATATTGTAACAAAAGTTCTAAAAAATATGTCCCTCAGTTTCTTGCCGTATCTTCTGAGTAGTGGTTCTTTTTCCGATACGGTAGTAGAGTCATTGTAATAATTGACGTTCATAAGTGCGTCTGTGACGACAAAATTGAAATAAAGAACTATTGAATATTTTTTTGTTGAATGTTTTGGATATTTTCTGTAAATTACTTGTGCAAATAAATAAATACAACTAAGATACCTACGTAGTATTGCATAGAGTTACTTATACTTACTTTATATATGTATAGGTAGGTACATATAGTGTAAGTACCTACGTAAGCGATCTCATAGGTACACTGTGCGGTACAAATATTTGATAATACAATAGTTGCAAAGATTCCCTCGTTGTTTGATTAGATAACAGCCAAGCCGTTTATGCATTTTCGGTAGTCTACTGTATTTTTTGGAAGCGATTGTCTCTCTCATAATCGTTGTTAGCACTCTGTTCTGTATATTTGTAATCATTTTCTTCTAAGGTTTGGAAACGCAGACTGCTGGCCTTCGCTCGATCCTGTTCTTCTATTTCTGAATCGTACGTAGACAGGATCTGTAGACCGCAGCACTGTGGTCCCTCGTGTACTTGACGTCTGCAGGCCTGGTCACCGATTCCAGGTGGAACTTCTACAGCAGACCGGACATGAAGGTCTTCATTACCAGCAGAAATGAGATACTACCACAAGTATAATCTAGAGATTACCTAATCTTTGATGGATTGCCCTTTCTTTTTCCTTTCTTTTAAAGTTAAAGAAAGAAAGAAAATGAGTTTTTAATGCCAACAGCTTAATATGACTAATATAACTTAATATAACTACAATATTTACATACGATTACAGTTTGGCAATAAGGGGTAGGCTCAGCATCGTTCTATGTAAACTCATGTTAGGCAGTTCTGGTCTTAAATTTATAGTTCAATTTTGAATACCGTAATAAATATTAAGGCACTAAATAACGTGTTTTATTTTCGAGAAGAGGTATATTATAGCGAAGTGGGTGTCGGCGCGCCAGTGTTTTGGTATCTGTGCGTGCTCGCGGTCAGTGCTAATGTGGAGAAAAAGTGCTCAGTTGTGTGTGAAGTCGGGGATAAATAATATAAGGTCTGCTAAAAATTATTTAGAAATAAATTAAATAGAAATAGGAGTAGCCGGTGTGATCCACTGTGACCCCGCTGTACAGGCTCAACAGAGACCTAGTGCGGGGGACAGAGTTCTTAAGGGTACACTATACCGTTATGTTTTTAGTATAAGTAACTGTTATCCTAATGTAAGTACCGGAAAAATGTTTTGGACAAAATAAATAATTGATTAATTTCGAAGTCCAAGGTCGCATAACGATGAAATTTATATGGGACCACGGTAAAGCTATACTGAACCCAACGCAAAAGAAAAATATTTTTCCATATCAGTTTATAAATGACGGAGTAAGCGCGTAACGAACACAAAAAAACGCTCCTTTTCAGGAGGAGGTTCTCAATACGACTGAGTCGGTTACAAAGCTAGAAAGGTAGGTAGTGCTTCACTTTTCAGTTTCATTTGTGATCCCCTATCCCCTTAATTTTTTCCTGGGAAGGTATTTAATTTCCTGTCTGTCCTACCGTCCTAATATGTAATACAAATGCAAATGTTTTAAGGATGGATGCCTGTTACTCAACTTACTACTGAACAGATTTTACCTACTACAATAGCATATTTGAAGGCCTGCTGTACTTTAACTTGAATGTATATAATGAATGTCATAAATAAATGAATTATGAATTACTTTATGGTGGAACCGAGAAGCGTTGATAAAGATCTATGGCGGGTTAGGGTAGCGCCAACAGCCTCCTTGTCACTGTGGCAGAAAGGGCCGATGGTCAGATACTGTCAGATACTCAGTCACTGGACCAAGATGCTTCAAATTTCAAACGCCAATGGTAAATAAAAACTGGAATTGAATCTGACATTGAATCGCTCTCTTATTTTGGACTATTGATATATTTGAATATATATACCTACCCACTTACCTACCTGCTATGGTGGTAGAGTCATTGTAATAATTGACGTTCATAAATGCGTCTGTGATGCCAAAATTGAATAAAGAGCTTTTGAACTTTAAACTTGAACCCATTTTATATTTTTTATGTAACTGAGAGTTGATACTAGCATGTCGTTGGCCTGATAGTAAGCGCCACGCCTGTCCATAACAATTGCAGTGCCACCCAAAATTTTTAATACCATAAAAAGCACTGTGTAGGACTGCATTTCTCTCATCACACCGAGACATCAGATATTAAGTTTCAAGTCCCAGTAATTTTGCTGGTTACAATGCCTTTTAAACCGGAACACAGTAATGCTTGCGCACTAATGCTTGGCAGCAGAATAACTGGCCAGGCGGTGGTACCTACCCAGACGGCCTCCCGCATACGAGAGACCTACCACGAGTACATACATGTTTATATATATACATGATCATGTTAAAAACAGTCTTACCTGTTCTAATACGTAGATGAAGAGATGCCGGTGACAGGAAAAACGTGTTCTAAACAGATTAGACGAGTTTTAATGAGAAATGTCATTGATCACATTTATCGACGGAGAGTTGCTAACAAAATGTTGTTAACCCTGAAAAGTGCTTCGTTGTGTCTTTTGGGCGCAAGCGTAATCCTATTCGGGAAAAATATAATGACCATCAAAACAATCCTTAAAATTATACACTTCTATCCAAAAATTGTATCGGCAGATCAAATTTAGTAAATTACTTCCGTAGTCAAACTCGCTCTTACCCTTAAAGTGTATATAAAAAGCGCGGAGCCAGAAGCTCGAGAAGGAGGTCCTGAATGATGCGAGCCTACGAGGCCGAGTGGAACAAAGGGGGAGGTGGCGACTTTCGCAGCGGAGCGAAGGTCAAGTAGGGGAAGCGACATGAAGAGGTGATGAGCGAGACTTCTGGTGGAGCCTACTTTGATGATCATTTACTATTTTCTTGGTGATTATATATTTTTTAATTTGGTGCTATTTTTCGATGATCATTTACTATTTTTGGCAATATAAAGTGATCTTTTACCGTTACATTTTACTAGATCTGGTGGTGAGTTAAACATAAGCCATCCTATTCGGCACACCTACTTTAATAACAACGATGCCATGAAGCGGGTGTCTACAATCAAACATCTCGGCGTGACTTTTGATCACGGTCTTACAATTAATGATCATCTCGAAATTACTGCAAGGGAATCCTACCGGCGGCTTTGTACTGCGCAATGCGAAGGACTTCCGCGATCCCCAGGTCCTGCGACTGCTGTTCACTACTATGGTCAGAAGTAAACTGGAATCGAGCGCGTGTAGCAGAGACATCTTGTCTCTTGAGAATGTCCAAAAATCCTTCTAGAGAAGACTTAATAAAAAAAATAACGCCTAATGATCATATACATAGACCCTGGCCCCTAACTGGGATTCCCTGTATCAAGGGAATCAGGAACTACGAGGACCATGGTCCCACAACACCCAGACACAAAACAAATGCTTGGATCTTTTTTCTGTGCACAAACATTTGTCCCGTTGCGGGAATCGAACCCGCAACCTCAGTGGTGTATGAGATTTGAGACAACCTGCCCAACCATTACACCAGAAAGGCGGAGCCTCTCGGCTAACTAGGTTTCAATTGTTTAGAATCTAGGAGGTTGCTCGACCAACTTAGGACCGGCTGCAAAATACTGAGAGTTGGTATAGAACACCTACCCTACACAATCGTATGTGTACTTTATACGTGCCCATAAGTATGTCCGCCATAGATCTAAGCGTAGACACAATTTGCTTTACGCAGACCGTAGTACGGAACACCGGAAATATACGTTATATATGCCGATATGCTGCGTCATGTGTGATCTCAACGCGTTCCTCAGTATCCCGATCCCGATTGTGATATCGACATCAAAGTATGGACTGGACTAAGCTACCGAGATCTCAAAAGCGCAGCGTGGGATCGCAAGAAATATTGCCTACTGACCTCCAAACTTCAGTATGAAGATTGCACCCGATGATGATGATGACCTTTTTATTATTGACGTTTTGTGAGTCCTATAACCCCAATGGCATTTTTTTTATTGTTTTATAATATGTATAATTGCGATGTAAAGCGTTCAAATTATGATAATAAATAAATCGTCGAGCCTGAGAAGGTCGATAGCTGATAGTTATGGAAAACCAGACTTTAATTGTTACCTACTACACGTAAATAAAGTTTGTCTGTAAGAAATCCCGTTAAGCGATAATACGGGAGACGGGTCTGAGCAGCCGCTCAACTGCCGTCTCTCTCTAGATCTATGTGCTCCATCTTAGGCCACATCATCACTTCACATCAGGCGAGATAGTGGCCAAACATCTATTAAGCGTAAAAAAAAAACTTTAACCTCTGTTAAATTCCAGATGGGTCAGCCAGGTGTCAGCCAGCTACCTCCACAACCCTGGGTCAGAGCCGCTCACAATGGCCACCATAGGCGATGTCATCGGAAAGACAGCGCACAAGTACCCTGCCAGGGTCGCCGTACGCTCCATACATGAAGATATCAGCATCACGTATGAAGAGCTGCTGATACGGGTAAGGTGATATAACAATGTAAAATTCTGGTGCCTTACTTGTTACCTGTTGGCGGGCAATTTTCCGCATCTAGGCCGTGAGTCGGCCCTATTTGCGTGATGGGGTAGCAGCAGCTAATCCAGCCACCCGATGTCATTCAGGAAGGCCAGGCTCTCATAGGCATAAATTCTAGCTTCCTGGATACAGGGAATCCTAGTTAGGGGTCAGAATGTATGGATGTGATCGTTGGGCGTATTTATTTTTATTTATTCAATTTTTAATCTGTATGTACTTGTCTACATTTAGGGTAAGTCCGGGGGAGTTGGCCATAAGGGAGAGATGACCAACGCAAATATTTCAAAGAATTCTCGCTAGATGGACCTACTTGTTGTTCAGTTCTCTCCAAGCCGTGCGTGGAATCACGTGTGACGCATAAAACCGGAGAAAAAATAATCAAAAGTAAGTTGCCGTAGTTGTTTTGTCCACTGGTCAAATTTTATGAAGGGTTGACGAGTACCAATGTATCAATGTTTTTTTTGTAATAATAATGAGTTTTTAAGCTTTTATTGATCAGGTCACGAGTATTGCTTTGTAATAACCTAAAAATTTGGAATGCTTTGCTTAGACACTTATTATTATTTTTGCTGTGGCCATCTCACCCGAAATATTAGGAGAGATGGCCACACCTAGTCGGTGTATGATGACCATGTAATAATATGTGATGAATTGACTGCCTGTTTTGCACAGTGGTCACATATGCGGCTGCTTATCCAAAGGTTGCGGGTTTTACCCCCACATTGCATTATTTGAGTCTTGGTGTTACTATGAATAAATGTATGTATTTGTTCTCTAGTACCTATGGTACAGGCTTTGTCTAGGCTCTGGTTTGTTTAGGGCTAAATGGCGCTGTGTGCGTAGTGTTCAACATATTTATCTATTAATTGACATTAGTTTTTTTAGACGGATAACGGATGTGGCAATAACAAAAATAAATTATTAAGAATGAAGAAATAAGGCCAAAGAGGAAGAAAATGCCATAATTAAGTACTGGCCATCTTACCCTTAGTCCTATGGCCATCACACCCTGATACCTCGGGAGAGATGGCCCAACATGATTTTTTTTTAAACATAATTTTAAGTCTGATCTCTTTAGAATATTGTTCATATTGATTAGTTATCTTAAAGATAAATATTAAAACTTAAATTACAAGTAAAAATAATTATGAAAACAATCATAGTTTTATTTTCCGAGATCAATTATAAAAGTATGGCAAACTCCCCCGGACTTACCCTACGTATTTTATTTTTTATTTTTATATTATTAGGGATAACAAACAGCAGAACACTTACATATTAACTAAGACTAATTTACATAAGAAGTGTATATTAGTGAACCACCAACTACGCTATCCACGAGTTACAAAAAAGAAACAATAAAATGGTTAACGAAATCAAGTTTTCAAGTACTTGTGCCTCTAATTTTGAGTTAAAAATTGTCTTACTGATTTCTTAAACTTAATGGCGGACAGTGCAAAGATATCAATTTGCTCAAAATGAGCATTGTAAGCATTAACAAGTTGATGTATGGGGGCGCGCTTACCAGCGCTGATTCGACACGAGGGCGTGGCGGACAAGCGGCCAGCGAGCACCGCGCGTCTGTTCACTGTTCGCGGGACACTGTAACAAAGCTTGCTAGTACTTAAGTTCTGTACAGTCGTATTTACTATGACATATATTATAAAGAGTTACTGCTCCCAAAAGCAAGCGTCGAATGTTGTATTTGTTAAGAAGTTGTAGATAGGAAAGATAACTGTGACAACATCTAAAGTGCATGGCTCGAAGAAACTTGCGCTGCACTTTCTCTATTTGATCAATGTATTTAGCATAACATGGATTCCAAATCGACGTATTCTACTTGTGGTCTGATAATTGTATTAAATAAATAAAGATAAGTTTTGGTGCATTTGAAGTGTTTACTGGAACTCATAACAAAACTATACATTTGATATGCTTTGTTTATAATCTTCTGAATATGGGTATCTAGATGAAGTTTTGTAGTATATACTTGAGTTCGTATTAGGCTACATGCTTGTATACTTACTAACATTGTAGGTTTATAAGATTTGATGGTTTTGAAGTATTTTTATCATCTCATAATATAATAATAATAATAAACACATTTATTTGTATTTGAAGAATTTGTAAATTCTTATGAGAAATAAATTCTTTAACCGTTATTTCCAACAACCTTACATAACAATTTTACTTATAATAAAGAAAGTTTTATATAAATTAAATGTAGATTATTTAAATATTATTTTTGTTAATTGATGCTGGAACCCCAGACTGGGTATGGGCTTCCTCCAACTCTCTCTGTCCCTTGCTTTTGTTTGCCATTATTTTCCCGCTGTGGCAATTATTTCGTTAATCCATCTGTTTTTTGGACGTCCTCTGCTCCTTTTACCAATTGGTGGCTTTCCATATCGTTGTTTGTAATGTCCATCTTTTATCTCTGTATCTTGCTAAGTGCCCTGCCCATCGCCACTTTAGTGTTAAAGCGTATTGTAGATCATCTATGAGCTTTGTTTTACTTCTTATGTTGGTGTGGGACGCCACTTGTGCCGATACACTAGCACCGTCCCACCTCAACGGTACTTCAAGGGTGGCAGGAGCGGCGGCAGAAGCAGCAGAGAGCCTCAAGCGGAGGAAATATGCATCACTCGGTGAAGGATACATATTTCTTCCGTTTAGGGTTGAAACTATGGGGCCTTGGGGGGCGAACGCGCGGCTTCTGTTTAAAGAGCTGGCCAGACGCCTCATAGAAACAACTGGTGACCAAAGAACTGGCGCTTACCTCGACCAACGAATTAGTCGGGCCATTCAACGAGGTAACGTTGCCAGCTTTCTGGGCACCCTGCCCGCGGACGGTGACCTAAATTCTGTGTTTTATATTTAATTTCATTTTTTAATTTTGTTGTAGGTTAGTTTAGTTTTTATCATTCTATATGTTTGTACATAATTGTTAATTGGTTCTGTAAATAAATTATATATTTTATCTCTTCTTATGTATTCGTTTCTTATTCTGTGTATTCTCCTTATTTTCACGATTAAGTTACTCAAAATTGGAACATCTCATAGTATATTTGAATCAGTATGAGAATTTTTTGACGAAGTATGATTACATTCATATTTAAGTTCCATTAGACGATGTGGGCAATACAGTTTATTTAAATTTACTGAAACATACATATTTTTATGAAATAGGGTCAATTTTGTTTTTCTTATAATATTTTTTCAGACTGTATTTTTAAAAAATGCTGATTTGATTTTCTTCAAAATTGATCCGATGTTTCCTAAGAACAAAACTTACTCAATGCATGGCAAAAGGTACCTATCCTGAGGTCCCAAAATTTTGCTACACCTTGTACCATTATCGTATGCAACCGACAAGAAACTTAGAAGAAAATACTTTAGTTCTCACAACGTTGATGTGGGGAGTCACAAGACTTGATAAAATCCGCAACGAGTACGTGTGAGGATGCCTGGGCGAACGTGATACAGCCCACAAGATGCAAGAGAGTAGGCTACGATGGTATGGACATGTGATGAGAAAGGCATCAGATTATATTGGGAAACAAGCACTATAGAGCTTTCTGTCTCCAGTCGAAGATCCAGAGGCAGACCCAAGAAGAGATGGATAGATGTAGTGCAAAAAGACATGAGTGAATGATGTTATGCGAAGACGATGTCCTGGATAGAGCGAAGTGGAGAGAAAATATACGGAAGGCTGACCTCATGACCATGTGGGATGCATAGGTACATTGCATAGCCGGGATGAGAGTCTATAGTTCTCACAAGGTTCGTCTTCATTATTTCCAGGCAGATGCCCTCGGATGCGCCTTCCGCGACCAGGGTCTCGTCAAGGGAGACAGGGTGGGCGTGTGGTCGCACAACATGGCTGCCTGGGTTGTGGCCGTTGCAGCCGCCGCCAGAGCTGGTCTGATTTCGGTAATTATTTTTTTATGCAACTGACGAGACTATGACGAGACGAGCAGGTTGTTCGCCTGATGGTAAGCAATACACCTGCCCATAACAGTTTCAGCACCACCCAGAACTTTGTTTAGCAAAATCTACGCGGCACAGCTCTGCGCTCGTCATCCTGAGACAATTAGCTCTAAAATCTCATAATGCCCAGAAATTTCGCTGGCTACAATGCCCTTCAAACCGGAACACAGTAATGCTTGCGCACTACTGCTTGGCGGCTGAATCAATGGCAAAGCGATGATACCCACCCAGACGGCCTCTCGCATACGAGAAACCTACCACCAGTAAATATTTCAAACTAGTAATTATTTCATTAGCTATTATGCAATTAGAAAGATAGCAAATTTTTTGAAGTACCTACATAAATAAGGAAAATGCTAGTGAAAGTTTTTGTTTTTACATCTTTAAACAGCATTTTTATAAATTTTGTATCGTGATATTATTTGTTCGTTTATGACCTTTTTGGATGACGACGACGGCCTTCTTTACAGACATAGAGAAAAAAAGACTGCGGTAAACGGCTGAAGACGCGGTCCTCAGCAGTCTTTTTTTCTCTATGTCTGTAAAGAAGGCCGTCGTCGTCATCCAAAAAGGTCATCTTTTTTTCCCCCTTTTTGAGGAGTTTGGCGTCGCACGTTGTGCATTTGCCAGCGTCTCTATATCTTTCGTCCATATGTCAGAGTCAAATAGTCAGCCGGCCTGCTCTACCTCTGTAAAGAAGGCCGTCGTCGTCATCCAAAAAGGTCTTAAACACTTAGCTTACTAGGAACGTGCAGTTTATTTATTTATTTTAGTGTTTTTTCAGTCAGAAAAATAACAAGTATATTGTTGGTTATTACATGATTAGATTGTTAGAGTATGTCTAAGCTGATAAGGATCAAATCTTGCAAACAATCACACTGGAATTTTTCGCGGGTTCGATTCCCGCTACGGAATATAATGTTTGTGTCGTGGTGTTTTGGGACCATAGTTCTCGTAGGTTCTGGTCCCCTAGACACTGAATTCTCGGTTCCAGAATCTATGAGTATGAGCTAACATCTTTTAATATTGTCAAAAATTGTTTAGGTCTTAATAAATCCTGTATACGGGAAGAACGAGATGAGCTTCTCCCTCAAGAAGAGCGGAGTGAAGGCTCTTCTCGTCGGAGAAAGATTACCAAATAGAAACTACTACGGAATATTGCAAGAAATTTTACCGGAGTTGAGTACGGGAAAACCAGGACAACTGAAGTCGAATGAGTTCCCAGATTTAATATCTGTTATCAGTAGTGGAAAGGAGAGATTGAAGTAAGTTTATTTTAATATTTTTACAGGATAGCCAGCTCAGCAAATTATGAATTTCAACCCGCAGCTACACTTAAATTCATTTAATTTTGTATTTTTAACCGACTTCAAAGAAGGAGGAGGTTCTCTGTTCGATTGTATTTTTTTATATATTTTATTTTTTTATGTTTGTTACCTCAGAACTCCGTCATTTATGAACTGATTTAGAAAATTCTTTTTGCGTTGGGTTCAGTATAGCTACGAAGTGGTCCCATATAAATTTCATTGATATTTGGCCTTGGACTTTGAAGATACAGTGAACTCGGGTTTTGTTGTTTTTTTAAATAATTATATTTGCATTGCTGCTAACTGCCGTTTATCATAACTTAATTAAATTACTGGTCAATTACTGGGCATATGAGACTTAATATCTGATGTCTCAGGGTGATGAGCGTAATGCAATGCTACGCTGTGCTTTTAATGGTATTAAAAGTTCTGGCTGGCGTGGCGCTTGTCTCATTTTATTCAATTCAATTGCTAGTCTCATCACTCATTAAAAAATACAACCGAATAGAGAACCTTCTCCTTTTTTGAAGTCGGTTAAAAAAAGAAAATTAGGTCCAGTTATATGCCCAGAAAATTCACACACACACTCATCCTCTCTCACACAAAACATCACAAGGAACGTGTATGATGTGTGAACTCTTTTTTTTGTGTCTAATTTAAGGTATTAAACTTGTGCTCTTAACTGTACTGCCGACAAAAAAGTCCTGGCTCCTATAGTAGGGTAAGGTGCCCAAAAAACGAGCGGTTGCTAAGAGTACGCAGCATTGAAATTTCCTGCAAATTTGCACAGTTCGGACAAACATTAGATACGTTTTGACAGCCTACTATAGACCTATGTTTCAACGAACTTATGTGAATAATAATTGAATTTTGATAGAAGACACGGTAAGATTTTTGATTTCAGGTAATTTTGTTTAAATGTTTTTGTGTTTTGCAAAGTGCGTGACAACTTCTTTTTAAAGGGGAAGTGTTATTTGTGTGCATAAATCCAGTATATATCGAGAGATCCAGTATATATATACATCTTTTCCTTTATAAACATTTATATTTATTTCCTTTAAAGCAAGCTTTTGTAGAGTAATTTCTTGAGTAGACTCTCTTTTATAATTGACAGCCGCTGTGGTGTAGTGGTTGGGCACGTTGGTACATACACCACTAAGGATGCGGCTTCGATATCCGCGACGGGACAAATGTTTTTTTTAATGATGAAATGGGCTTACGTTTGACAACAACTCACCTGATGGTAAACGTAGTTGCGGTCTAAGGAGTACGTTCGCCCCTGATCATGTCTGTGCAAAGAAAAAAAACCCAAGCATTTGTTTCGTGTCTGGGTGCTGTGGGTCCATGGTCCTCATATTTCTTGGTTCTCTAAATACAGGGAATCCTACTTAGGAGCCAGGATCTATGCATGTAATCGTTGGGGTTATTTATTTATTTTTTTATTTGGGTTTGTATCGCATAGCACAGGGCTTCCCAAAATTTTTTTTACTGGGACGCCCTTGGGCATTAATGAAACCAATTCATATGGATCGCCTCTCGATGCCCTCGGGATAATGCCGCGTCGCCCCAGGGCGTCGCAATCACAGTTAGGGAAGCCCTGGCATAGCACTACTATTTACTTAGTAACAGTTACCTATTCATATTGAGCGAGACTACGGTTCAGATAAAATGAATGTTTATGTCCACAGTGGTACATTTGCCTACGATACTCTGCTCAAAGACTACCGAAACAGAAGCGAGATATCGAAGTACGGCAGCGAAGTGAAGCCGGAAGATGGCAGCCTTATACATTTCACATCGGGCACTACGGGTGAGCTTCTGAAATTAATTCTAGCACCCAATGAGCGTGCATTGTTTTAAACACAGTCCTTAATTTTTCCCTTCTAGTACTACTTAGTTTTAGTTCCTAGCTGGAATCACTTTTGTCTAGGCTCTATACAAAAGTGATTACATAACTAGACAATCAAACCAGGACAACCAAAAAACTTAAATAGCTACTTCTAAGTTGAAAGACATATCTGAACCTACCTATTGTTTAGCTCACATTTATTTAGTTATGTTCCTAACTAAGAATATAGATCCCTATAGACTAACTATAATTAAAACGTTTTACGGAAGAGACTAGTGTCCCACGACACAGGGAATCCTAGTGTGGGAACTAGTGGACCTTAAATAACTTAATTATTATTCCTACCCTATTTGTAAACCTTACAATAAATTATTACAAGTAATAATTACAAGTTTCCGAATGCTCTAATATTAAGTTTTTTTGTACCAACATTTCTAAATGAATAAACAAATTATTATTATTATTAAATTATTATTGTTATTATTAAATTATTATTGTTATTATTAAATAACAATGAATATCACCAATAACAGACAGACATAGCAGATACGAAACAAACATCGCTCTAAAGTGGGTCTAGGACAGCCATTAAATGTACAAACATGTGGCGCCATCTACGGAAAAAGATTGAAGTAATTGAAATAAACGAAGGCCAAGCATTACGCCTGACTCCGCGCCGGTCATGGGCTTGGCTAATAGCTAGTACAAGAAAATTACATAAGATGTCAGGGTTCATCAAGAAAAAAACAATTGACGAATCAGCAACTCAATAGATTAGTCACTACTATTCTAACAATACAAGTACAACTGGAATTGCATATAGTACAAGAGCGCACTATAGGAAACTCTACGTCATCGAGTACTACGACGGGACTTGTTTCAGATATTGATATCATTTTTAGGAAGCCAGTTTTTGGTGTCAACACCTAAAAAACGTCGTGGTACTCGATGACGTAGAGTTTCCTTCTCTCATAATTTTAACATGGTCAAAAACTAGATGGATAGCTAGAAATTCTTTAATGCACAAACAAATTTGTACGTACATAGGCGAACTTAATGCTATTAAGCATTATCTTCCAGTTAACCTCGGTGTACTGAAGAACTTTAATTTTCCAGGTGAACCTAAAGCAGCTCTCGACTCGCACGTCGGCGTCGTGAACAACACGTACTTCATCGGGAAACGACTCACGTTCCACGAGGGACCTCACAACGTTTGTGTGCAGGTATGCTATTCAAATAATAGCACAAATAAAAACATGTCAAATGATTACTATTAATAACACAATCTATTAAAACAATAATTCATTATGTGTTGTGTAGCAGCGTAATAAAATATTTAACTATTGTGTTATATATTTGTATTAACTGTCTACTATATATGTAATGTCTGTAAGGTTCTACAGGCTCTGTAAATTTTATTTTGTTGTACTTTAATACTGCCGGAAATACTACTACTACTGCTAAGATGGTGCGGTGACCCCAAAGTGGGTTTTGACGTCCGACAACTGGTGACGGCGTTGCGCGGTCCCCAGTCGAACAGCTGCAGTTCGCGAAGATCCTTCTCGACCTCGCCTAGCCAGCGGTATCGAGGCCGTCCGACCGGGCGACGACCCGTGGGTTGACCCAGGAACGCCATCTTAGCAGCCCGATCATTGTCCATGCGCACGACGTGGCCGAGCCATCGAAGGTCAAGGCCTGAAATAATTAAATAGATAGATAGATAGAAAATTTTTTATTGCACAAACAAATTTGTAAGTACATAGGCAAACTTAATGCTAGTGAGCATTATCTTCCAGTTAACCTCGGTGTACTGTGTAGATTTTATAAGGTAGTGCCAACAAAATATAAAGCAATAGCAAACAAATTAAAAGGCCATACAAAAATAACAACAAGATATATACATACAAATCAGTAACAATATATATAAAAATATATAATAATATATATATATACTTGTAGATTGCATATATAAATAAAATTATTAAGAGTCAAATGTTTAATTAGGTTATTCTATATATAATTTACGTTAACGTACGTACCACATAATAAATCAGTTTTTTACATACATTAATTATACCTAATATTAGCAGGAAATAGGATGAATATCTGGTAAGCTATTTCAACACACAAAAACAACTGTTTTAAAAACAGAATTAAACTATTAATTTGCGTTCTTGTCCGTGAAATACATGGATTGGTAATGTCTTGGTAAAAGTACTCCATTTTTGACTATCCCCAATTTCTAACAACATTTTAAGTGGTCATGAATATATCACCGACAATTGAGGACCTTATTAATAAAAATTTTTATTTTTTCTAGTTTGTGCTGTCCCACTGCTGGGCAAAGGCTCCCCTTAAACCTTATTTACTATTTAAAGATTTGTCTCTTTCTAACATATTTATTTTATCAGTCGTCAAGTGATACATTTTCAACATTTTTTTTTAATGAAATATTCTTTCGTTTGACAACAACTCACCTGATAGAAAGCTTAGTTGCGGTCTAAGGTGGGGCACGTTTGCCCATGAAGAGCCTATTCACTCTTGTCTTAAAGAGCCAGGTTGTACTTGAAAGGAAATAAGGATTCCGGTAGATAATTCCACTCCTTAGCAGTACGCATAATTAACTTTTATTCACCGTTTATTATTAGAGGCCTAAAAATATTCATTTATACCATCTTCGATCGCATCGTCTCTTAACAACAGGTGAGATAGCGGTCAAACGCAAGCCTATAAATATTAATGAAAAAAAAAAACTAAAAATTTACTAGGATTTTTGAGGATTACATGTATTTCCTCCAAATTCATGTCATTCAATATTCAATTTAATTCATGTTCAATGTGCTATCATTACAATGCCAAACTTAATATCTCAGTAAAATATTGTTTAACTTGAAACAATATAACAATATTATGATGGTGTAGTTACGATGCCCATATTAGCATTTAGGTATAGGTGCACTTATTTATGTATAACTTCATTCACATCTAATTACGTTTTGGTTAATTATAGTGATCTATTAATTGCCTTATTTGTACCTATAGCATGTATACGTATGTATGTCGTATGCCGCATTTTAACGCTGTCGATTGTCTTAATAAATAAATAAATGATTGTCTCAGGCACCACTGTTCCACGCCCTGGGCTCCATGACGATCCTGAGCGGTCTCCGGCACGGCTGCACGCTTGTCCTGGCCGCGCCTGTCTACAACGTCTCGGCCAACATCAACGCTTTGCTTGCTGAAAAGTACGTGGCTATAACTTCTGTATATATAAACAAGTATACAATTTATAACAAAAAACAACCGACTCCAATTATGATGTATCTCTGAAGTTCAAAGTCTAATATAATGCAAAAAGGATTTTCCAAATCGGTTTATAAATGACGAAGTTATGAGGTAACAAACATAGAAATACAAACGAATTTTAGAGCGAGTGTGGCTCAGCGGGAACTCATGCGCCTTTTTCCCGACTCGGCCCTGCACATAAAATATAGTTAAGTGACTTATAGTTAAGTGCAGATTTTGCACGCTCGCTCTTAAACGGTGAAGGAAAACATCGTGATGAAACCCACTTACGCGCTTTGGAGTGGTAGGCTCTGGCCATGGTTGTAATACCACCCACCGAACAAAGCCTGCCGTCAAGCGTCCTAGTCGTGTTTCGGGATGATGTTCGGTGAACCATCGGGGAGACGGGTCTGAGCAGCCGCTCAACTGCCGTCTCTCTCTAGATCTATGTGCTCCATCTTAGGCCACATCATCGCTTCACATCTGGCGAGATAGTGGCCAAACATAGATCTATTAAGCGTAAAAATAAAAAAAAGAATTGAGAACCTCCTCTTAATTCTCAATATTGATTGTGTCCCTATTTTTAAACTCTATGGCTCTTATCAATCTTATCTTACTTTTAAACACCGTGTAAAGGTCTTTTACTATGCGCAATAACTACATTCATCTTTATCCTGGTTTTGTAATGTATGTAATCATCTTATATATAAAATTCTCGTGTCACAATGTTAGTTACCTTACTCCTCCGAAACGGCTTTACTGATTTTTACCAAATTTTATACGCATATTCAGTAGGTCTGAGAATCGGCTACTATCTATTTTTCATACCCCTAAGTGATTTTTGTTTTATTTATATGGCAAAACAACGTTTGCCGGGTCAGCTAGTATTTATATATATCTATATTAATGTATATGTATTATATTTCAAAAGTATTATATGTATTTAGATTATTTACTATTTTATTAGTGTGTATTTTATGTAATTGGTTTATGTAAGTGTATGGAGATTTTGGAACCACCGTCCATTATTTTTGCGTTATTCCACGGTTGTCTGGAAGAGATCGCTTTTAGCGATAAGACCGCCAATTGTTACACTATAAATATGCTTTTATTGTTCGTTTTTAATTATCTGTGTGTTTCAATAAAGAGTTATTTCATTTTCATTTACATTTTTCAAAGTTACAATATTTTCTCGCATAAGTAATTATAGTTACTGACCACAGTAACCACATTTCATCAGTTAGGATAGATCTAACCTTAGCCGTTTACAAAAGCGTATAATTTTAATTTGGTCGCTAATTATTATAGATGACAATTAAACGACCTGTGACGTGACGTCATCGCCTTAGCCTTTGCTAAAATTTTAATAATTATACTTAATTATGATTATTATTATATTTAATTTCAATGTCATCCCACTGCAGGGTAAAGGCCTCCCTACTTTCCTTCCATTTCTCGCGGTTTCGAGATAGAATGGGCCAATCTATCAGGAATGTAACCAGTTCGTCTCGCCATCTCCGTATTGGTCTGCCGCGTTGTCTTCGTCAATTGGTGGGAACCCATGCGGTTGTTCTTTTGGCTCAAAGTTCATGACTCACAGACATGAGGCAATTATACTATTTTTATACTTTAATAATAATTATTATTGTAAATATATATAATTAAAATATTATAAGGTATCAATAGGTCTACCTACAAAAGAGTGATGTTTCAAAAGAATTTAACGATTTCCAATTTAGATCAGTGAATATATCTATCTATGTGATATTGAAGTGAATTACAATACAGCGAATTTCCTGACAGATGTACAGTGGTCACCGGCACGCCGACCATGTACGTGGACATGCTCGCCCAACTCCGCACGAAGGGGGAGGTTCCGTCCAACTTGCGCGTGGCGCTCGCCGCCGGCGCGCCCTGCAGTCCGCAGCTCATCCGGAACATGGACTCCACGATGAAGGCTCAGGTGAAGGTATGTTTTACCTTTCTCCTGAATCTTATTAACAAAGAAAAGAAGCCTCCTGCTTATCAAATGACCAGCTGCACTTCGTGGTTCCCCGGATAAAAAATAGCCTACGTCTTTTTCCAGAATGTAAAGTACCTACTAACATACATATCAAGCATTAAAATTCATTCAGTTTATGCGTGAGTAAAAATCATCCATCCATCCTCATGCACAATCATTTGCATTTATAATATTACTAGTTGCTCCTTACGGTTTTCTGTGATAAAACATATATTCTATGTCCTGTGATATTGAGGAGAAATATGAAGGCAGACTTGCTCTCATTTATTAAAACTAACGTGAGTATTATTCATGATTTGATTTAATAACCGGCTTCACTCACGGGTATTAGTCGAGACATTCGACCGGTGTTCGAGCGGTACAGACGCTCGCCACGACCGCACGTACTCCATGAGGATGAGTGTCTGTAACGCTCGAACACCGGTCGAGTGTCTCGACTAATACCCGTGAGTGTAGCCGGTTATTAAATCAAATTAGCTCTCATTTGTTTCAGAGCCTCCGCCGACATCAGACTTTTTGTAGGTCTGATTTTTTCAACGTCATTTGTTACCTATTTTGTGACCAACTTTTTATGGGACGTGTGCGTTGCAATATGATAACTTGATATGTTTCATTTTTACAGACAAAGAGTTATTCATTCATTTATTTATTGATTCATTCATCTATTCATTTATGGTTATGGTTGTAGGCTCTATACGGCATGACGGAGACCACGGCGAGCGTGTTCCAGTCGGTGGATGGAGACAGCGTGAGCCGGGTGGCGGAGACTGTCGGCCACGTGCAGGATCACGTGGAGTGCAAGGTACCGACACGTTCATGGATCATTATAGTTTTATGAAGTAGTCGGGTGTCGGCAAGAAATGGATTTAAGCAATAAGGCCGCTCGTGTAATTTTTTTTTTAGTTACTTTTATGTAATGTCTTAATTCATTGCAAATACTTGCGTTTTGTTTTCCTGTGCACAAACATTTGTCCCGTCACGGGAATCGAACCCGCAACCTTGGTGGTGTAAAGATTTGAGCCAACCTGCTTAATCACTACACCACAGAGGCTGTCATCATAAAGTTACACCAGTTACACTCCGGTTTGAGA
Source organism: Petrophora chlorosata (assembly GCA_951640565.1). Classification (NCBI taxonomy): domain Eukaryota; kingdom Metazoa; phylum Arthropoda; class Insecta; order Lepidoptera; family Geometridae; genus Petrophora; species Petrophora chlorosata. The sequence goes on along the minus strand of OX621197.1, from coordinate 4,178,761 downwards.
ACGAGCTAGTTAGTATGTCTATTCCAGTAGACATTTTATATTGCTAAAAGCTCTAGGTACCTAATGTATCTATCTACATAGTCATTGAACGCATTGAATTAGGGAATGATACGTTGTTGATCCGTTTTGGTGGTGAATAGTGTTCTTCGCATTTTTTCTACCTGACACGTCTCAAGGCGCGAGTCATAAGTTTGTACTTTGTATGCTTGAATCTAAAAAACCGGCCAAGTGCGAGACGGACTCGCGTACGATGGGTTCTGTACCATTATCTATAAAAACAGCAAAAACAAATCACGTTTGTTATATGGAAGCCCCATTTAAATATTTATTTTATTCTGTTTTTTTGTATATGTTGTTATAGCGGCAACAGAAATACATCATCTGTTAATTTCAAATGACTAACTACACACACAGCCTGGTGACAGACGGACAGACACACAGACAGAGTCTTAGTAATAGGGTCCCGTTTTAACCATTGGGTACGGAACCCTAAAAATGAAAAGAGGACTGGAAAAATTCATCATCTGTGAAAATTTCAACAGTCGATCTATCACGGTTCATGAGAGACAGTCTGATGACAGACGGAAAGACAGACAGACAGACGGACGGACAGCGGAGTCTTAGTAATATAGGGACCCGTTTTACCTTTTGGGTACGGAACCCTAAAAACCAATTTGCATGGTACGTTAATTGTAGTTCTGAATCCTTGAGAGTTTAAAGCTAAATTCTCGCCTTGTGTTTGTCGCTTTTATTTAGATACTCGTTTCTTCTCGCGTCTTCGTCTACGTAGACGATAGATTCCTTCTTATTCGTCATTTTTTCAAGGCCATTTTACTAATACCACCCCAGTATATGAGTGCTCAGTCAGGCAGTTCGGGCCCTGCCCCGCTGCCGTTGGCATTCTCGGTTTAAGTTTTTTATAGAAATCTTGATTTCCAATATACGGTGTTTATTGTTAGGTAATAGACGAGAACGGAAACACTGTTCCATTCGGCAGCCCCGGCGAGCTGGTGGTGAGAGGGTACAACAACATGATCTGCTACTGGAACGAGCCGGAGAAGACCAAGAAAGCCTTCGATAAGGATGGCTGGTTGTATACTGGGTGAGAAATTTGTCATACTAGCTTCTGCCCGTGACTTGTTGCGCTAGGGTTTTGGTTAAATCGCAACCTCCATGAACCATGTCTTACTTATGTACTTCTCCAGGCTACAAGCTATCTCTGTGCCAAATTCCATGAAAAACGGTTTAGCCGTTTAGTCGTGAAAAGATAACGGACAAACAGACAGAGTTACTTTCACATTTACAATACTAGCTGTGCCTCACGATTCCACCCACGGTTTTCCGGAGTTAAAGTATCATATATCCTTTTCCAGGAACTCAGGTACCTACATACCAAATTTCATCAAAATCCGTTTAGTAGTTTTTGCGTGATTGAGTAACAAACATCCATCCATCCATCTTCACAACGTTTCGCGTTTATAATATTGGGTCAAGGTAAGCAATATAGCTTAGCAGATGGGATTTAAAAAGTGCAGGACACTTTACACTGTGCAGGATGCGTCGTGCATGCCTCTACGCAATGACAAGATGACAATGTTCATACCTTAGTCACTTTCTTCGACATCTTACTTCAGTTTGAGGTATCCTTGAATGCTGAACGAGCAGCCTAGTTCTAAAATTACTTATACCTTTATATCTGCAGCGATAAGTTTACGATAAGCGAAGACGGCTACGGGCGCATCGTCGGCCGGCTGAAGGACATCATCGTGCGAGGGGGAGAGAACATCGCGCCAAAAGAGATAGAAGACTTGCTTAACACGCATCCTGACGTTATTGAGAGTCAGGTGAGTTTGTCTCATAGAGCTGCAAGAGTGATAACAGGTGTCTATACATTTTGTGTGTTACACAAATGTGATGCAATTGACACTGAACTACCAAAATATTGTCTGTCTCTCTTCCACTCTAGTAAAAAGTATATAATCATGAAAGAAGGTAGCAATAGTTACTTCGTTTATTGCCCACTTTTTTGTGATGACGTCACGTAGCCTTTCGGCCGCGTCGGCCATTTTGAGTAACAGCGACGGAACCGATTTCCGGGTCATCTTTCGGCTTTGAGTATTCATCTCTGGCGATTATTTAAATAATTTGTGAATATTTAATGTTTATATGACGTATTGTGGTTAAAGGACAACAATAGCTAAATGAAGTGTGTAAAATTTTATCAGTTGAATTGCAAGTACTTCAAGGTGGCCGGAAGTTACTCTATTTCGTATTATTTTGTGTGATTATTCAACACGTTCTTTTTTTTAATTATAGAAGTTCTCTATACCCTATAGACCTTTAGAGGTTCTTGTGGTTAAAGGTTATTGTCTATGTCTAATCCCTAATTGAGAATCTGACCCATACCTAATTGTAGGTAGGTACTATTTAGAAGCTTCAAAATATAGCTCTATCGTATTCTTATAAACCTACACGTTTTCATAAAAGCTCCATGCATCGAGATTCAGCATTCATAACCTTCACAACTCACTACAGCCGTTTATTCAATCTCAAAATAGTTATCAGTCACTTGAATCAAAACACATCAAATACTACACTTGCCAACAGAGTGCGCAAGAGAACAGCGCTGTGTTGATATAATAAGGTTTTAGCTAGGCCTAACCGGTACTTTAGCTACTCTGAATTATCATGCAAGTACCTAAGTGTTTATTTTTATGGACTTCGCTTACTCATTTTTTCCCAATTCCAGGTGGTAGGAGTATCGGACGAGAGGTTAGGCGAGGAGTTGTGCGTTGTTCTCCGCCTCAAAGATGGCGTCACGTTCACACTCGATGACGTCACTAAGCACCTTACTGGCCACCTGGCCAGGTACAAGTTCCCCAGAATACTGAAAGTGGCTGAAGAGTTTCCGAAAACAGCGTCAGGGAAGATACAGAAATTTAAGCTCAAAGAGCTGATTGAAAGTGGTAAACTATGATGGAATAAATGTGATTTCGTACGTCTTTGTTTCATTTATAAACCCAGGTCCAATCTCTGAACTTTGTTTTCTTTGACTTATTAACAAGATTAAGTCGTTCACCTGATGACAAGCAATTAACAACCCCTCATAACAGTTGCAGCGCCATCCATCTTAAAAAAATCTTGGCACTCCACTAAGCTCAACACTCTGAGAAACAATAAATCTTTTCCAATCTTACCAACATATTATCAGCCCTCATGTTCAAGTAAGACTGTTTGGTAACCTTTCACATTCCTCCAGGCTCTATATAACAACACCTTACATGTTGATTTAAATAAAACAGTAAGGAAAAAGTCGCCCAAAATAATATATAATTCATGGATGTTTTCCCGTTCCAGAACGCTAATGGTAAACTGAACGAAACATATGATTTATTTTCCTAAATTAAATAAATAAATACGCCCAACGATCACATACCCAAGGTACACATACCTAAGGATGAACTCCTTTTTACTTGTTTTCAAACGCCTCATTCTGAAAACGTTTTAAGCACTTTGTGCTGTTTAAGGTACAATCCTGTTATGTAATAGGGTTCCGTTGGAAGTGTTTTGGGAATGCTTTAGACTTTTCAAAAATTGGGATTCGTTTTTGGGTTTCGCCGGAAGCTATTCATGAATTTGAATGGCGGACTGGTTTCCAGCTTAATCGCCACCAAGCGCCATATTTACGGCAGATACGGTTGTGCGTAAGGCTATAGTTATTTTAACTTGTACCTAGTACCTACCTATACATAAATAATATATAACATACAAGGCTATATATATAACATGCAGGCCTGCATTCAGGTGCTAAACTGTGCGAGCCTTTCGCAGCCAGTGCGGACGAAGCGTGGACCAATTTGGACGGCACGGGCTATCGTGCATGAAGTGTGCAGACCGCTTATATATATAGTACATATTCATTGAGCCATCAATGATTTAGTCCAGCGGGCGCTCTCCACAGCCTCCTTGTCTTCGATACTAGAACCAACTGGGATGCTCAGAGACGACGGCAAGAGACCAGACGGTGCTACTCTGATACCTTGGCGCCTTGAACGGGCCCTAGTCTGGGACGCCACCTGCGTGGACACGTTGGCACCGTCACACGTCAGCAGCTCCGCTCGCAATGTCGAGGTGGCGGCCGAACAGGCTCAAACTTTAAAAACTGGGCTGTTGTTTAGGCCCGTGGTCGTCCGATGCAAAAATAATTTGTAAAGATATTTCGCCACGACTGGTCATCGATCGCTTCGGAGGATCTCAGCGCTAGCGCGTACTCTGCCCAAAAATTAAGTTTAAAAACAAAGGAGCAATGCCGCCCGCCAGTATTATCGGAACCCTGCCTTACGGTGGTACACGACGTGTTTGCCTTATAGTTTTGTTATTTTTTATTCATAAAGTTTTGTACATGTTTTTAGTAATTTCATATAAATAAATCCTGAACAGATAAGTCCATTAAAAAACTTGTATAAGTTATCTTTATTTGTGCGTCTTGCATGATGGTTTAATGAATGTTCATTAACTGACTCTAGGTCTAGGTACAAGAATAGTAATGATTATCTTATCTAGGCGATTTAATCAACCTACCAAAGTATTTAGATAACCCAAGGCCCAAAAAAAAAACGATGAACCCATTGAGTCAACCCATAAAAACTTTTTTTATATAACTAAATGACGATACGAGCTGGTTGTTTACCTGGTGGAAAGCAATACGCCAGCCCATAACAATAACAGCACCACCCGGAACTTTTTTTTGCAAAATCTTGCGAGGCGCTGCACTGCGTTCGTCACCCTGATACAATTAGCTGTTGAGTCTCATAATGCCCAGTAATGTCGCTGGCTACAATGCCCTTCAAACTGGAACACAGTAATGCTCGCGCACTACTGCTTGGCGGCTGAATAACTGGCAAAGCGGTGGTACCTACCCAGACGGCCTCTCGCATACGAGAAACTTTCCACCAGTTGTACCACCAAACTATTTCAATGTATTAATTGTGTATATTTATAAATAAATGAACGCGTGAGAAAACCTTGAAAATTGAGTGGTCGTGAGAAAATCTTCTATGGGTTTTCTATCTCTAATGTATACAAATGTAGCTCACCCACATCTGTCTGTTTATTCGCTTATTAAAACTACTTGACGGGATTTGAATCGGTTTTCACCATCACTTAGAGAATGTCGGTATCATTAATATTTGTAAATTGCACGTGTAGCAGTCGTTGGATTCGTAAAAGATCTAAGCAACGTTCGCAGCGGTCAGAACTTGGATGGGTGACTGTTTATGTGGTGTTTACATCTGAGCGCTGCCGTGCTTCAGAGGAGCACGATAGGCCTTGGGTACCGATTTTTGCCTTAGTAAATAAAAAAATGCGCGCTCCTCACTGAATTTCAATTTAATAAGTAATGCCTAAATTGAATAAAGAACTTTTGAATTTGAACACTACGCTACCAAAGTACGGCACTGGTTCTCGGGTGATGGTCATTTCCAATAAAAAACCGGCCAAGTGCGAGTCGAACTCTCGCACTAAGGGTTCCGTACCATTATCTATAAAAACGGCAAAAAAGTCAGGTTTGTTGTATGGGAGCCTCCTTAAATATTTATTTTATTCTGTTTTTTAGTATTTGTTGTTATAGCGGCAACAGAAATACATCATATGTGAAAATTTCAGTGGTCTAACTATCACGGTTCATGAGATGCAGCCTGGTGATAGACGGACAGACAAACAGACGGACGGACAGCGGAGTCTTAGTAATAGGGTCCCGTTTTACCCTTAGGGTACGAACCCTGAAAATGAAGAACTATATTCCCCATTTCTCTGGTCATCCCCAGAGAATACTATAATGCAGTTCATCCCACCGGATAACAAAACGCAGACGAAGTCGCGCACTATGTTGGTGTATATGTGCTACGTATTTTTTTTAATGTATATTATACATAAACATCAAACAATAAATTAGTTTAACTGAATACCTAGATATATATATTGCCTTCACGTGACTCACTCATAGCCAGTATTACTGGGGTGTTTAGTTGTAAAGCATTATCCTCGAAGCTCCTTGCTCCTGGTACCTGCAATGTTTTTGCAAGTGTTGCTACTCATCTGTGCGGCGGTGCTGTTAGCCAGTTTGTACTTTAGGTGGAACCACGGTGGTAGGTTGATGGCTAAAATCCCGGGCCCTAAGGGGTTGCCTATTATTGGAAACGCATTGGATTATAATAAGAAACCTGGTAATTATACATATATTTCTATAAGATTCTCTTAGTTTTTGCGAGTGAGTGTGGCTCAGTGGGAGTACGTAAAACTTTCGATCCGACGCACTCGAGTTCGAATCCCACTGGCCCCGCACCACTGACTTTCTTAAGTTATGTGCGGATTTAACACTCGCTCTAAAAACGGTGAAGGAAAACATCGTGTGGCATGTCCAAGAATTTATCACAAAAATTCAAAGACATGTGACATCCACCAACCCGCCCTGGGCTAGCGTGGTTGATTATGGCCCATACTCTCTCTACGAGGGAAGGCCTGAGTCCAGCAGATGAGTGCACAAAAAGCTTTAATATTTGAATCCACAGGCTCCCAAACTACTTAGAAACTGTGTTTCGGGTGCCAGTGGCATCTCTTCTTCTGGGTGACTTTTACTTATTTTGTTTTAAATTGGCGTAATCAATATCAACCTGCGAACACTTATAAATCTTAGTGATTGATTATGTCGCAGTTATATTGTATAATCCACTGTCTTACAAAATCATTTACCATCATTCAATGCAATTTTTGCAATTTTCCTATTCGAACTGGATATTAAGTTTAAAATGCCAACATTCAGTGGAAATAGACAAGGAGGTGTAAAAATCACAAATGTTCACCTAGCTATGTCGCTGACTATACCTAAGTCAAAGCGAAAACGGAAATATGCATGTATTTTTTCAATGCATGAATCGATTCATTGTTGAATAGGTACATTTAATAAAAAAATGTTTAAAGAAGAAGAAGAATTTTATTTCTCATACGAATTTACAAATTCTTTTGCTGAGAAAAACAAATTTACATTAAAATATGAATGCCGGTAAGCTTAATGTACTTAGCCTAGTATACTCAATTATTTCACATGTAACACACATTTGACTATTTTATTTTTTTAACCGACTTCTTAACCGACTTCAAAAAAGGAGGAGGTTCTCTATTCGGTTGTATTTTTTTTTTGTATGTTTGTTACCTCAGAACTCCGTCATTTGTGAACCGATTTGGAAATTTCTTTTTGCGTTGTGTTCAGTATAGCTACGAAGTGGTCCCATATAAATTTCATCAATATGTGACTTTGGACTTCGAAGATACATTGAAGTCGGTTTATGTTTTTTTCTAAAAATTAATTATACATTAGTATAGTACTTAAATTGACAATATTATAAATGAGCAAAATATTTAAGAGGATATGGCACAGCCGCGGCCAGTGAGCACTAGGTATTTGAATAATGGTTTACGGTCTCGCAGAAAATGCGTATATTAAATTAAATAAATAATAATAATTTAACTAAATTCGTATCAATTTCAGATTTTTGTTAAAATTAGCGTTTCGGGAGAAAACGTTTCTACCACACTAAATCTCAACCAAAATTGGTAATTTTGGTCTCAATTTCTTAAACGGAGAATAAACTAGGTTTGTAGGTTTTCCTTTTTCTTATTTTATGTCTATTTTTAAAGTTAACAGCTTCCAAAAAAAAATTTCGAGTAAATATCGAGTTTTTGGGTCCATTTATTCAAATTCTATAGGAATTATCTAAAAAAATCAAAACCTACAAACCTCAATAATGGTAACATCTCTTACATGTCCAAATTTCATCGTATTTGGTTAATGTTTAGGCGTAGAAAAACTCTTTTTGTATGAAAATTTCAGCGTGCCGTTCCCTCTTAAGTCAACATTTCTCAATAAAAACATTAAATTAAAATTTAATACATTTTAAATCAACAAAAACACGCTATTTTCGTGTGACGTCGAAATGTGGGACCTAGGATTTCCTCATTGGTCTGTTTATGCTACATGTATGTGTGTGTGTCAATAATCTGCCAATAAGGCGGGCTTGTTGTCAAAACTTGACTAATAAGCAGCGAGCCGCGTGACGTCAGCACGTGCTTACACGTAAGCGTTTTGCAATTACGTTCGAAAAATACGAAAAAGCAACATTGAAAGACAAAAAAACTACGAAATTAAGAACAATAATTTTATCACTACTTTGTATGTTTTACGGGAGTAATCTATATTAAAAAATATTTTCCGAATTTTTTGACAACACATGCATATTCCCTAATAATTAGATTTGCTTTCAGAGAAACTGTTCCTGTATCTGCGGGAGTTGCACTTAACTTATGGCAAGATCAACAAACTGCAGAGCTTTTACCTCAGAATAGTGAATATCTACGACCCGGCTGATATTGAGGTAGACAAATTTATTTTTATTTATTTATTGTCAAAATTCACGGGTCTTAATTACTATAGTAACCGTTATTGCTAAGTCTTACATCGAATTACGGAATAACTTTATATAAAATACTAGCTGCGCCCCGCGGTTGCTCCCGCGCTTTCAAGTCAACGTCAATTCAAAATCTCTTTATTCATTTTTAGCATCACAGATGCACTTATGAACATGACATTTAAAACTCTCACTTTGACTAGGTATTTGACATTGACATGTGATTTATTTAATTATTATTTTTGTTATTTATCTTTTAGAAGAATTGCAATTTAATATTATTCTTTGTTATTATTTTCTATTAATGAATGTACTCAAATTATTATTTTTTAATGTTAACATATTTTTTTGTATTTTTTTTTCCTTCATATGGTTTCATAGTCATTATGATCCCTATTTTTATTACAATCTAGCCAATTAATTAGGCTAATAAGCAATTTACATTTAACTTAAACTGATAGATAAACTAATACTAAGAATGTGAATATTGAATATTTTTTTGTATGCCTGCCCAACATTTGTACACCAGCAACGGTAGAATAAAGGAAATTTATAATTTTTATTTAATACCTATTGTACCATATTCTTATAAATAAATAAATCATTCATTCATGCCTTCATTCATTAATATATACAAAAAAACGTAATTTTATCACTAGATGTAGAATAATAATAATAATAGGATAATTTAAAAGGTTGCAAGGTGCATGGTTAGGTATTTTTCACAGTTTATGAAACTGCAACTACTAGTACATATTTTGGCTTTTATACTGAGTATAATTTATTAGAAGATAGAGGAAGATATTATTATAAGTACAGACAGGTCTACATATTAACACGTCATGCTCGGGTGTCACTATTACCACAGAATACTAAGGGACAGAAGCATCACTCCGCAAAGAAAATGAAACAAATAGCGACTCTTGCTCTTGTAAGCAATAAAATTCAATTCAGCTCGCGTAGCGCTGCATACCTACCAGTCATATTAACCTACAGAGCGCCTCTCTCTCTATCTCTTTCGCTCTTATCTCTTCTGACGCGGCACGTGTAACGACGCGCGACCCGCCGTCGGTTTCCGGCTATGTACTTGTAGCTTCGTACGTACAGTGCGGAGTGCGCTAGGCCTGCTATTACTATGTATAACCACAGGTATAACTGGCGTCCCGCGGTTTCACCCGTAGTTTCCCGGGATAAAGTAGCCTATGTGTTCTGAATTTCATTCAAATGAGTGAAATTTAGAATGGAGATAGCTATTCCCTGAATTAACACATACTTCTTCATGCTATAACGTGAAGAATTTAAGTTCAATTTGTGTAGTTTCAAAATTGTGGTCTCCTTGATACAGGCTTGCCCGGCTTGCCTAGTGGGGAGACTAAAATATATTTATTTGTTAGATAAATTTTGTCTGCATTTGTAGTAATTTATTATATAATTGTAGTTGTATTTATTATACTTTTATATATTTATTATTTATTTTTTTATACATGTAAAACTAGGAAATATTTATTATATAAAATTTGTAGTAATTATATAATAAATATTTCCTAGTTTTACATGTACCTACCTAACAATGTAACCTATACTTACTACCTTTCTTGCAGTAATTTCTTTTTTCATTTTTTTTCACATCGGATTTCCGTTGGGCCTTTCAGTGTGAAGAAGTAACAAACACACTAACATACAAACGTTCGCATTTATAATACTAGTGAGTTGTATCCATAGTCGTGTAGTCACAGTACCTATATACAATAATTAGGTACTTACCTACATACCTACTATCCTACATAACTAACCTCAGCCTTACATCGGGAATTTTCCCAGAGTGTTGGAAAACTGCAGCCGTATCGCCAATCCACAAAAACGGGTCTAAAACTCTTCCTGACAACTACAGGCCCATAGCTTTGCTAAGCGTTATATCTAAAGTTCTTGAAAAAGTAGTGAATAGTCGTCTGGTTGCGTACATTGAAAAGAACCATCTGCTATCGGATAGGCAATTTGGTTTCCGTAGAGGTAGGTCAACCGAAGACGCCACGTCACTTCTTGTCAATCTTGTCTCATCATACATCGAAAATGGAGAAAATTGTATAGCTGTGTTTCTAGATTTGGCGAAGGCTTTTGACACCGTCTCGGTTGGCCTACTTCTAAAGAAAATGGAATCGTACGGAGTGAGAGGAGTAGCTCACGACTGGTTTAAGAGTTATTTAACCGATCGTAGTCAATACGTAAAGATAAGTTCTTACCGTAGCGACAATCTACGCATTGGTTTCGGAGTCCCACAAGGTAGTATACTTGGTCCGACACTATTTTCTCTATACATTAATGACATAGTAAACTGCTGCATTAAAAACGCAGAAATCATCACTTACGCGGATGATACTGCCATTTTGTTCCATGGCAAAAGTTGGAACCAGGTATACTGCCTTGCAGAAGAAGGTCTCACTCACATTGCAACATTGTTAGATAAAAATCTTTTGACCTTAAACGTCAAGAAAACGAAATATGTTGCTTTCTCCAAGACCTCTGTATCTAGCCCCTCCACTAATATGGTACTAAGAATGCATAATATATGTTTACGTGACTCTGGCACTGGGCAACTGGCTGAATGCTCGTGTAGTTTCATGGATCGCACTTCAACAATTAAGTATTTAGGTATTACGTTGGATGAAAACCTGTCTTTTAAGGAACATATCATTGACTTATCCGGCCGAGGGAGGAAACTTATCTTCGTTATGAAAAAACTTAGAGATTGTGCCCCATCTGAGGTGATACGGCAAGTGTACCTGTCTTTATGCCAATCAATTCTACAGTATTGTGTTTCAGTATGGGGTAGTGCAGGCAAAACCAGTCTAATCACTGTTGAGCGAGCCCAGAGAGCCCTAATCAAAGTTATTTTGAAAAAACCTTTTAGGTATCCGACCAATAGCCTCTATGAAGAGTTTAAAGTGCTACGGATACGTCAGCTGTACGTTTTAACGGCAACAATAAAGTCACATAAGGACCTCCTAAATCGCGACGATCACAGTGATCTAATGACTAGACGAGTTTTTAGACTCCCCCTCCCCCGAGCCACATCTCTACTTACTAGAAGAAGTCCAGCCTTTGCTCATCCCAACACATACAACAAAGTATGTAAGGTATGTGAAATCAGGGACTGCACTGTATCTTCTTGTAAGAAAACTGTCACAGAATGGCTGTTGCGGCTCTCGTATGAGGAAACGGAAGACCTAATATGATATATCATAACAAATATTTTGCAGGCATACTTACATGCATAATTATATATTACATATATCGCATGCATCCTCCTTCACATATGCGGAAACTTGCACAATCATAACATTTACACATAGACATTTAACATTTACACATAGTCACCCATATACACATCCACACTACTCTGTCTCATGGTTCTGATAATGTCACAAACTGTGGTATCACCTCTGATCTAATGTTAACTTTATAAAAATCGTATCTCTGAATCCCAAGACACAGGCTTTCGCCTAGTTTGGGACTCGACGTTTAGTCGTAATCTGAAACACTAAGCTAACCCTTCTTTGTATTACTTGTGTACCACAAATTGTTGTAACCTTTTTGACAATAAACAATTATTATTATTATTATTATTATTATTATTACCTATATTATTTCAGGTTATACTGTCAGCTAAAAAATTCAACGAGAAGAGATTACCATATACGCTTCTAAAGCCGTGGCTTGGCCAAGGATTGCTAATTAACGGTGGTAAGATTTCGAGTTTTAAATTTTAACAATTCGCACTTTATGCATTTCATGTATGGCTCAATTAAAAAGTATATTAGAGTAAGTGTGGCCCAGTGGGAACACGTGCGACTTTCGATCCGACGCACCTGAGTTGCCCGCTGGCCACTGACTTTCTTAAGTTATGAGCGGTTTTAACACTCGCTCTAAAAACGGTGAAGGAAAACATCGTGAGGAAACTGACATGTCCAACAAAAATTTTAGGACATGTGACATCCACCAACCCGCACTGGGCAAGCGTGGTGGTTTATGGCCCATACTCTCTATGAGACAAGGCTCGAGTCCCAGCAGTGGGAACGTGATGGGCTGATGATGATGATGATGAAGAGTATACTTCTATTTGGCAATAGCTTCACACGGATGCAATTTTATAATGTGGGGTAATTTTTTGACTTCATTTTGCGATGACAAAACATTGAATTTGCTCTAGGAACTAGATACAAAAAATTATTAGGAATGTATGGTGCATTCCATTACAAAATCTCCAAACGACAGTGAAAATCAAAATCCGTTGCGTGGATTAGAAGAAGTAAGCGGAGAAACAATAACCGGCCAAGTGCGACTCGGACTCGCGCACGGGTTCCGTACCATTATCTATAAAAACGGCAAAAAATCATGTCTGTTGTATGGGAGCCCCTTAAATATTTATTTTATTCTGTTTTTTTAGTATTTGTTATTATAGCGGCAACAGAAATACATCATCTGTTAATTTCAACTAACTAACTACACACACAGCCTGGTGACAGACGGACAGACAGACAGACAGACGGACGGACAGCGGAGTCTTAGTAATAGGGTCCCGTTTTAACCATTGGGTACGGAACCCTAAAAATGAAAAGAGGACTGGAAAAATGTTTTATACTATTTAAAGATGATGCGTTTAAATCTTACGGCATCTTAAATCTTTTTCATCAACCTTACAGGAGAGAAGTGGCAGCAGAGAAGAAAGCTACTCAATCCGGCTTTTCACTTCAATATTCTCAAAAAGTTCGCGAGGACCTTCAACGAACAGACTGTGGAGTTTGTTCAGAGCATCCAAGAGGAAACTAAAAATGATAAGACGGAAATACAGCATCTAATTGCAAGGCACACCCTTGGTAGTGTCTGTGGTAAGGAATAGCCTCTCTTATTCCAGGGCATTTCGCACGAATATAAAGAATGTAGGTAGGTACATTTTTCAACAAAAAATATATACACTCATCATTAGCCCTCAAACTCAGACCTTCGCTTGTAGAGAGAGTATGGGCTATAATCCACCACGCTGGCCCAGTGCGGGTTGGTGGATGTCACATGTTTTTGAATTGTTGTGATCATCCAGATAGCAATATACATTTACTTCAGACTTGCAGCAAGTTTCAAGTAGCAAATGTGCAAACTTGCACCAAGTTTGTCATGGCAAGTGTGCAAACTTGCTGCAAGTTTAAGGCAAACTTTCTAGTTACTACGCAACAAACTTGCATGATGTTGTTTTGCACAGTTTTGTCGCAACAAAGAACCTGCAATGTAATAAAAAATGTTTCTTCTTATTCGTTCGACTTATCAAATCAATATCAAAGGTAAAACAAACTTGCAGCAAGCTTACGTACTATCTCTGGGGTTTTGGACATGCCAGTTTCATTTCATTTTCATTTTCAGTTAAATTCGCGCATAGCTTAAGAAAGTCAGTGGTGCGGGGCCAGTGGGATTCGAATTCGGGTGCGTCGGATCAAAAGTCGCACGTGCTCCCACTGAGCTACACTCGCTCAACACAGTAATTCTACAGGTTCATTATAAAAATTAATCAGTAAAATAGATATAATACGTATAGAAGACGACAAGACTATCAATGTTAAAAAAAATCGAGTCTACGATTCCTAAGATTATTTTCCCATAAAAGTGATTTTAGATAATCAGAGGCCCTTAAATAAAATTCACCTGTGTAAAAGAAAAAGAAAGAAAGAAAGAACGCACATACACAAGAGCAGGTGGACAGAATGAAATAAGTAAAACAAACAGTTACAGCAAGTGTATGTGTACATTATCCATGAACTTACAGAGACCTTAATGGGGACGGCCATGGATGAAGACATCAGTTCCGTATCGGACAAATACCTGTCTGCCCTGAACATCCTAGGACCGTGCTTACGCCATCGAGCAGTAAAAGTCTGGCTTCATTTTGATATATTCTTCGCTCTGTCTAAAGTCGGGCACGTCCATAAAACTGTTGTGAGAGACTTACACAGCTTCACTAAACAGATCATTCAGAAGAGAAGAGAGTTTAGAAAGAGCAGTAATAAAGTAGAAAGGATGGAGGATGACGAGATTTGCGGTAAAAAGAACAGATTGACTACGCTGGATTTACTGCTAGACCAAGAAGAGAAAGGGAGAATTGACGATGATGGCATTAGGGAAGAAGTCGATACATTCATTTTTGCGGTAAGCTACAACTTTCCGTTGAATGTAAAAAAAATACGCCTATCGATCACATATATAGAGCCTGGCTTCTAAATGGGATTCCCTGTACCTAGGGAACTAGGAACTACGAGAACCATGGTTCCACAACACCCAGACACGAAACAAATGCTTTTGCTGACCGATTTCAAAAAATATTTTTGCGTACAATTTATAGGGGACCACCTCGTAGCTATACTGAAGTACAGCTACGAGGTGGTCCCATATAAATATCATAGTAGTGCAGTGGTTGGGCAGGTTGGCTCAAATCTCATACACCACTGAGGTTGCGGGTTTGATTCCCGCGACGGGACAAATGTTTGTGAACAGAAAAAAAAGCGCAAGTATTTGTTTCGTGTCTGGGTGTTGTGGGACCATGGTCCTCATAGTTCCTGGTTCCCTAGATACAGGGAATCCTAGTTAGGGGTCAGGATCTATGTATGTGATCGTTGGGCGTTATTTATTTTATTGATTTAATATTATCTATATTAATACATCATGTGTGATCCTATATTTTTTAAGTGCAAATATTTTATTACAATATATTTAAAATTTATTTGATAATTTCGCAATCGGTTCAGCTAGGAATACTTAACGGTTGAATAAAGAATATACTCGCAAAATTAAATATTTTTTGTCGGTTGACTAAGGAATTGAAATCAGTTCAGTAACGAATATATTTTTCGTAAGATGAGAAGTCATAGGATGAGTACGGCATAATTCCTCATTAAATACACATTTGTTTCTTTACAGGGCCACGATACGACATCAATAGCTTTGTGCTTCTTGATGATGTATATTGCAAACGAGCCTGAAATACAGGTATGTTTTGAAATTAATATGTCAGTTGTCAGGTACCTAAGCACAGAATAAATTATAGTACCATTAATTACCAACACAGCGACTAAAACATACCAATTAACCAATATTTGCGATATCTACAAGTTGAACTTATGTTGGCATTAACTGATGCTGATATGAATAAAGTTCAGGTTGATTCATTCTCAACCTGAACTTTATTCATATCAGCATTTGGCGATCCACTTCATCTTAAAATATATATATTTTAAGACGAAGTGGATCGCCAAAAAAGTCCTGAAACCCCCACTTTTTTAGGATAGGTACCCTTACAGAGGCTGTCAAAACTATTTTATTTTTGGAACTGTTTGATGACACGAGCTAGTTGTTCGCTTAATGGTAAGCGCCACACCTGCCCATAACAATTGCAGTGCCACCCAGAATATTTATTACTATAAAAAGCACCGCATTGCGCTCATCACCCCGAGACATCAAATATAAAGTCTCATATGCCCAGTAATTTCACTGGCTACAATGCCCTTCAAACCGGAGCACAGTATGCTTGCACAATACTGTTTGGCGGCTGAATAACTGGCAAAGAGGTGGTACCTATTACCCAGACGGCTTCCGTATACGAGACAACACGAGTAAATATTACATTGCAGGAGAAAATATACTGCGAGCTGACCCGTATCTTCGGCGACTCAGCCCGCGACCCGACGTCGGAAGACATTGCAGAGATGAAGTACCTGGAGTGTTGCATCAAGGAGACGATGCGGCTGAGCCCCAGTGTGCCTCTCATCGCGAGGTACATTGGAGAAGAGGTTGTGTTGAGTGAGTTGCTATTACTATTTTATAAGAAACTAACGACGTAAGGACGCAATTTACCAATGTAGTGTAATTTTTTGACAACTTGATTACAAAACATTGAATTTTCTCTAGTATACATAAACATAAAGAGCGAGTGTGGCTCAGCAGGAACTCGTGCGCCTTTCAATCCGACGCACCTGGGTTCGAATCCCGAGTCGGCCCTGCTCCAATGACTTATAGTTAAGTGCAGATTTTGTACGCTCGCTCTAAAACGGTGAAGGAAAACATCGTGATGAAACCCGCTTACGCGCTTTGGAGTGGTAGGCTCTGGCCGTGGTTGTAATACCACCCACCGAACAAAGCCATGCCGTCAAGAGACCTAGTCGTGTTTCGGGATGAAGTTCGGTGAACCATCGAGGAGACGGGTCTGAGCAGCCGCTCAACTGCCGTCTCTCTCTAGATCTATGTGCTCCATCTTAGGCCACATCATCGCTTCACATCAGGCGAGATAGTGGCCAAACATAGGTCTATTAAGTGTAAAAAAAAACATAAACAAAATATATTGTACATATTATCGTTCTGTAAAAAAATCTCCACGTACATGACAGTGAAAACCGTATTAAAATTCCATTCGTGGTTTCGAAGAAGTAAGCGGCGAAACATAAATTAGGACGCGTATAGCGACTTTCTTTTCTACTATTTAGCGGCTCTATGCCTTTGTTAAACTCGTTAAATGTAATTATACATTACAAGGCTGAACCTGGAAATCTAGGTTATTGATTACAAGCTGGGCCCGCGAGTTCGTTCGTTCGCGCATAGTTTTTGCTAGGAATAGTTTGTTTTTCCGGTATGTAAATAAAAATCTCTAAGGCCCAATGACTTACTCCATGTCATGTGCTATTCCAAAACTGAAAATACCTACGTACCAATTAAACATCAAAATCCATCCAGGCATTAAAGAGTAGACATAACCAAATAGGAAATAGGGAAATAGGGAATAGTGTTCCGGCGCTACAGAGAGGCTAAACCGAAATGACCCTTTCCTAGTGTTTTATAATTTGTATAGGTATATGTCAGTCTGTAAGGTTTTCGGTATTTAATGAGCCTCTGGTACTTTTAATTTGTTAAGTGTATTCTTGTCTGAAACAAAATAATTTTATTTATTTTATTTACCTATAACAAACATACACAGACATTTGCATATAAAAATAGTACTATATATTGTTGGATTATCCACGGCTCTATGAGGAATCATAGATTGGTTCTTATGTACCTATCTGAGTGATTAGACGAGCAAGTCGTTCGTCTGATGGTAAGCGCCACGCCTGCCCATTTCAATGGCAGTGCTACCCATAACCTGTATTACCATGAAGAGTACTGCGCAGCACTGCATTACTGCATTACGCTCATCACCCCGAGACATCAGATATTAAGTCTCATAAATATGCCCAGTAATTTCGCTGGCTTCTAAACGACTGGTTCCTAAACTTTTGCTGTCTCTACACCTACTCATATAATTATATTTACTAAACTTACAATTAAAGATAATCAAAGAAAGTAAATATATCTCACTATAAGATTAATGTCGTTCACTGCATTGCAGGGATACCTTGACATCTCTCTCACCTTACGTCTTTTGTGATTAGCATTACACAGTATTTGTTTACTATGTTTGTGGTCAACGATGTTGGTTTCACAATTTTTAAGTCTTGATATTAAGCTTTAGTGAAACTATTTGCTGAATAAATAAAATAAATAAAAAAGATGCATTATGCTATGCATTGGGTTGATTTTTGGTGCATGAACTGCTTTTACAAGCTTTTATTTTAGCTGTTTGGGTCAAATCTTGCAAGTTGAATCAGAACCCCTTCCTCTTATCCTACGGAGTTGAAATTTTGCATACTTGTCAGAGTCCAATGACAACAAATATTATGGTGACAGCCGGCTGATCTGATGATGGAGGTGACAGATGGGCAATGGAACTCCTTGACGGATAATCGTAAACTACTAGTGTTTTGGCTCATTTTAATCTGCTCGCAGTTTCGATTCCGTATTTGTTAAAAGTTTGTCTGGAAAAATATATTTTTCAACAAAAATCTTGTTTCATTTCCAGGTGGTTACAGAGTCCCAGCAGGTACGATGTGCACTATTCACATCTTCGACACCCACCGGCGGGCAGACATCTACCCTGACCCGGAGCGGTTCATCCCCGACAGATTCCTTCCGGAAAACATCGCCAAGCGGCATCCCTTCGCCTACTTACCCTTCAGCGCTGGACCGAGGAACTGTATAGGTGCGTATAGCATTAGTCTGTGGGACGGTGGGCTTTTTTTTATTTATTTTTTAATTTGCCCGTTTGGTCAGGCTAAAGTCTCTAGAACCATACCGCCTTGTCTTAGATAGTCTTAATTGATAGTTTGAAAACATTAAAATAATTTCTTTCGTATTGTAGTCAAAATCAATGTCATTCCTAGTGCTTCAATAAAGTAGTGGAACTTTATTCAAGCTGTCCATGGACTTTTTGGGAGAACGTTAAAAGCAATGTTTTCTGTATTTTGTTTCATTTTTCTACGCTCGTGCACGTTTACGAACACATAATGGTTCATATTCCACAGATATTACACATTATCACTCGAAATAACACTTGTTTGGAAAATAGAACAAAATCGAACGTATTACTTTTCACTTCTCGCCAAAAAGTCGGTGGGCTTTTGTTTATAGAATTAGGTGACGAGACGAGTAGGTCGTTCACCTGATGTAAGCAAAACGCCTGCCCATCGTTGCAGCACCACCCAGAACGTTGTCTTGCAAAATCCTATGCGACACTACACTGCTCTCGTCACCCAGAGTAATGCCCAATAATTTCGCTGGCTACAATGCCGTTCAAAAGAGGGCGTGCGTAGTTTTATCTTCGACTCCAAAAAATCTGTTGTTGACAATTTGCCCGTGTCTGAAAGTTAATTCATCATGTTCATTAATATTTGAAACTAGAACTTGTTCCCCACAGGATTCGGTTCACTAGAAATATTTAACCCGCGATTTCCGGGAATAAAAATGAGCCTATGTGTTAATCAAGCTATCTCTATTCCGAATTTCACTCAAATCTGTTCAGCTGTTGCGGCGTGCATGAAGAGGGAACACACAACACAAACACACTAACACACATAAATACAAATTTTCGTATTTATAATATCAGTGTGATTCCTCTATGTCTGCAGTTAGAAGGCGCGAATGTTCTCGTGCCTAATATGAAACACACACCCTACCTCACACTCATACCCACTCATATGTCTATTTACTAAAATTTATCTTTACCATTTTTACAATCATTTATAATTGCAATGTTGCACCTTGTTGAACAACTGTTGTCTTAGAACAACATTCGTTAAGCCATGCCGGAGGCTCTCGGGTGGTCAACAACTCTTCGGGTGGTCTACCAGGGGGCAGGTGGCCACGCACCCACACCAGTAAGAAATATAGACTTAATAATTAAATGAACATCTAACGTTCCAGGTCAAAAGTTTGCTATGCTGCAAATGAAGACCCTCATGTCTGGTCTGCTGCGGAAGTTTCACCTGGAACCGGTGACCAGGCCTGCAGACGTCAAGTACACGAGTGACATAGTGCTGCATTCTATAGATCCTGTCTACGTACGATTTAGAAATAGAAGAAAATGATTACAATATACAGAACAGAGTGCTAACAATGATTCTGAGAGAGACACTCCTTCCAATAAATAGCTCTTATCTCTTCTGATTGGGCAGTATAGCCGTAAAGTAAAGTTCTGGATGATGCTGCAACTGTCATGGTCCTTAGGCGTGCTGCTTACCATCAGGTGAACGACTTCATCTTATCCATAAGTTAAACAAAACAAAGTTCAAAGACTGGACCTGGGTATAAAAATGAAACAAAATCCCTTTTATTCCATCACAGTTTACCACTTTCAATCAGCTCTCTGAGCTTAAACTTCTGTATCTTCCCTGACGCTGTTTTCGGAAACTCTTCCGCCACTTTCAGTATTCTGGGGAACTTGTACCTGGCCAGGTGGCCAGTAAGGTGCTTAGTGACGTCATCGAGCGTTAACGTGACGCCTTCTTTGAGGCGGAGAACAACGCACAGCTCCTCGCCTAACCTCTCGTCCGATACTCCTACCACCTGGAATATATCGATGGGATAGGCATTTT
This sequence comes from Petrophora chlorosata, assembly GCA_951640565.1. Lineage (NCBI taxonomy): Eukaryota > Metazoa > Arthropoda > Insecta > Lepidoptera > Geometridae > Petrophora > Petrophora chlorosata. The sequence goes on along the minus strand of OX621197.1, from coordinate 4,158,300 downwards.
ATCACAGAATACTGCAAGGAGAAACTAGTAATATTATAAATGCAAATAATTGTGCATGAAGATGGATGGATGTTTGTTACCATTTTTACTCTATGAGACAAACTCACCTGACTCTCAATAACGTCAGGATGCGTGTTAAGCAGGTCTTCTATCTCTTTTGGCGCGATGTTCTCTCCCCCTCGCACGATAATGTCCTTCAGCCGGCCGACGATGCGCCCGTAGCCATCCTCGCTTATCGTAAACTTATCGCTGCAGACATAAAGGTATAACTTAAGACCTAGGCTGCTCTGTCAGCATTCCAGGATACCTCAAACTGAGTCGAGATGTCGAAGAAAGTGACTAAGGTATATAAAAACATTGTCATCTTGTCATTGCGTAAACGCATGCACGACGCGTCCTTCTGATTGACTTTTTAACCGACTTCAAAAAAGGAGAAGGTTCTCTGATCGATAGTATTTTTTTTTTATATTTTTTACCTCAGAACCCCGTCATTTATGAACCGATATGGATACTTTTTGCGTTGGGTTCAGGATAGCTACGAAGTGGTCCCATATAAATTTCATCGATATTTAACCAAAGATACATTGAAGTCGGGTTTTTGTTTTTTCTAAAAATTAATTATTAAATCCCATTGCTACCTTGAGCTAATATTATAAATGCGAAACTATGTGAAGATGGATAGATGGATGTTTGTTACTCAATCACGCATAAACTACTGAACAGATTTTAATGAAATTTGGTATGTAGGTACCTGAGGTCCTGGAAAAGGATATAGAATACTTTAAGAGGATATGGCACAGCCGCGGCCAGCGAGCACAAGGTATTTGAATTATGGTTTACGGTCTCGCAGAAAATGCGTAAATTAAATTAAATAAATGAACTAGATAATAATAATAATTTAACTAAATTCGTATCAACTTCAGATTTTTGTTAAAATTAGCGTTTCGGGAGAAAACGTTTCTACCACACTAAATCTCAACCAAATTTTGGTCTCGATTGCTTAAATGGAGATAAAACTAGATTTGTAGGTTTTCTATGTCTATTTTTAAAGATAAAGCTTCAAAACTTCAAAGAAAATACGAGTAAATATCGAGTTTCTTGGGTCAATTTATTCAAATTCTATAAAAATTATCGAAAAAATAAAAACCTACAAACCTCAATAATGATAACATCTCTTACATGTCCAAATTTCATCGAATTTGGTCAATGTTTAGGGGTAGAAAAACGTTTTCTCTTTTTGTATGAAAATTTCAGCGTGCCGTTCACTCTTAACTCCAGAAAACCGTGGGTACCGCTAGTTTTATAAATGTGAAAGTAACTCTGTCTGTTTGTCCGTTATCTTTTCACGACTAAACGGCTAAACCGCTCTTCGTGGAATTTGGCACAGAGATAGCTTGTAGCCCGGAGAAGTACATAAGAATCTAGTTTAACAAATTTCTCACCCAGTATACAACCAGCCATCCTTATCGAAGGCTTTCTTGGTCTTCTCCGGCTCGTTCCAGTAGCAGATCATGTTGTTGTACCCTCTCACCACCAGCTCGCCGGGGCTGCCGAATGGAACGGAGTTTCCGTTCTCGTCTATTACCTAACAACAAACACCGTATATTTGAAATCAGGCTACCAGCTACTTCATAAAACTATAATGATCTATGAACGTGTCGGTACCTTGCACTCCACGTGATCCTGCACGTGGCCGACAGTCTCCGCCACCCGGCTCACGCTGTCTCCATCCACCGATTGGAACACGCTCGCCGTGGTCTCCGTCAAGCCGTATAGAGCCTACAACCATAACCATCATCATCATGAGCTCGTTCCTACAGTGAATGTTCACAACCTCTGTGGTGTAATGGTTGGGCAGGTTGGATACCACTAAGGTTGCAGGTTCGATTCCCACGACGCGACAAATGTTTGTGCATGCACAGAAAAAAACAAGCGCAAGTTATTTGTTTCGTGTCTGGTTGTTGTGGGAATCCTAGATTAGATAACGCTTTATTGTTACACAACAACAAGAAATAAATTACAAAACAATACTTGAAGCTAAAGTGTTACAATCTCTTCCAGACAACCTTTAGATGAGAGGACTCAAAGATACTGTAAGGGACGGAGGTGTTGTGTATTAACTTAAATTAACCAGTTTAAGTATAAAATAATAATATCATATAGGTACAGACTACATAATCCTAATATTATAATAATAAATAAGTAAATATACCTAATTATAATATATATGAATCCTTGTTAGGGGCCAGGCCCTCTTGTATGTGTTCGTTGGACTTTATAAAAAAGAAACTGTTAGCCTATAAGAATGGGAGATTAAGGCTGTCCTCCCACGTCAGACAATTAATTGGTCATCGTTTATTTTTGTCGGTGAAAATGAAAACATACGAGGCTCATATTCCAACGCACACGTCCCACAAAAAGTCGATCACAAAATAGGTGACAAAAGACGGTGAAAAACTCGAACCTACAAAAAGTCTGACGTCGGCGGAGGCTCTGAAACAAATGAGAGCAAGTCTACCTACATATTTCTCCTCGATATCACAGGACATAAGATATACATTTTATCACAGAAAACCGCAATAAGCAACTAGTAATATTATAAATGCAAATGGTTGTGCATGAGGATGGATGGATGTTGCTCATGATGATTGTTGCTCACGCTTAAACTGAGTAGATTTTAATAAAGGTACATTACGTTCTGGCAAATGAGAAAAGGATAAAGGTTTATGTACATACCTTCACCTGAGCCTTCAGCGTGGAGTCCATGTCCCGGATGAGCTGCGGACTGCAGGGCGCGCCGGCGGCGAGCGCCACGCGCAAGTTGGACGGAACCTCCCCCTTCGTGCGGAGTTGGGCGAGCATATCCACGTACATGGTTGGCGTGCCGGTGATCACTGTGCATCTGTCAGGAAATTCGCTGTTTATACCTATTTAAATTGGATTTTTTTTTCTTTAAATTCTTGTGAAGCATCACACTTTTGTAGAGATTCCTTATAATACGTTATTATTACAAAGTTTTTAATAAATTACTTTCTTGTTTGTCTGTCTGTCGTTTCGGGTGGAATCTAGCAACTCAGATTTCGAGCACTGCCCGATTAGCTATCCGGCTGAAACTTTCAGGGCACAAATACAAATACAAAACTCATTATTGTATACTAATAACGTAAAAAACGATTACAGCGGGTAGCTCACAACTCGATGACAACGCATTCAAAATCCATTCATTAGCATACAATGCCGACCTAACATCAAAAGGCGCATAAAATGGATTTTAGATTATATTTTTAATCTGATGAATCTTCTTGTTCATTATAAATATTTACAATAATAAATATTATTAATTATGAAGTATTCATTAATTATAAGGTATAATTATTAAAATTTTAGCAAAGCTATGGCAATGACATCACGTCACAGGTCGTTTGAAAATATATTTTGTAAGCGGCTAAGATAAAGTATAAGTGCTCCATCTTCGGCCACATCGTCGCTTAACATTATGCGAGATGGTAGTCAAACGTAGACATACATTTTGTAAAAAAAAAGATAAAATCGATCCTAACTGATGAAAGTGTTGTCACTGGTCAGAAACTATAGGTAAACGAGAAAATTATGTAACTTTGATAAGATCCCTTGACTATAAAATAGGAACACAATTAATATGTTTTTATATTATAACCACGTACTTTTCAGCAAGCAAAGCGTTGATGTTGGCAGAGACATTGTAGACAGGCGCGGCCAGGACAAGCGTGCAGCCGTGCCGGAGACCGCCTAGGATCGTCACGATGGAACCCAGGGCGTGGAACAGTGGTACCTGAGATAATAATTGAGGCCCCTAATAATAAACGGTGAATAAAAGTTCATTATACGTACTGCCAAGGAGTGGAATTCTCTACCGGAATCCTTTATTCCTTCCAATTACAACCTGGGTCTCTTTAAGACAAGAGTGAATAGGCACCTCATGGGCAAACGTGCCCCACCTTAGACCACAACTTCGCTTACTATCAGGTAAATTGTTGTCAAACGTAAGCCCATTTGATTTAAAAAAATGTTTATTACTTCACTCTTCGATTTACGATAAAATAAATATGTTAGAAAGAGACAAACTTTAATTATATTAATTAAGGTTTTTATTAATAAGGTTCTTCGTTCGTCGGTGATGTATTCTTGACCACTTGAAACAGAGTTAGAAATTGGGGATAACCAAACAAGGAGCACTTTTGCCAATATGTTACTAATCTATGTATTTAACAGACAAGAATGCAAATTAATAGATTCTGTTTTTGTGTGTTGAAATATTTTATAAAACTTCTTCCTACTACTTCTATTAGCATCATAAGTACGAAAGTTTTGAGGATGAAAGGATAGATGGATGGATGTTTTTTATTCAGCACGCAAAAATTACTACCGATTTGGATGAAATTTGGTACCTACGTAGGTAGTTAATGTCATGGAATAGGAAGTAGGATATGTTTCATCCCAGAAAACCGCGGGTGAAACCGCGGGGAACAACTAGTTGGGTATCACATGTATTAATGGAATTATAATGCGGTTCAAGAGAGTTAGGAGAGGTTAGGTACGTTAAAGTTAAATAACAATAGAATTACCTAAGTAATTAATCATTTTACTGACAATAGTTTTATGTATTTATTTCAGGCAGTATTAAATTCAACAAAGTAAAATTAGTAAATAAACAGAGGTCCATTGAAGATATACCTTACAGACTAACATATATACAAATATATAACACAATAACTAAGTATTTTGTTCCGCTACTACACAACACATAAATAATTATTGTTTTAATAGATTGTGTTTTTAATAGCAAAGAAAACTAACTATTAATTACGTTAAGAAGCGACACTCCGACTCCTTTTGGCGAATTTGTATGGAGTGTCGGGGTCTGTTAAATAGTAAGTATTTTGACATGTTTTTATTTGTGCTATTATTTGAATAGCATACCTGCACACAAACGTTGTGAGGTCCCTCGTGGAACGTGAGTCGTTTCCCGATGAAGTACGTGTTGTTCACGACGCCGACGTGCGAGTCGAGAGCTGCTTTTGGTTCACCTGGAAAGTTCAAGAAATATTTGGGTACACCTAGTTCTCTGACCAAGTATTACGTGAGCGCTCTGCCCCCGTAACCATATGTCCCTCAAGCGCCAATCGTATATCGTGTTGAGCTCAAATTAAGGTATAGCTTCACTGCGACAAATGAGATACCGACTTATTTTTATCGATTCAGGCAAGAAACCGAATTAATCTCATTAATTTATACCAAAATATGATAACTAAAAGTTGAGATAAACTTAATGGGACAATAAATGGCGCATAAAATATTGTTGCAGTAAATCTATACCCTAAACTGAACTCAACACGATATACGATTGGCGCTTGAGGGACATATGGGTAAGGGGGCTGTAAACCTTACGTCATCAAGTAACACGATGGTTTTCAGGTGGTAATAAAAAAAAAAACAAAAAAATGCGTTTCTAAAAATAGTATTAACACTTGAAACAAGGCATAGTACTCGATGACGTAGGCTTTCCCACAGTGCGCTCTTGTACTCTATGTAATTCCCACTATGCGCCAGTACCTATGGGTTTCACTTATTAGAATAGTAGTGACTAATCTATTATTATTAAACTCTTTATTTCAGGCAATATTTAAGTAAAACAAAGTAAAATTAACAGAGGCCCATAGAATATATAACATACCTTACAGACTAACATACATACAAAAATATGTATGTTTAATTACATTGTGTAATTACATTAAATAAACCGCACACACTACTTCACAGGGTTCAACAATTTCGCTCCTATTGAGCGGCTGATTCGTCCGTGGGTTTTTTCTTGATAAAGTCTGCCATCTATTGCAATTTTCTTGTACTAGCGATTAGCCTAGCCCATAACCGGCGCGGAGTATAGCGTAATGCTTGGTCTACCTTGGTCTAGTTTCGTTTGTTTTAATTAGTTGAATATTTTTCCGTAGATGCGCTACATGTAGCGCCATCATTGTTGTTGTTAATGGCTCTACTAGAGCTATTCTAGAGCGATGTTTGTTCCGTATCTGCTATGTCTGGCTGTTGTAGGTAATAAAAGAACTAATTAGTACTAGAAGGGAAAAATTAAGGACTGTGTTTTTAAGCTATTGCATAGCTTCTATCGCGGGCCTTGAACGTGGAGACCGAATCCAGAAATTCCGTAACGAAAATAACCTAACACCCCCCACTCCGAATGCTATGCAATAGCTTTACCGCGGCAGTCTCCGAGTGCCACACGTCTTTTTTTATTTTTTATTAATTTCAGAAGCTCACCAGTAGTGCCCGATGTGAAATGTATAAGGCTGCCATCTTCCGGCTTCACTTCGCTGCCGTACTTCGATATCTCGCTTCTGTTTCGGTAGTCTTTGAGCAGAGTATCGTAGGCAAATGTACCACTGTGGACATAAACATTCATTTTATCTGAACCGTAGTCTTGCACAATACTAATAGGTAACTAAGTATATAGCTGTGCTATGCGATAAAAATCCAACATTATAAAATAAAATAAATATGTCCAACTATCACATTCATAGATCCTGGCCCCTCACTAGGATTACCTGTATCTAGAGAACCAACAACTATGAAGACCATGGTCCCACAACACCCAGGCACGAAACAAATGGTTGCGTTTTTTTCCTTTGCACAATCATTTGTCCCGTCGCGGAAATCGAAACCGCACCCTCAGTGGTATATGAAATTTGAGCCAACGTGCTCAACCACTACACCACATAGGCTGTCAATTATGAAAGAAAGTCTACTTCAGAGATTACTCTACAAAAGCTTGCTTCAAAGGAAATAAATAAAAATGTTTATAAAAAATAAGACGGAAAGATATATATATATATATATATATATATATATATATATATATATATATATATATACTGGCTCTCACACTAGGCTTAAAATCCGTACTATAGGAGCCAGGACTTTTTCGTCGGCAGTACAGTAAAAAGTATAAATTTATTATCATACACGTTGCTTGTGGTGTTTTGTGTAAGAGAGGGTGAATGTGTGTGTGAATGTGAGGGCATATTTGTATGTATATATGTCATATTGAATTCTGATAAACAACAGTTAGCAGCTATGCAAATAAAATGCAAAATTAAATAATTTTATAGTTAGGTCCAGGCTGATATTTATAATTTGCTGAGCTGACTATCCTGTAAAAATATTAAAATAAACTTACTTCAATCTCTCCTTTCCACTACTGATAACAGATATTAAATCTGGGAACTCATTCGACTTCAGTTGTCCTGGTTTTCCCGTACTCAACTCCGGTAAAATTTCTTGCAATATTCCGTAGTAGTTTCTATTTGGTAATCTCTCTCCGACGAGAAGAGCCTTCATTCCGCTCTTCTTGAGGGAGAAGCTCATCTCGTTCTTTCCGTATACAGGATTTATTAAGACCTGAAACCTTTTGACAATATTAAAAAGATATTAGCTCATACTCTTAGATTCTGGAACCAAGATTTCCCTGTGTCTAGGGAACCAGGAACTACGAGGACTATGGTCCTAAAACGCCAACATTTTATTCTGAAGCGAAAATCGAACCCGCCAAATTACAGTGTGACTATTTACAAGATTTGATCCTTATCAGTGTAGACATTTTCTAGCAATGTAATCGTGTAATTATCAACAATATTCCCCAAAACAAACTCTAAAATAAATATAAAGACTGCAAGTTGTACTGGTGGTAGGTTTCTAGGCCGTCTGGGTGGGTACCACCGCTTTGCCAGTTATTCAGTCAAGCAGTAGTGCGCAAGCATAACTGTGTTCCGGTTTGAAGGGCATTGTAGCCAGCGAACTTACTGGGCATTATGAAACACAAAAGCTAATTGTCTCAGGGAGACGAGCGTAGTGCAGTGCTGCGCAGGATTTCGCAAAACAAAGTTCTGGGTGGTGCTGTTATTGTTATGGGCTGGCGTATTGCTTACCATCAGGCAAACGACCAGCTCGTCTCGTCATTCAGTAACAATAAAAAAGTTGCTCGTAAGCTGAGCGATTAAATAAAATCACGCTTCATGAACTCCGATGTTTTGAAAAAATACTATTTTTAAGATATTAAAATAAAAATCTTACACTCGTGTTAGGTCTCTCTCTAGTATGCGAGAGGCCGTCTGGGTAGATACCACAGATTTGCTAGTTATTCTGCTGCCAAGCAGTAGTGTGCAAGCATTACTGTGTTTGGGTTTGAAGGGCATTATAGCCAGCGACATTACTGACGTTATATGAGACTGATAATTAATATCTGACGAAAAAAATTTTGCTCATCTTCCTAATTGCATAATAACGAATGAAATAATTGCTAGTTTGAAATCATTACCGAAATTAGTCCAGCTCTGGCGGCGGCTGCAACGGCCACGATCCAGGCAGCCATGTTGTGTGACCATACCCCCACTCTGTCTCCCTTGACGAGACCCTGGTCGCGGAAGGCGCATCCGAGGGCATCTGCCTGAAAATAATGAAGAAGAACGTTGTGAGAACTAAAGTATATCTCTTCCCGGCTATGCAGTATGCATCCCACATGGTGGTGGGGTCAGCTTTCTGAATATGTTCTCTCCACTACGCTCTATCCAGGGCATCGTCTTCGGATAACATGCAACTCATGTCTTTTTGCTCAACATCCGTGAAAAAAATTTCCGTGATTAGATAGATAGATAGATAGATAAACACTTTATTGTTAAAAACTTTAAAAACAAGTACATGAAAACAAGTACATTTCACAGTAATCAGCATAACAATAGGCGGATTAGATGTAAGACTTAGCAATAACTGTTATTATTCTAATTAAGATCTGTGGGTTTTGTCAATAAATGAAATAAAAAAAATACATCTTTCCATCTATTCTTGATTCTGCCTCTGGATAGGCATAGATCGGGGACAGAAAGCTCTAGTGCTTGTTTCCCAACATAATCTGATGCTTTTCTCATCACATGTCCATACCATCGTAGCCTACTCTTTTGCATCTTGTGGGCTATATCACGTACGCTCAGGCTTTCTCACACGTACGCCCAGGCTTCCTCGCACGAACTCGTTGTGGATTTTATTAATCACTAGCTGACCCGGCGAACTTTGTTCCGCCTTAAAGGAGCCAACCTTTAGGCGTAAATTGTGAGGTGGTAAGCCAGGACCGTCCAAAGAGTTTAAAAATTCAATTGGATAGTTGGTGGCTTCATCTTCATTTGTGACGCAGTCAATAGATTTGAATGAATGCATTGTTCCAATGATCTTATTATGAATTATGTAGTTTAGGTCATCTACATCTTTATTCTTAGCCGCTAAAATTGCTCGCTCACTCAACCATTCATTATTTTTGTAGTTAGAAATAATTTCTGGAAATACATTGTTGATAAGTTCGTCTTTTGATGAGACAAAATTACAGAAATTATTTGAAAATGATATTAATCCGCTCGATTCATCGACAGGTACTTGACCATTACCGATAGTCAGCAAATGCTCCGAGAAATCTTCAGCAGATGTATCATTAAGCAATGTAACTCTCATGTTTGTTGTCAGTTGCAGTTTCTTCACATAGCGCCATAGATTTGACGATTTGAGGCAAGCGTTTATTTCGTCGGCAGCCGTAGATCTTGGAATTACTGGCAGTATTTGGCAGAAATCGCCAGACAGTAAAATCATTGCTCCTCCAAAACATCTCGAGTCATTGCGTAAATCTTTTAATGTTCGGTTAAGTGCTTCTAATGCACGTTTATGCGCCATTGTGCACTCGTCCCAGATGATGATTTTCGATATCGCTAAAACTTTGCCCATTGATGAGTGTTTTGCAATATTACACGTTGGTTCTTCAATAGTTTGAAGATTTAACGGTAATTTGAATGCTGAATGAGCCGTACGGCATCCTTCTAACAATGTGGCTGCTATTCCAGAAGAAGCAACTGCAACCGCTATGTTAGATCTCGCCCGAACAGTTGCTAAAACTAATGACATGAGGAATGTCTTGCCAGTTCCACCAGGGGCATCTAGGAAATATAAACCACCATTTTCATCATCGATTGCCTTCATTAAAGTATCATAAACTTCCTTTTGTTGGTAATTCAACAGGGGTACTTTCGTTTGAACTACTAAATCTAATTCCTGGTGATCATATTCACGTTCCCGTTCCAATTCTCGATTAAATGCGTCATTCATTTCACGATATGGTGCTGGCATTTTAACCTGATTAATAAATTACCGCACATGAGGTAACACATATATTCGATCAAGAGTAAAGTACGATTATGTATCTCCTCATTCATCTCAATATCGTGATTTATTGAACTGACACGAATTTGATGTAAAATATCTTCTGACATATTATCCTTGTATTTGTGCCACAGGTTACATGGGTTTGATGGAAAACATGTCGAAATTATGATAGCGAATAATGTGCGTATCTGACTTGGAGATGCAGAGATAATTGCTTCAGCGATTGTCGTATCCCAATGACTATCGTTTTCTAATAACTTCAATTCTTCACATGCAGCACGATATGTTGGGAATATTACACCATTAACAGTTCGTAGTGACTCAAATGACGTTGGCCCACGCACATTTACCAGCAACAACCGCAAATAGAAACATTCATTATTCTTTGGATGAACTGTATACATACGACCAAGAGCATCAGTAGAACGCACATCTGGATACCCAGGAACCGCATCGCCTTGCTTCCGTCTTTGAAAATTCTTCGATGAAGCATTCCAACGTGGCATCTCCGAGTAAAGCAAAGTTCGTGCAAACTGATCGCTTTGGCAGATTGCAAAAAAACTGGTCAATGTAGTTGCTGGAGGTGTTTCAGCACGTTGCGTAGCATTCGAAGCCGTGAAATATACTCGTTGACCATTCTCCAGATGCACCGCCAAATGCGCAACAGTAGGATGACGTTCGTGAATGGGAAATGCGAATATACGCCAAATCGCTTCATTACAGTTCACATAACGACCAACTTGATAGCGTGAAATTTCATCGTTGGTATTCGACGATTATTTATTTTATTTATTTTCATGTCAAGTCACACGGGAATGCTGATAAAAAGTAAAAAAAAAAAAAGTAATAAAAAAAAAGTAAATAGATAAAAAGTATCCTATGTCCTTCTCCTGGCTCTAAACTACCTCCCTGCCAATTTTCAGCTAAATCGGTTCAGCCGTTCTTGATTTATAAGTGGAGTAACTAACACGACTTTCTTTTATATATGTAGATTTAATCATGCTTACACGTAATGTACCAGACAGGTAATAGAAATGTCTTACATAATTATTACATGTGCCCTGTGAGGGCGCTGCACGTTTTTAATTGGAGTTAGTCACTTATCCCTAGTCGTTTGATTATTATTTATTGTATACATTTATTATTTATTGTATAAATTAATTATTATTCATATTCATATTATTCATTAGTCTTGTGATTCCGCACATCCAACTTTGTGAGAACTAAAGAATTCTCTTTTTAATTTCTTGTCGGTTGCTACCATATTGGTACAAGGTGTGGCAACATTTTGGGACCTTTAGGGTACCTGTAGGAAAGGCACCTTTGCCCTCGCAGTGAGGAAGTTTTGTTCTTAGGAAATATCGTTGAATTATGAAAAAAATAAAAAGAGAATATTTGGATTTTGAAAAATTTTACAGTCTGGCTCAAAAACTTCAAAAAAAAACATGAGCTTGATCAACGCTATTTTCCATCAGAAATGTTTCCCTCAAAACCCATCAAATCAAATCGAAAGTTCTTAAGAAAATTCAAATAAACTTTTTTGCTCGGTATGCAACCGGCAAAAAAGTTGCACCGTCTAAAGGAGCCTAAATATTAATGTAATCACACTTCGTCAAAAAAATAACAATAATAAATATATTATGAAACAAGAATCCGTCATAGATTAAAAAAAATATCTAACCACCACGTTTTTATGGATTTAGAATGCATTGTCATCGAGTTGTGAGTTACCGTGAACGTTTCAGCAGGATAGCAAAACGGGAAGTGCCCGAAATTTGAGTTGTAAGATTCCACCCGGTACGACAGACAGGCAGAAAGACAGACAAACTAGAAAGCGACTTAATAAAAACGTGGTGAAATACTTCAAAACCATTAACCATTGTTAGTGAGTTGCGCGCATATAACCCAAAATGAACAAGCAAGTAGATGTAGACAAGAATAGATAAAAATAAATACGCCCGACGATCATACATAGATCCTGACCCCTAACTAGGATTTCCTGTATCTAGAGAACCAAGAACTACGAGGAGCATGGTCCCACAACACCCAGACGCGACCCAGATGCTTATGCTTTTTTCGGTGCAAAAACATTTTTCCCGTCGCAGGAATCGAATCCGCAACTTCGGTGGTGTATGAGATTTGAGCCAACCTGCCCAACCTGCTTCCTGCTTTGTCGAAGTTCGAGCAGGAAAATATCAATATGCAAGGTGTCGGACCTTGCATATTGATATTTTCCTGCTCGACTGCCCATGTACTTGCTCTACGATAAGATTTATCTTTATTATTAATGCAATTAACTCCAATAGAGAAGCATTTGAGCTATCTATAGGTCATTAGGTTGTCCAATTGCTTCACCTTGTAAGTAGCAGATTTACATTTTCTTTAACCGACTTCAAAAAGGAGGAAACTCTCAATTCGACGGTATACATGTTCTTTTTTTGTATGTTTCTTACGCGATTACTCCGCCAATTATGAATCGATTTTGATGATATTTTTTGTTTGGTAGGTCATACTTCAGAGGTGATCTTATATAAATTTTATCTAAATTGATTCAGCACTTTTTAAAAAATAACAAAATCAAAAAGTATGAGTTTAGTCTTGAAGTCAGTTCTTGTTTTTTTAATAAAAAAATATTATGGTATTAAATGTTCTGGGTGGCTCTGCAATTGTTATGGGCAGGCGAGATGCTTACCATCAGGTAAACGACCTGCACGTCTCGTCAAACAATTACATAAATAAAAATTCTGCTTTGCTCAGTTTAATACTACAATAAGGCACCAGAATTTTAGCTTGTTATATCACCTTACCCGTATCAGCAGCTCTTCATACGTGATGCTGATATCTTCATGTATCGAGCGTATGGCGACCCTGCCGGGGTACTTGTGGGCTGTCTTCGCCAGGACATCGCCCATAGTGGCCGTTGTGAGCGGCTCTGAGCCAGGATTGTGAAGGTAGCTAGCTGACACCTGGCTGACCCATCTGGAATTTAACAGAGGTTTAAGTAAATAACAGCCAACTTGTTATGGACAGGCGTGGCGCCTACCATCGAGGCGTACGACTTGCTCGTCTCATCACTCGGTTCCATAAAAAAAATACCTATCACATACGTAGATCCTGACCCCTAACTAGGGTTGTCTGTATCTAGATAAAGGCAGGCCTAGCGCACTCCGCACTGAAGGTACGAAGCTACAAGTACATAGCCGGACACCGACGGCGGGTCGCGCGTCGTTACACGTGCCGCGTCAGAAGAGATAAGAGCGAAAGAGTTAGAGAGAGATGCGCTCTGTAGGTTAATATGACTGGTAGGTATGCAGCGCTACGCGAGCTGAATTGAATTTTATTGCGTCATAGCAAGAGTCGCTATGTGTTTAAATTTATTTGCGGAGTGATGCTTCTGTCCCTTAGTATTCTGTGATGAAGGGAACCAGGAGCTGCGAGAACCAACAACACCCAGACACGAAGTAAGTACCTACTTGCGCATTTTTTGTGTGCACAATCATTTCCCGTAGTAGAAATCAAACCCGCAACTTCTATGGTATACAATCCTGCTAAGACAATCCGCGTAATGGACCCAGAAGTCTGCAACAAGTTACCCAATGACATTGTTAATACGAGTACATGTTACATAGATAAATATATTTAAAACAAAATTAAAAAGTTGGCTCTTAAAACAGTCATTTTACTCCTTTAAGGAATTAATAGACATGAAACCTTTATAAGATTTAAATATGATTTATTTAATATAATTTTATATTAACGGACATTTTAAATTATTATTATTATAATATTTTTTTATAGTGTTAATAATCCTGTGTTTACTGAATTGTAATGAATAATTATGAATAAATATATGTCTATGTCTATGTCTATACAAAGACTACATAAGACCACTAGACTGCGAATAAAGGGCCTATCAATAACATAAGCGGCTTCTACCCAACATTTTCTGTACGCTAAAAAAGTGTTGCACTACCTGTGAAAGGAGATTATCCTCTTTATCAGACAATCACAACCGCGTATCCTCCTTTTTATTGTTGCCAGTTTGAAAAATAAGCAATAACAACATAAGTTAATAACAACAGAAGGGCAGTTTTTTATTTATTAAACAAAAAATATTATACAAAACATATTTCTGTAGTACCACAAAACCACAGTAGGTTTGTCTTGGTACGCACATTCGCTTTCTACTGCCATTAAGAGTAAATTGGGTTGCGTACCCAAAGGGTAAAACGGGACCCTATTACTAAGACTCCGCTGGACGGACAGCGGAGTCTGTCTGTCTGTCTGTCTGTCCGTCTGTCACCAGGCTGTATCTCATAAACCGTGATATTTAGATAGTTGAAATTTTTAAAGATGATATATTTCTGTTGCCGCTATAACAAAAAATACTAAAAAAACAGAATAAAATAAATATTTAACGGGCTCCCATACAACAAACGTGATTTTTGTGTCGTTTTAATAGTGCCTTCCTGCACGAGCCCGATCGCACTTGGCCGGTTATTATTTACCCTCCCGATAGAATATTGAACACTATAGGTGTCAGGCAAATAATCGCCCCTAGTTAATTAGCGCCGTGTAGACAGAAACATGCAAATCCTTTATAATATGGTCTGGTATTCCATAACTATCAGCAATCGACCTTCTCAGGCTCGTCTAATCTGTTTAAAACTCGTCTTTCCTGTACACCGGCATCTCATCATGTGCGTATAATTATTAGAACTGGTGTGACTGTTTATAGCACGATAATGTACATAGAATGGGTATACATGTACCTAAATAAAATGGGTAGGTATATATCAGTCCATCACGTTCCCACGCTGGGACACGACCGATTTTTTCATTGAATTTTAATTCTTAAACATGCCGGTTTCCTCACGATGTTTTCCTTTAACGTTTTTTTGAGCGTTTTTCTATTTGGGCCTGCTCTACTTAAGCTCATTTCCACTATCCAACGGTGGTATAGGTATAATTTAATCAGTAGATTACGAATTAGAGTTAATCATTTCATTGCCCCATAATTTACGATAAAAAGAAACTGATACAGGGTGGAATAGTTCCTCTATTTGATCCGTCCACGTAAATAGGTATATTATGATAGCAATTTATAATCAACTAGCTGCGCCCTGCGGTTTCACCCGCGGTTTTTCGGGATGTAAAGTAAAATGTGTTAGCCAGGGTATAAGCTATCTCCATACTAAATTTCATCCCAATTCGTTTAGCCGTTGCAGCGTGAAAGAGTAACAAACATACATCCATGCAT
This sequence comes from Petrophora chlorosata, assembly GCA_951640565.1. Classification (NCBI taxonomy): domain Eukaryota; kingdom Metazoa; phylum Arthropoda; class Insecta; order Lepidoptera; family Geometridae; genus Petrophora; species Petrophora chlorosata. The sequence continues at coordinate 4,142,789 of OX621197.1, read as the reverse complement.
TCTTACAAACCTTCGCGTTTATAATATAAGTAGTAAGTAGGACTAATAGCCAAAACCCGTGACTTCGTCTGCATAGAATTCGATTTACAGTCGTTATCGTTTTACCGGGCTGAAATGTGTCCATGTCCTATTTTATGAACTAAAAAAAACTTTGTACTTAATAAATTTCATCAAAATCAATAAACTTTCGAATTTATAATTCTTGTAAGATTCTAGAAGATTACAGTCAATAAAACCTTTGCGAGTGTGAGGTTTATACATCATCTATCCATTCTGAAACGCAATAAAAATATCTAGTGTAATTCCGCTGAATGTTATGTAGGTTGTTGTTGCATTATATTATGTGTGGGGGTAGATAGCAAATGTAAAATGAATTAAAAATAAAAATATACTATCTGGATCAGCACAGACATAGTGAGAAGACTCAAACGGACAAAACCTTTTGAGTTAGTGTAGTGAAGTGACAGTGTATTGTAGTATAATAGTGCTACCCATAAAAAACACAAGAACATAGCGTCTTCGCCTTAATAGAGACAGTAAGAAAAGTGTTAATGGACACATTCTTAGTTTTACTCTACTTAGCAACTTAAGTTAGATTCAAATTACTTATTAGTCTTATTAGGCTATATTATAATGTTTTTGAGGTGTCTTATTAAGAAACTTCATTAGAAAAAAAAATCTGGATCCGTTCTACAAAAACTTTTCAGATTTAGTCCGTCGTCGTAGTTTTAACCAACTTTTTTACAAGCTTTTATTATACGTGCCATGTTTATTATTTGGGTGAAATCTAGTGAGATCATCAGAACCACTTCCTCTTGAAATTTTGCACGCCTTAGACTTCGAAGATACATCAGAATTGAAGTCTGTATTTTTTGTTAAAAAATGTTCTTTTAAACAGACCTTATATTGTTTATCCTCGACTTGACACACAACTGAGCACTTATTCTCCACATAACCACTGACCGCGAGCTCGCACAGATAAACACTGGCGCGCCGACACCCACTCCGCGATATGTTTATCGGATAAATAATTACAACTCTTATCACACTGGTAGGACGAGTAGGTAATTATAATTTTCGATGACATTTATATTTCATTCATTCATTGACGTGAGCCTCTGTGGTGTAGTGGTTGGGTAGGTTAGCTTAAATCTCATAAACCACTGAGGTTGCGGGATCGATTCCCGCGACGGGACAGATGTGTACAGAAAAATAAAGCAAGCATGTGTTTCGTGTCTGATTGTTGTGGGACCATGGTCCTCATAGCTCCTGGTTCCCTAGATACAGGGAATGCTAGTTAGCGGCCAGGACCTGTGACTCAAACCGTACATAGTGAGCCCTATACACCAAACTTACCACCACACATCACACGTCTGAGTCAGTCTCTACTAGCCGTAGTAATTAGGAGTGGAGCATTATTTGCTCAAAAGGCATTTGAACCAGCGCCTATTGAAATATTAATTCACTTGCCTAGACTTTTTGGCCACCGAGCATTGTGCCCGACCAACAAATATTTTCCTTTATTTTTTTTGGACACAGCGAAGTTACACAAATATGGGCAAAGCATTATTTCAGATATTTTACCAAAAAAAGAGCATCATTAATCATTTCCTATTAGTTTGTCACCGTCACATGTTTTGCCTATTGGAACGGTCCATTCTTTACTTTCCCACACACCTTTATTCGTACTTAGCTGTAACGGTGAACTTACACCCATTACAAGTGTCGGACCACGGTCAAAGCATATTCTTTCAGTATCTGATCTTGGCGCGGTGGAATCGAGGCCACCCGCCGCCCACCGGAAGCGGCGTGGGGCACGCGACGTCGCGCCCTCTAGCGGCGGACGATGCAAATTCCCCACTACCTGGTTTAGCGGTACGCAGATGAACAGTACGTGAGGTTGCGGGCTGATGGCGGCTGGTGGTCGTGGATGGTGGTAGATTTCTCGAATGCGAGAGGCCGTCTCGGTGGGTATCACCGCTTTGCCAGTTATTCTGCCGCCAAGCAGTAGTGTGCAAGCATTACTGTGTTCCAGTTCGAAGGGCATTTACTGGCTGATTGTCTCAGGGTGACGAGCGCAGTGCAGCGCAGATTTTGTAAAACAAAGCTCTGGGTGGTGCTGTTGTTGTACTGTTATGGTCAGGCGTATTGCTTACAATCAGGAGAACGACCAGCTCGTCTCGTAAATCAGTTACATAAAAGTATGGCCATGTTGGTGGGTGTGTCACTTTTGAGGCTGTAAAACTAATGACGTCGTAGACACGAGAAGAAAATACGATGGTAATTCTAACTAAGCTTGCCATTACATCGACCCAGGACATTTCACAGTAATACGTGCAATTGTCTTTAACAGTTTAAAAATAAATCTCTCCACGTTTTGTTTCTGCCTAATAGTGAACGTTACGAAACTCAAGGACATCAAGTCCGTTAAGACGCATTTGTGTGCGTCAGCTAGGTCTAGAAAAACGTCTTCATCTTTGAAACTGTAGTATACTGGTCTGATATGATCTGGGGGGAAATGCGTTCCATGTGTGCCCGTAGCTCCTAAACAAGGTCGCAGGGTCGGGAAGTACTACAGCTATTAATCTATTTTCTAATGCTAATTTCTGCCGTGGTGTGAGGAAGCTTTGCGAACCGTTTGACGCATAGGCATTTGTTTGTATAACTGCAAAGATATTAAATGCTTTCTACTTGCCTCTAAGCGATACGTGTTTCGCTTGCCAGCCGGTCCTTTGCCGTCGAAAATACGAAAGTAAATTAAATGTACGTATATTCATTACTTAATTAAAATGTTCATCAATGAAATGTACGTTTATTTAACGAATGAATGGCGCTGCGATAATATTTGCTATATCGATTACTGGAAGTAGAGCAACCATTGTCGAAGAAAGCACAATCATCATTGTAATTATTTAAATTGAATTCACAGCCGCTGCTGAAGCTTATAACACAAAATAAATATTTTTAACACATGAAAAAATTGCAGTACGTCCTAGACATAGTAAGACATACTCGTATGTAAAGTATTTCATCATCAATCCGATCACCTTCCCATTTTAGCTTAATTTAAATTTTGAAATAGGTATCTTTTAACAAACGCCTAGATGTACTCGTTCAAAAGCTCCTTTGTTTCCCGTTTCAGTTGTCAGGACACAAATAATTCGATAAAATGCTGAAAAAAGTTCCCTCCGTCTCCAGGATGACAACTCCATCCCTCCCTCGAAAAAATGGGTCAAATGCACGGGACATTCTGAGACGTCGCCCACCAGTTTTGTTTGTAAATCCAGGCGGGTTCGCCGGCGCGTTTATTTACTCGAATCATGCAAGAAGTCGGCTGGAGCTCGCTACGCAACGCGCCGCAGTCATGCTCCGCCCGCCCTGCGAGCCGCACCGCCCGAGCCATGGCGCGCCCGAGTAGTGCCGCCGAGTGAGCCCGGGATATGATACCATGTCGCAGGCCGCCGGCAAGAAAGGCGGCAAGGGCCCGCCGAAGAAGAATGCCGACGATGACAAGACCGTGCCGGCCAAGGTCGCAGAGGAGAAAGATGAGACGTCTTCCATCAACGGTGATAAGAAGGAGATCAAGGAGAACAATGGTGCCGAGGTGCTGGTCAAGCCGCCCAGCGCCGGGGTCAACATGCGGGAGGTGGCGGCGAAGATCCTGGTGCTGGCGCAAAAGGGGGAGTGGCCCGCCGTGGAACAGACCCTCAAGGTCCTGGAGAAGCTGGTGGCGGCGGGCGGCGAGGACACAGTGACAGTGCCGATGGCGGGCATCCTGGACTCGGTGAGTACTATATGTAGCAGTTTGAAGGTTACAGAAATGGTTACTTTTCTTTTTTTGGTTTTGAACCGTGGTGTCGCGTCGCCCCCGTTACGGCATGCCAAGGATTTTCTGATTATGGGTTAAGTTTAGTTTTGTTTTTGTTGAAAGTAGAGACGAAACCTTGATTCGGGCGTAATTTAGTGTGAGTGATACATCATAGTAAGATGGAGAATAGTATTAAGTAGGTACCTGTAAGACTTGAACCTGTGTTAAGCCAGAAAACGGAGCAATAGAAAATACTGTGCAGAATGTAATAAGATCTTCATTTCATTATATTAAACCAACTATAGCTAATCAAACACATGTCTTCTGATGGCATAAGGTGGACTGAATTGTCGACGATGTACGAGTACGGTTGGTTTTTAGATGGGTGCACCAAATCGTGTCATCACACATTCTTATTTTCTAAAGTACATATTTATTTATATTTAGTCGAGTTAGCATATTAAAATAGTGGTGTGTTTAAGAAAACTCGGGCAGTTCCGTTTTTGATAGAAAAATGCGAGGGCAATACGCTTGGCGCGCTCACGAATAGTGCCGACCATTCAAGGATGTCGCGAACCAACCGACGGCGACCGACGGCGACGGGCGGTAGTCACAAACGATTTGAAATATAGGGTGGCCTAGGCATAAATTAGGTTATGTTAGGTGTACTTTGGGAATGTCTGTTGTCATGAATAATTTTGCCTAACGATTAACAAAAAGAAAATGAACGGACATTAAAAGCTTGACAATTGTCTACTATGGTGAAATAATGGTTATGATATTTTATTATCATATTTATTCTGGCATTATAAGCAGTACCTATCACTGTTATAAAGAAGAAACGTAACATTAAAAAAAATATGCCAGCACGCAAACAATTTTAAGACTTATTGGACACTAATTAAGAGTATGATAGGATGGTCCTACCGTATCTATGACTTTCTAGAGATTGCTGTAGTATCACATAAAGAAATCATTATGTATTCCATAACATTGTTTTTGATTATAGCTATTGATAAGTAGCTTTTATTTAAACATGGATAATGATTTTTAATAAGGTATTCTACTATGTCAACAGATAAGCTAAAAGCTTTGATAAGTAAGAGAGTACCTAGTGATAAATCTGTCGAACATTGTATAAAAACGACTCTGCTTTGTGTTTTGGAATTACATTAAAAATAACTTTAATTTTCATAATAGTTTGTTTTTATTTTATTTTTAAGCTATTGCATAGCTTCTATCGCGGGCCTTGTGCGTGGGAGACCGAATCCAGAAATTCCGTAAAGAAAATAACCTAACACCCCCCCACTCTGAATGCTATGCAATAGCTTTACCGCGGCAGTCTCCGAGTGCCACACGTTTTTTTTTTTAACAGATACAATGTAAGCTTGAGTACCTAATTCAATGCAATGTGAATAAAACGTGTTATTTTTTCTGGCGTATGTATGCTTTTTTGATATATTTAAAGTCCACTTATTTCAGAATGTTACCGATGAATGATAATGAATGAGAATGTTGAACATTACCTTAAGGCCTAGTGAATAGCCAAAAATACCCGAGATAATGAGAGAATGAAGATGAAGAGAAATGAAAAGATGAAGAATGATGAATGAATGATGGATGAAGAGATGTAAGCCTCTGTGGCTTCCATGGACGGCCATTATGTCATGTTAAAAATAATGTTTTGCATAAAACTTTTTTTGACCAACTAAAATAGATTTATGTCCACATGTAATTCTACATATTAGTAGTTAGTATTTACATATAGATTTGTCTGTGACATTGATAAACAATCCATTTCTATCTATTAACAGCAGTAGGTATAAAGTGTTGGTATATGTTATAATATATTTTATTTGTATATTGATTAACGAATTCTGGTGCACAGCCGGCTTTACCAGATAAATGCAGTGACACAACAATTTACACACATCAAACAAATATACACACCTAATGCTATAGGTGTATATGATGTATGTATAGGTGTATATGAACCCCGGAAAATCATTTTTCTTCTATAATATTTGAATATAAATGTTTTCAGTTAAAAATATAAAATTATGCTCAAAAATATATTTATATGAATTGATTTCGACTCATTGAGTTTTATTTTCCACTTTGTCGTCCAATCAAATATGGTGTTGATGGATTTTTGTACCTTTACCACTGCCTCCTCTTGAGTGAACCCTGTAGCCATGATAGCCGTGTCATCTGCAAACGTTGCAATGGTGTTTTCTTCTAACTCTGGGATATCACAAGTGTACAATAAGTAGAGGACCGGACCTAGTACACTCCCTTGTGGTACTCCAGCTTTTATTGGCTTAAGTTCTGAATAAGCATCGTCTTGTCGTACTCTGAACATTCTCTGAGTTAGATAGGAGTGCAAGAGATCTGCAAATTGATGTGGCAGCATATTCTTTAATTTAAATATGAGGCCTTTATGCCACACCTTGTCAAAAGCTTGTGCTACGTCTAGAAAAACCGTAGAGCAAACTTTTTTTTCTTCTAATGCTTTTTCTATAATGTTGGTGATTCTGTGGACTTGGTCTATTGTGGAATGCTTTTCTCTAAATCCGAATTGATAATCAGGGATAAGGTTTTTTTCTTCAATGATGGGCTTCATTCGTCTTAACAGTAGTTTTTCAAATAATTTAGACATTATTGGTAACAGAGATATCGGTCTGTATGATGAAACATCATGAGGTGGTTTACCAGGTTTGGCTATCATTATGACTTCGGCAACTTTCCACATATCAGGTACGTATCGGAGTCTAAACGTGGCATTGATAAGAGTGGTAAGTTTAACAATCGCTTTACGTGGGAGATTTTGCAGTACTTCTCCAGTAATAAGATCGTATCCAGGAGATTTGTTTCGGTGCAGTTGTTTGATACTGTTAAATACCTCTTTTGGTGTGACGAGTCTTATGTCTAGATCATAATTCAATGTTTCGTTTATCGAAACTTCATCAGTGTTTTCTTCATCAGTTTGAAAGATTTGCTCCAGGTGCTGTGCAAATCTAGCTGCCTTTTGTTCATTATTTATTGCCCAGCTTCCATTGGCTTCTTTAATTGGTGGTGTCTGCATAATAGGTTTTTTTAAATTTTTGATCGTTTTCCAAAGCGAGTAATCTGTTGTACGATCACTTGTTAGTTGACTTAGGTGAGTATTCATAGTTTCGTCATTAAACTTCTGAATTTCCCTCCTAAGCCTTTTTGTAAGATTATTCAAAACATTCTTCTCCTGTGGAGCTCTCGTTATATGCCATTTCTGCCTTTGTTTTCTTTTTTCAAATATGAGGTTTCTTATTTCCATGGGATAGTAGTTACTCCTGACAGGTATTTTAACTTCAGGCGTATTCTTCCAGGCGCATTGTTGGATAACTGCTATGAATTTTTTTACGTCATCTTCTAGCTGTTGTGGGGTTTTGAGAGAAACTTTTAAGTCAATCATAGAATCTAAATCTTGTTTAAAGCTTTCCCAGTCCGTGTTCTTATTTGTCAAAGTAGGGTTATTCTCTCTCTGTACAACAGTTTCACTTAGTGTTAAAATTATAGGTGAATGGTCTGAGCTCATATCATAGCCTTCCTTAATACTAAGAAAACTAGGTGATATATTTTTATAAATGAAAAAATCTATGAGGTCTGGAATCTTTTGTTGATCAGTTGGCCAATATGTCGGCTTCCCAGTCGATATAACATTGCATTTGGTATCTCTTATGGCGCATAGTAATTCCTTTCCTTTGGATGTGGTAAGTCTAGACCCCCAGAAGGTATTCTTAGCATTAAAATCGCCTCCCAGTAGGAATCTGTTACCAAGTCCTTTCAAAAAGTCCCTGTACTGGTCAGCTTTCAGCGCATACTTAGGAGGGCAGTATATTGCTGATATGGTGACAGGATAACGTTTAGTTCTAATACAGACAGCAACAGCTTGTAGATGTTGTTCTTCATGCTTATATTCTTCATAATGGTAGATGTTTTCCTTTATTACGACCGCACTGCCTCCCCTAGCAGTGTTATCGGGATGCAACGCATGATATGTTTTATAGCCTTTGATTTGGATGAAAGATTCTCTGGTGAAGTGGGATTCGGATATAAGACACACGTCAATATTTTCTGTAGATAGGACTGCCTGTAGTTCATACCGATGCTGAAGGAGCCCATTTGCATTCCAAGCCATAATTTTTAGTGAATTAGTCATTTCAATTGTTTTGATGTAGCTGTTTTGGTGCTAGTTTCAAGTTTCCTTAAACGCTCGTCAAATGAGGTCATTAAATTTAAGATTTTATTGAGTTTTTCATCCACATCTGAGCCTGTGTGCTTAGGTTGCGGTTGGACTTGTGGTTTAGGCTGAGTTCCTTTTGCGATTTGTGCAAAAGAAATATTATTTTTTACTATTTGGCTGGCACTAGATGTTTTCGATTTATTTGCACTTGGAACCTGAATGGTGGGTACAGAAGCATTTTTCTTTGCTAGCTTATTTTTTATATTCTGTAGTTCTTTGGCTACTATACACCCTCTGTAGTTGGCAGGGTGTGGTTCACCGCAGTGGACACATTTTGGTTTGGCTTCTGCTGGTTTGGTGCACTCTCTAGTTAAGTGCTTACCTGTGCACTTCACGCACCTAGGTTCCTTAGAGCAGTATTTCTGTGTATGGCCATATGCTTGGCACTTCTTGCATTGTGGAATCAGTTTCGATGTTTTTACCGGTTGTATATCCACTTTGCAACCCAGTATTGACTTTATTCCATAGATTTTGTTTATATCTTCATCTTTTTGGAATGAAAGCATAAACATATTAAGTGGTTCCTTACTCCTCCAGCTGAGTTTGTTAACCGCATTTAGAATTTTGTATCCTTGAAGAATTAAATCTTCAGCTATTCTTTCAGGCAAGCACGAAGAATGTAGGTTTTTAGCCATCACTCTAATTGGTCTGTCCTGTTTATTTTCGTAGGAGTGCCAGCGGCAGTTGTTTTGTAACAACAACTTGGTAATGGCCCTGTATGAGTCGTCATTATTGGCGTTTATTTTAACGCTCTCTCCGCTCATCATCTTTACGATAAATGCGTCTTTTGGTGCGCTCGTCGAGATGAGATCGTAAAATTTTTGGTAGTCCTTGATGTTTTCGACTACTATGGGTGGTGGTAAGGGTGTTTTCTTAATTTTAGGCTTTACTATGGGTTTTTGGCTGGAGTCATCTCCTTGTTGTGGGGACAGTGATATATTTAACTTCCTCTTCTTCCTGCTTTTTTGTCGCACCCACTCAGTTTCTCTTACGAGATCTTCTTCGTCGGTCTCATACTGGACTGCTGCAGAAGGGACCTCGCTCCTAGGATGTTTTTCATGCTGGGTTTCATTGTTCTGCTGTTCCTTTCTCTGTAGTTCTTCAATCTGACCTTTGAGCTGTTTTACCAAACTCTCTAGTTTTTTGCGTTCTGCCTTTTCCTTTTCATAATGTTGGAACAATATATGTTCCGTTTCTGTATTGAGCGTTATTGACGCATGACTTGGCGAAGCCATATTTACAAGGTATGGCTGCGCCTTAACAATTGTTTATATAAACAACACACACTTAATAACTGGGTCATTGCGATGACCGCAGAATCTAGACGCGCGCGACGGTACGCGGCGTAGGTAGCAGCGTCAGCGCTTTGCCCGAGCACGAACTAGAACAAGAGCGCGACGCGACCTTTCTCTGCGGAAGTTGAATGATCACTCATTCAAAGATCACTCACTCAAAGTGGAAAATAAAACTCAATGAGTCGAAATCAATTCATATAGATTTTACGAACAAAAAAACAAATTACCATCCGGTGTACATCAATAACAAGACGGTACCGTACGAAAATACAGCCAAATACCTTGGCATGACATTAGACGCAAAGCTTCGCTGGAAGGCACACGTCAAAAAGAAACGAGACGAACTAGAGCTTCGCTATAGGAAGATGTACTGGCTACTTGGAAAACACTCTACGATGTCAGTGCACAATAAAATATTACTCTACAAACAAGTCCTCATGCCAATATGGACTTACGGTATCCAGCTGTGGGGATGCACCAAACAAAACAATGTTGCAATCATACAAAGATTTCAAAACAAAGTGCTTAGGGGTATCGTAAATGCTCCGTGGTACATAAGAAACGATGACCTCCATAGGGACCTGAAAGTGGACCTCGTTAATAGTGTAATTAAAAAGTTCGCCGAAGCTCATGAACGTAGACTTCACCATCACGTGAACGTCGAGGCTATCCAGCTCCTCGACAACACAGACCTAGTGAGAAGACTAAAAAGGACAAAACCTTTTGAGTTAATTTAGTGCAGTGACAGTGTGTCGTAGTAAAGTTAGTGCTACCCGTAAAGAACACAAGAACATAGTGACTTCGCCTTAATAGAGACAATAAGAAAAGTGTTGATGGACATATTCTTAGTTTTACTCTACTTAGCAGTTTAAGTTAAATTCAAATTACTTATTAGCCTTATTAGGCTAGATTGTAATGTTAATGAAGTGTCATTTTGTGACACGACATTATAAAAAAAAAAAAAAAAAAATATATTTGCTATTTTGAGTTCAATTAAGGAGCTGCCAGCCGACCGATCTATTTGACTCATCACAAAAAACAATTATACACACAACGTGTCCGTGTGAGAAGCTATATAAATTCAAACAAGTTGTTCATTTGTTTTGTTTTTCTCAGTGAATGTGAGCTATGCGTATGGGAATTCCATTGACCGTTGAACAGACCGTCGCCTACAACGGTGAAAATTGTGCCAAGTTCGGCTGGTCAAAGGGCCGGCCGGCATCTTCCAGTGTGAGAATACTGACGTATATAAATATTTTTTTAAAATCTATATAAATTTGACTTGGTAATTTACCAAAAAAAAATGCTTTGAAACAAATTTACAAAATAAAATTTCATTTGTCCAACAAAATTTCATTTGTCTGGTTCGATATCTTGGTAAAATCCAGCGGTGTCTTTTCCATTCTGTTCATTACAGAACCGGTAAAAATGCCCATCTATAGTTTCTAAAAGCAATAATCACGTATGCAAAATGTAGTGGTTAAACATATTCTGTTATGGGTTTCAAATGGATACCCATTTGAAAAATAGAATGAAAATTTATATTAATAGATAGATAGATGAACGCTTCATTGCAAACATTAAATTACAGATAAAAACAATTAAAATAAGTGTTACGATCGGCGGCCTTATCGCTAAATCTCTTCCAGGCAACCTTAGGATAATAATATTACAATATTACAATACAATATTGGATAATATTACCAGACCCCGACACTTCATACAAATTCGCCGAGCTAACTGTCTAATGCATCTACTGGCGCACCGGCCTGTCCGCAAACGTTTTGTGTGTGTTCGTAATTATTGTAGGGATGAGCTAATACCAATCGAGCGCGACAAGGACAACGCTATACGTAAGCAACCTAAGTGTTTCTCTTTCACACCTACCATCGCTTGGCTGGGAGACGCGAAAAAAAACGGAAGAAAAAACCAACCAATCCCCGATTTTTATTTGTGTAAGTGCTTTCTTTGCTGGATGCAAATAAAGCATACTAATACATATAAAAATAATACACAAAACAATAAGGAACCATTTTGTTTTAGGTATATTAATATTGTATCATAGTCAATATATTGAATTTTAATAAAAAAAGAGATAGGCAGACCTCCGTCAGTCAGGTCAGGTCCTGGTCAGCTCCACCGTCTTCAGCCGTTCTCCGTCTTTTTAACCGACTTCAAAAAAGGAGGAGGTTCTCAGTTCGGTTGTATTTTTTTTATTTTTTATGTTTGTTACCTCAGAACTCCGTCATTTGTGAACCGATTTGGAAAATTCTTTTTGCGTTGGGTTCAGTATAGCTACGAAGTGGTCCCATATAAATTTCATCGATATGTGACTTTGGACTTCGAAGATACATTGAAGTCGGTTTTTGTTTTTTTCTAAAAATTAATTATTCTCAATGTTTCGTCCATATGTCAAAGTCAAATATAGTCAGCCGGCCGGCCTGAGTGTCGCTTCTTTACGTAGTAATATTTAGTTTTCTTTGATATTACGATTTATTTTATAATTTGTGTGTACTACAGTCTTTATCTATCTATAGGTATATATCTATCTCTTATTATGTCCATAATTTATCGAAGTGCAGCATAAAATAAATCAAACAGCATTATTTTAGCAGCGTTTTATTTATAAAAAATATTAGTATGTTATTCATATGTTAACGAACTCACAAAACGCTCAAATCCAGTGCATCTAGCACTGGATTTGAGTATTTAAATATATTGTTTACTTTTGCGTGGCGATAAAGAATTTAGTCTCCAAGTTGCTTGACTTTACCCACCCGAGACCTAGAGTTATGTACCTACTGTAGTCTTCAAATGTAGTTTAATATAGATACATTCGTGGAGTACCTTCACCTGCCTCGTACCGGTACGGTATATGACATGATGCATCGAACTCCGAACAGCGGGTGCATTGATTTATCATAACCCATCAATATCAAATAATTGTACTTAGATACTTTTTTTTAACAGGCGTATACCTTTATTAGTTTAAACATTCTACACAATACAATACAATACAATAACACTTTATTACACACAAAATAAACAAACAATACAAAAAAGAAAGAAATAATAATGACAAAAACAAAAAATTGAGGTACAATGGGCGGCCTTATTGCACATACACTCTACTTACTAAAAGTAAAGGACAAGTAATTTGACAACCTATTGTAGATACTTAATAATATTATTAGGTATAATAATATATCTGGATAAGTCGAGTATGGACAATGACGGAACCTGCAATATATAAGTACCACAAAATGTATGTGACAAGTCTTACTAATTGGTTATTTGGGAGAAGACAAAATAGAGCCTGCATTTAGGCCTTATTGCCTCTATGTCGATGTTGATTTTCGACGTTTGATTTGGAAGGTCTTCAATTACAATTTTTTATTAAAATTTCTTTTTTGACTTGGCCGTTGCGTTGGCTAGAGAGGCTTGAACCCATCGACCTGATATGTTTAACCCAATACAAGGTTATATCACCTTTATGCAAATATAGCAAAGTTCTCAGTTTCAGCAATGTCGTGATATTAGATTGTTATTCTATCAGATTTATAGGTTTACTACCGACCCATGGTGACTTCGGACGGAGGCAACTTACATTAAATATATTAATGTGTTTTAATCATCATCATCATCTTGAACGAAGAAAAAAGGCGGATGGAATATCGCTAAGCAACAACTGAAACATAGCAATGGCGGTGGCGTTATGTTTGTTTGAGTGGACGTAGGGCAGTTGTCAAGCCGATGTAACGGCCAATTGGCATATCATGATGTCAATGTGTGAGTGAGGCTTGTGTACGAACAGGCCATAGAGGCATAGCTTGAGTGCTTCACTTTTGAATTTGGCAACGAGGCGTCCGCCTTTTTTATGCGTTCAAAATCGTCAATTCAATTGACCACTACGGTGACTTGACAATCTAACGCCATTCATCCCGATTCTTCTCTTCTTTGGTGTGGATGTGTAGTTGTGTATAAACAATTTTAATAAAATAATTTACTTTTGTGGCCATTCCCTTTCTGAGCCAGTCATGTTCAAGCCTTACTGACATGTTTTTCTCATTATTATTAGGTATACCAGAAATTTATAGTATTTATAAACTTTTTTTGTGAACCTCTTTGAGAACCTTTCTAAACAAGGAGTTTATATTTACTTAACTTTTTCTTTCGTCCTTTTTTTCTTTTTTCTTTCGTCATTATTTCTAACCATGAACAACTTTGTACTATACTATAAGAACTTCTTCTTTGTACTGTAGGAAAACTGAAAACAGAACTGGAAAGAGATTATCTTTGACTTACAGTCGTCACTGTATTTTCGAATGTACTTACCGTGAAGTTCACATTGTATTTTTACGACGTATTTCGTCATATATGACTCATATTATAGCGGAATACTTAGATTCACAAGTTCGTACTTGCCATATTTATGATTTACTGTTGTACTTTATCAGCCTTTTATCATGGAAATGTCGGAAGTTATCAGCAGAAGTATACCGCGAAAATTCTAGATTATATTATCTTTCCGAGTGCATTGCATCTAACTGAAGCCATTTAGATAAGTTAAATAAAATGCACATAGTGGAAAATTAATAGAATAGCTCCGTTAAGCACATAATGACATTGTAAACCACCGTGCAATATGTTTGCATTATTCCCTTTTTTATGTAACTAGGTGACGAGACGAGCTGGTCGTTTGCCTGATGGTAAGCAATACGCCAGCCCATAACAATAACAGCACCACCCAGAAATTTATTTTGTAAAATCCTGCGCAGCGTTAGCTGTTGAGTCTCATAATGCCCAGTAATTTTGCTGATTCTCCCTGCACGGTTGTCTGGAAGATATCGCTTTTAGTGATAAGACCGCCAATTGTTACACTTTTGTTAAGTTCCTTTTATTGTTAATTTTATGTGTGTGTGTGTGTGTGTGTGTGTAAAGAGTACTTATTTTTTTCCATTTTATTTCATTTTTCATGATTAGTGCTCCAGACTATTCAGATGAAAAAAATAGATATAAAATAAATAAATAAATAGATGAAAACTTCATCTGAATAGTCAGTGACCTGACTTAGTTACGAATTTAACATTTTGCTTTCCATTGCTATCTAGTTTCACAAGTCCCTGAAACAGGCAAAATTGCCTATTCCTCAAAATAATGAGCATTTTTCAACAAAATTTACCTCCCCATATCTAGAACCGTTTCTTTAATATCTTGTTATCACGGAAGAGGGACATTATCGACAACATCATAGATCGGGCTTACTCATTGAATCTACCAAAATATTATTTGCAAATAAGTAAGCAGTCTGATAACTTCTTAAACATACTAAAATTCTTAATAAATTAAAGTTTAACTTCTTAATTAAAACAAAATTACATATATTTCTTTCGTTTTATTTGAATGTCATATTACGGCCTCATTCGTGATAAAAACAATATTGGTAAGCTAAATTAATTAATTTACCTTGCTATTGACTGATTGAGCTAATGCTTGGAGTATTAAGTAATTAAATTAGGATGTTATTTAATTAACACATATTGATATACCTAAGTGTGTACCCATACCCTAGTGTGCCCCGGACACCCGTTTAAATCTTTTACTTGACGAGAAGATTCTACCGGAAGTGTCGGTCGGTCGGTGTCGAGAGTATAGTCGCCACACGGAATTTTTTTTAAGGAAAAATTGTTTTTTAGGAAAGTTAAAACTCGTAAGAAAGGAATTGAATATTTAATTAAGTACCTATTTAAACGTTGAGTATTTTTTTTAAATTTAATTTCCAGTTTATATAAACAAAATGCATTAAGCTCCCTTGTGACCAAATTAATTCTATCTAGCCAACTCTTTCCGAGCACAAACCGTTACAGACAAACACAAAGAACTCGCTTTTCGTGACTTAAAAGCTGTGAAGGAAAAAGTGAACGCTGTGCAAAGAACTCACGGGCTGTATGTTCGATATCTTGGCAACCGTCGCGTGCCGGCCGCGTCTCCAAGACATCTTTCCACGTTTTTATTGCCGGGGGGTCGCGCTTCATCGATCGCGATATGGCCACGTATGATTTGTTTTGATATTTCGCTTAAGTACATACCTGACTGGATGTGTTCTTAAGAAATTTCAAGTCTTATGATCAAAGAGAATGCAAGCTTATGATTTTCAAATAGCTTCCAACGAAACTAATCACACTTTTTGAAAAATGACAACTAGCCCCAAAACACTACACCCAACGGAATTACGTTTCATTATGTATTGTACGTTTTAAACATTGACTCTCCGATAAAACTTAATCTAAGCTTGACTCACATGTTTTTTATTGTTAAAAACCACTGGAGGTAGGTTTCCGTATGCGAGAGGCCGTCTGGGTGGGTACCACCGCTTTGCCAGTTATTCTGTCGGTAGTACGCAAGCATTACTTTGTTCCGGTTTGAAGGGCATTGTAGCCAGCGAAATTACTGGGCATTATAAGATTTAACAGCTATTTGTCTCAGGGTGACGAGCGCAGTGCAGCGCCGCGCAGGATTTTGCAAAACAAAGTTCTGGTTGGTGCTGTTACTTTTATGAGCAGGCGTATTGCTTACCATCAGGTAAACTACCAGCTCGTTTCGTCATTCAGTAACATTAATAATTCATTTTTGAACAAAAAAAACCGACTTCAGTTCTGATTTATCTTTGGAGTTCAAGGCCGAATATCGATGAAACTTATATGGGACCACATGGAAGCTGAAAGTAAAAAAAATACCAAATTAGTTTGTAATCGCGTAACAAACATACAAAAAAAAAACAAAGCAAAAACAACATGCAGTCGAATTGAGAACCTCCTCCTTTTGAAGTCGTTTAAAAAATACCGGCCTGCTTTAGAGATTTTACTAAAACAATTTTGTTTGTATACGAAAACGCGTTCATTTATCCGCCATAAAAACCAATGTGGTCACATCGGTAATGACTGCCAGGTGGTGTAAATACATTCAAGAATTTGCTAGAAGGACCTACATTAGGACCGAAAGGCTTAGGAATAATAGTAACTGGAAATACATCGGTGAATGAGTACAACGTTGTCTATGTAATGCAAAACACGGACTGTTGTATAGGAGGTATATGTCAAACTTTTTCTATTGTTTTCTTTATTATCAAATACAAAGCCAAATATCAATTATTAAATAGGCACAAAAATGCACTTTTATAGGTCATAAACACATGATACAAATGAAATTAAAAATATGTTAAAAATTGTAACTCATGGTTACATGACTTTTAAAAAGGAAAGTATGTTTACCCATTTCTTTCCTATATCAAATTAAAGTCCTAGTGCAGAAAAGAAATGTGAAAACTGACTCTACCAGTGCTTCGGTAATACGCCCGCTAGAGAAGATAGCATCAAGAAACTCTGCGGGGATGTCTATTTTTCAACTCTTTATACTTTTTATAGGTTTTGCGTTTGACCACTATCTCATCTGATGGTAAGCGAGGATGTAGTCTAAGATGTAACACGCTTGCCTAGAAGATACCTTTTCACTCTCGATTTGAAGACCCCCAGGTTGAAGTTGTCAGGAAACACAGACGTTGGCAATGCGTTCCACTCCTTGGCTGTTCGTGTGTCATTTAAACATATTAACTATGTATTATAATGAGTGGAATACCAAATAGGTAGACTGCTGGATAGATTACTGTGAACCCCAGTGTGTATTGCCTCTTGAAAAACATTTGCATATTTTACTAACAAATCAGTTAATAAATAAATAACGCCCAACGATCACTTACAGATCCTGGCCTCTAACTAGGATTCTCGTTCCCTAGATGGACCATAGTCCCACAAAAACCCAGTCACGAATAGACACTTGCAGTGTATTCTTCTATGCGCAGACATTTGTCCCGTAGCGAGAATAAAACCTACAACCTCAGTAGTATACAAAATATGAGTAGACCTACTCAACTAAAACACCAGAGAGGCTGTATAACGAAAAATCATCCGAAAATCAGTGTAGCTCAGGGGTCAACAGAACACGGTACAGACAGCACAAAAGCAATACATGTGACATGACGTCATCTAATTATTTCTTGACCAGCCAGTACTGTCGTCAGACTCCCATTTATTTATGTTAAAAGTTATGTATTTTTTTACGGCATACATGTTTGTGTGCTGTATGTATGTGTGTCCTTTAAAAGTTGACTTATTTTTAGGTTTCTGTAAACGATGTTGTTCATTAATTTTCCGGCTCTATTTCGTCACTCTCCGCCAAGGACGATAACATATTGAGGTCAATGATTTTCCTAACACTCGGGCTACAAAACATTCTAATATGTGCCAAGTTCAGAAACTACGTAACAAACAATTAAAGCTAAACCTATGCCTATAGTTAGTTTTCTTTACTGCTTTCATTTGATGCGAGCGACTCCTTAGCACTCACCGCAAATGACGTAAATTGAAACGATATATATACCTTTGTTTTGTTTTTTTGTTTGTGTATCATAATTGTAAAACTCATTTATGATCTTTATTTACCTATTTCGACATATCTGTAAAAGACGATAGAGTTAAATTGTGATGTACTACATTCTTATTTCAACTCACTTGACTATTGATTGACTGAAAACAAATCATTAATAGTACAATAGGCGATCTTATCGCTAATAAGCGATCTCTTCTAGAGAACCTTTGGATGGAGAGGATTTGTGATCTGACAAAAGACGTGTAGATAGATAGATAGATAGATAGATAGATAAACCTTATTGTTAAAAACCTTAAAAATAGGTACATGAAAAACAAGTAACTGCATTTCGCAGTAATCAACATATCCTCTACCACGCAAGAAGCCTTCTGTATGCGGATGATCTTAAACTTTTTATGACCATTAAGTCGGAGGCTGACTGTTTAGCGCTACAAATAGATCTTGCTCTAGTCCGAACGAAACTCGAGACCAGTGCTTGCGTTTGAAACCCTCATGAAAAAACGTATACGCTGATTTTGGAAAAGATACAAAAAGCCTTCTTAAGGTACCTATACAAGAGGCTCTACGGATATTATCCCTACTTGTATCTAACCAAATTTCTTATGGGTTGATCGGGATACAACTCCCTTGAAGTTCGCCGAGCGACTGACCAATTGGTGACGGTTTGTAAGATCTTTCGTGGTATGGTAGACGCTTTGGAGCTGAGTGATGAGTTGTGCCGTTTTTTCGTCCCAGATAATTACTGCAGAACATTGAGGAATGAGACCTCAATGTTGCAGAAGCAGGAAGCACAAATTATTTGCCGTACCTCGTTGTCGCACCGCTGCGCGCGCGGTAGGGGGTAACTCCCCCCTACCGCGCTCTCCGCGCTTAACGCTCTCTTGGATGCCAATCCTAAGAGCGATCTGTTTGCGGATGGATTGATGGAAATATTGTCGTTGTGTTTGAGATTCTGTGAGAGGGATGCATGACTGTTTTACGTACGTTAGGTTCAAAATTATTAACTAAAACATTGTATGACTATTAAGGTATTTGAGTTTTTCTTGACATTTTACTATTATGATTATTGTGATTTAGTTAATGTAATTGGTCTTAACCGTGTTAATTAAATTAAATTAAATAAATAAATATCAATAGGCGGTCTTATCGTGTACGTACATATATCATATTATTATTACTACTTTTATGGCTACGGTTATGTTGGTGCTTAGATTCTAAGATTCTTCTAGGTATTTATTGGAATCAGCACAATATGACACACCCAAAAAAAACTCTACAATTTTCTGTAACACATCGATTGATAACACTTTATTTTACACCAATAACATAACAAAAACAAATAATTAATAGTACAATAGGCGATCTTATCGCTAATCTCTAGATCTGTTGAGATATATTGTCAAGCTTAAAAATATATATATTATTAAAAATAGATATATTGTTAAGCTTATCTCTCGGCTCTTGAATGTGTCGTTTCATCATCATCAGCCCATCACGTTCCCACTGCTGGGACTCGGGCTTTCTCTCATAGAGAGAGAATGGGCCATAATCCACCACGCTGGCCCAGTGCGGGTTGGTGGATGTCACATGTCCTTGAATTTTTGTGATTAATTCTTGGACATGCCGGTTTCCTCACGATGTTTTCCTTCACCCGAAATGTGTCGTTTAGTTATATCTTATATATAAAATTCTCGTGTCACAATGTTAATTACCTTACTCCTCCGATACGGCTTTACTGATTTTTACCAAATTTTATATGCATATTCAGTAGGTCTGAGAATCGGCTACTATCTATTTTTCATACCCCTAAGTGATAAGGGTTGTTCACCCTTAACATTTTTTTAAAATTTATATGGCTAAACAACGTTTGCCGGGTCAGCTAGTATTAATAAAAAGATGTGAATGTAAAAACATATTACTGCGCTTATTGGACAGCTAAAAAAAATCTGAATAAAGATGACCGAATGAACTAATCGTTTCCGGAAATTATATTCAAATAATATCCAGTTTTTTGAAGTGCCACAAAGCCATACCGTCAAACGACTATAGTCGTGTGTTGATGATGTTCAGTTAACCATCAGAAAGACGGGTCTGAACAGTCGCTCAACTGCCGTCTTCCTCAACATCTAAGTGCTCCATCTTCGGCCATATCGTCGCTGCATATCAGACAAGATAGTGGCCAAACTATATGCCATAAAAATATATCAATAATCCTTACTAATATTATAAACGCGAAAGTTTGTATGTATGGATGAATAGATGTATGGATGAATGGATGTATGGATGTTTGTTACTCTTTCACGCAAAAACTACTGAACCGATTTTGATGAAATTTGGTATGTAGTTACTTTGAACTTGGAATAGCAGGACACCGCGGGTGGAACCGCGGAGCGCAGTTTGCAATAAATAAATTTTACTCGTGGTAGGTCTCTCGTATGTGGCTGTCCGTCTGGGTAGGTACCACGGCTTTGCTAGTTATTCTGCCGCCAAACAGTAGTGCGCAAGCATTACTGTGTTCCGGTTTGAAGGGCATTGTAGGCAGCGAAATTACAGGGCATATGAGACTTTATATCTGTTATCTCGGGGTGATGAGCGCAATGCAGTGTACGCAGTGCTTTTAATGGTATTAAAAGTTCTGGGTGGCACTGCAATCGGGGATCGGACAACTTTTCAGAAAGTGTTTTAAATTAACTACAATGAATATATATAGCCATTAAAAATACTATTTTAATTAAATAACGCTCTTAAAGTACCTAAAACTATGTTTAAATATTATGTTTCAAATATTCCCGCGCAAAAGGTTCAATTTAAACTTATGATGTCGTATGTAGGTAGAAAACGACAAACTCTTCGAAATAAAACTTACAAAGAGATTCCAATACGTTTTGTTAAGTTTGGGGACTATATTGTAGTAATGGAACGAAGAAATTAACAAAAATACGTTTTATGAAAAGCAAAAACGTAAAATAAACACAAGCTAGACTCACGGCATTTGCCTACAAATGACGTCATGGGCTGTGATTGTTGTTTCGTTTGAGATGAAGAACAGATTAAAAATGTCAGAATAATTTATTGATTTAAAAATATAAATCATTATTATTTCACATAAATATTGATTGACTGATCTTTCTGGTTCGACGAACATTCGTTCTAACTACATATTAGATTTTTTCTCGACTACTGTCCGATCCCCTATTGTTATGGGCAGGCGTGGCGCTTACCATCAGGCGAACGACATGCTCGTCTCACCACTCAGTTCCATTAAAAAATATATATATATATATATATATATATATTTGACCTCATAAATGACAGAAGCAATTCACGGAAGGACGTACTGACCGCGTCACGGTGAGGCCTGCGAAGCCTGGCCATTCAAGCCAGGGGTTCTATTTTTGGAGGGTTTACGATTACCCGCCGCGTGCCTAGAAAGCCTTACACATAATAAGTGGCTTGGGAAAATAAATCTTTACCTGGCCTAGTGGCGTAGGACGTCCGACTGGCCGATATTCTAAAACTTGTTTAGGATACTACAATATACGAGAAATACTTGCAGCTGTGTGGGTATTAGCAATTTGATATGGTACAATAATGCAAAAGCTTTTATACGAATGATTTGTGAAAACAAAACACGAAATTCGAGAAGATTTTCCAATACAACATGACAATACTTACCTTAGTTCTTTTGCGAAATCTTTTCTAGGTTACCTGCAATTCAAGAACATGTGACACCCGCCACCATCACGCACAGATCCATCGTGGTTGTTGGATTATATTTGGTCGTGGCACTGAAATACTATTCTGTCTCTCTTTCTTTCTTTCTCTTTCTGAGAGAGATGTAAAAAAGTTCAATATTGAGATTGCTTTATCTTATTAAACCTCAACATTTCCCTTCATAATGCGAACGGCCAAGGAGTGGAACTCTCTGCCGGCATCTGTGTTTCCGGATAGCTACAATCTGGGTGTCTTTAAGACAAGAGTGAACAGGTTTCTTCTAGGCGAGCGTGCTACATCTTCGACCGCATCGTCACTTAACAACAGGTGAGATAGCGGTCAAACGCAAGCCTATAAATAGTAAAAAAAAAAAACATTTAGAATTTAGATGCTCCACAAGAGTAAAATCTAGGGTATATGCGTCAAACGGCCATTCCTTAGCACTACGTCGTTGATTTGATATACTTTCCAGCTTTATGATTCTTGTAAATGCCGATAAGGTCTAAGGAAATTAGGCATAGGTAATTTGGTCTATACCTACTTATTTTCTAGAGCCCTAGCGAAGGTGAAAGGTTTATATCGCTCTTACATAACTTACACATTAATAATTATGACATAACTTTGGTATAGACATAATATTCAATTCATAGTTTAGTTATAAACGCTAAAATGTTGGTTCCCGCCTTCCATTCCCGACTTTGACGTTCCCGCCTTTTTAATTTTCATCAGGTTTTTTTTATCATTGCGTATTGCTTTTTTTTCAGCCAGCAACTACGGTGTTTTCGTAGCAAAATGCTACAAGGAATTTGTCACGGTTACTGAACATTTTAAAAATGTTGCTTCATAATAGATGGACCTTCATAAGACCAAACACAATAATCAAAATTCTCTAAAAATTTCTTGATAGCGCGTAGAATATCCGCTCTGTCAGACTAGTTTTTAACCCTTCCTTTATTGGTTAATTAATTCAAACCCCGTGGGTTAATTTGCATCTGAAGTTATATCGAATATCCATATAAAAGCCGAAGCCGGCACTAGCTTGCCGGTGCTCGTTCTCTGATGTCAAAGGTATTTTACGCAAGCGGCGACTATAACTACCTACCTATTCCAACACTTGGTTAACGGTAGTAAATTGAAATCATAATGAAAACATGATAAAAGTAAGCACATTCTCAAGATACATTTTGAAAACTACAATATTGGGTGTCCCGTATATTTCGATCGGAGTATATGGATATTTATATAGGGTTTGTTTTGTTCAGTTTCATTGCAAAATTAGACCTTATATTAATATTTATAGACTCCATAAACTCTTCGCTATTTAACCCCTCAACTACTTGATTAGACAAGACTTGAAGACAAAGGGCAGTCCCACTTTTGACCATGACTCCGTATAAATCGGCGCTCGTTTCCGCCCGAGTTTCCACCAACCTACATAATTTCGGGTTCCAATCGAAATATGAGCCGAACTGACCGTTTCTGTGTCAAGGGTAGTCGAGGAGTTTTGCGTGCTCGGCGGGCTATAATCGATGGGAGATTTCCGACCTTGGCGTCCACGGCAACATCCTTGGGTATTGCTGACCTGTCTAGCAGAAGGCCGATGTGTAATTCGGTTTTGGCGGAAGGAATGATGATAGACATCTCACAAGATTTTTTTCTGTTGCTAAACATTTTCGGCAGCGGTCATATACTGCAAGATATGTTTTAACCCCCGACGCAAAAAGAGGTGTTATAAGTTTGACCACTATGTATGTCTGTGGCACCGTAGCTCTTAAACGGGTGAAGCGATTTGGATACGGTTTCTTTTCATTTGAACGCAGATTTTCTAGCGATGGTTCTTAGACATGTTTTTTAAATTTTTAATTAATCTTTACTTAACTTGAGCTGTGGGTTTAAAATCACAATAGTTACAATAATGAATCAATGAGAACGACGACACAACGTGACAAACTTCTTGTTAGTAAATTGGTAATAATTATATATCGTAGTTAGATCATTATTTTTATTCATAATTAGATTAATTTCATTGCTCTAATTAACTATTATGTACTCACCATGCCTGTATGCCAATATGACGGAACTAAATGAACCTTGGGCGATTCTGATTACAATTACAATTACGATCTTCGTTTCGTCGGATGAAAGGGACAGCGCTATTCAAGAGGCATATGTGTGTCTCTTTTACTCTACACGAACGAATAAACGAAAGCAAGTCGGAGTAGGCCCCCTTGATTCGCAGACCAATAAATCATTGCATCATTTAGTTTTACACTTCAGATCAGAGATTCAAGCTGTAGTTAAAAAACCCAATATACAATTTGTTCTGCACTTTTGAACAAGCCTAAACATATTATGTTTGGTACAGATTAGATAAAAGTAATTGTGTTATAATTTTTTAAAATTGTGTTAAACATTATTAATTTTTGTTAATCTCATATCTTAAATAAATAATATACATGTAAACTTTATATGAAACATTAATTTACTTTCTATGATAATACAAACATTATAAATATTGTTTAAATTCATGGGGAAGCGCAGATGCCTATATTACAGGCATACGCCTAGCTTAGGCATCTGAGGTTCAACAACTGCTAGTGTAAACTGTTGTGTTTGTATAATTATTGAGGCCAGTATGTTGTTTAAAAATGTTATTTGATATTTTTTGGTAAATAAAAAAATTATATATTATTATTATATTACGAAGTAGAATCTGACTCGTCCGGCACCATGGCGATGATATTGACGCTCATGTTGACTCTCATCATGTAGTTGACCCAGCAGGCGAAGAACATCATCAGGGCCACGTTGAACCGCGCCAGGATCACATCTGGAAACGAGATCGTATAGATCACTCACAAGAATCAATATATTTTTACTGGGTGATGAGACGAGCAAGTCGTTCGCCTGACGGTATGCGCAAAAAAAAAAAAATTAATTGATTTCAACTCATGGTTGGGAACGTACAGTTGATAAATTTTACGAGTAGATTTAAAAACAAACACAAAATTGTTATTTCTATTTTATTTTCGTAATTAATGTGTCAAAATTATATGAGTGTCACACATTATACAAACTATGGCATCAACTTCTTGCTATACAACAGAATAAAACAAATAACAGTCCCTACAACTGAAAACTGAAAAGCTTGTTTAGCAAATTGGCAAAAAGCACTATCACAATAGCTTTTCTTTGCCTAGAAGCTATTCCAGCATAAACATAGGTAAAGTAAGCACTCCCTAAAGCTATAGTTATCTAATTCAGGGCGAGCACATTTGGCACAGGAACGTTATAGTTTACTGCCTCGTATCACGGTAGTTTCATTTCAAGAATGAATAACGATCTAGGCATTCTTCCTAAGTATAAATGCATATTATTTATATAGTACATTTGTGTGTGACAGTAGATAGTACATTGCTGTTTGCTTTAAGTACAAAATTAGGAAACTAAAATGAGTTTCAATTCATTTTGTTGTGATTGTACTCTTATAGGTTATTTTTTATTTTATTGGGGTTTTGCTAAAAACTAGTGTCGGGTGTCAATAAGAGCGAGTGTGGCTCAGTGGGAGAACGTGCGACTTTCGTTCCGACGCACCCGAGTTCGAATCCCGCTGGCCCCGTACCACTGACTTTCTTAAGTTATGTGCGGATTTAACACTCGCTCTAAAAACGGTGAAGGAAAACATCGTGAGGAAACCGGCATGTCCAAAAATTTGTCACAAAAATTCAAGGACATGTGACATCCACCAACTCGCACTGGGCCAGCGTGGTGGATTATGGCCCATACTCTCTCTATGAGAGAAGGCCCGTGTCCCAGCAGTGGGAACGTGATGGGCTGATGGTGGTGGTGGGTGTCAATTAACAACACTATAGGTACTTATGCTGAGCTAAAACCTCATTTGGCACCAACTCCATTGTTTTTGTTTTTAAGTAAAAACTAGGTATTCCTAAACTGTTTTAGTTGTTCTTCTTTTTTGTTTTATCTAAAGTTGTGTGGTTGTCGAAAAAATGTTCATTCTTTCTTCCTTTTTTAACTCACTTCTATACGAGATGTTATATTTAAATACTGTGTCTGTCTGGCTTTACCGTATGTATTTAAATTTTAAAATTAATTCGTCAATGATTAAGAATAATTTAAAGAAATTCATGGTACCCCCAAAATTCAAAGACAGGTTAAGCTCTAATTTTTTAACTACAGTGTTATTAATGGAAATAATTTATACCTACCTATATTTGTGAGATAAATAAATGATATTTATTATATATACAATCTACGTACTCAACCTAAAAGAATTAAATGTTATATAGGTACCGAACTTTAACTGCATAATAAAAATTGCAGTAACTGCTGACCCGCAATCGTTCACAACTTCACAACAAACAACCAGACGATCGAGGGGTAGATATCGAGAAACCCAAGACATTCCCAGGAATGCTAATTATGTATGCAAGGGTTGCGGCGCGACGCCGACGCAACGCGGCGTGCGGCTATTTCTGTGATTTACACAGTTTTCCGTCACTTGTGACTTTTTTTTTACGCCTTATAGATCTATGTTTGGCCACTATCTCGCCTGATGTGAAGCGATGATGTGGCCTAAGGTGGAGCACATAGATCTAGAGAGAGACTGCAGTTGAGCGGCTGCTCAGACCCGTCTCCCCGATGGTTCACCGAACATCATCTCGAAACACGACTAGGTCGCTTGACGGCATGGCTTTGTTCGGTGGGTGGTATTACAACCACGGCCAGAGCCTACCACTCCAAAGCGCGTAAGCGGGTTTCATCACCATATTTTTACTTCATCGTTTTAGAGCGAGCGTGCAAAATCTGCACTTAATTGGTGCAGGGCCGAATCGGGATTCGAACCGAACCCAGGTGCGTCGAATCGAAAGGCGCACAAGTTCCCGCCGAGCCACACTCGCTCTCATACCTTGCTTTTATACTTAACGTTCATGAATAAACAAAGCATATACATATATATATATATATATATATATATATATATATATGTATATCCTTTGTTATATATATATATATATATATAGGTTAAGCCGTTGGCGGCAAGTCAAAAACAATTTTATGAATATAATTCGAAATACTTGCAAATATTTTCCGGCGTTCATTATGTCCAAATTCTTGCAGCACTCGAAACGGTAAACGTTTTGGTATTTGATTCAAATTGCAGTTTAAATTATGCAGATTTGTTTACATAAAGTGGCTGGTAATGCGGTAAATTGAATATAAATAAAAGAGGCGTCTACTCAAACTGCATGCCATACGAGTATACATACTGACATTGTAACTATGATATAGCATATAGTCTCTTGAAACTGTAGTGCAGGTTTTGAATTAACAAGTAGGTTTCTCGTATGCGAGAGGCCGTCTGGGTGGGTACCACCGCTTTGCCAGTTATTCAGCCGCCAAGCATTAGTGCGCGAGCATTACTGTGTTCCAGTTTGAAGGGCATTGTAGCCAGCGAAATCACTGGGCATTATGAGGCTCAACAGCTAATTGTCTCAGGGTGACGAGCGCAGTGCAGTGCCGCGCAGGATTTTGCAAAAAAAAGTTCTGGGTGGTGCTGTTATTGTTATGCGCTGGCGTATTGCTTACCATCAGATAAACGTCCAGCACGTCTCATCATTCAGTTACATAAAAAAAAAACAGGAAACTGCACAATTCTGTCGCATTTTCTTGTAGGTACTAATAAAGCTAACATTGAATATTTTTTTTAAATTATAGGCTTGCGTTTGACCGCTATCTCACCTATTGTTAAGTGACGATGCGGTCGAAGATGTAGCACGCTCGCCTAGAAGAAACCCGTTCACTCTTGTTTTAAAGACACCCAGATTATAGCTATCCGGAAACACAGATGCCGGGAGAGAGTTCCACTCCTTTGCCGTTTTGAATTAAGGCTATGATTGACAAATGATCACAAAAACTATAAGAAGTGATATTTTTCTTATTAGAAAATTGCACTGCGTTTGTGGGTCAATAACTTATTTAATAAGCTATTTATTGGAAAGAGAAGCCAAATCACTATGTATCTGTTTTTCTTCTAGACAAAAACTATTACACCGTGAGCTAAGTCCATGATTTAAATAATCAATTCGGAGTTCAGCTAAGCCTCAAGGTCGGTTTGTGCTGATATTTACAATGATAAGTTACCTGTCAGGCAATTCGCCAACTTTTTTGCAAGCCTGCAGGCTTACCACCATCTCTTAAAGCAGTATTATTTTAAGCTTACTTCCGTTTTCCGTACCACGAAGTCCTAAAAACAAGCTTACTTTGATATTGTATTGTTGAGAAGTTTTGGTGACGTCATCGTAAATCATTCATTCAGGTGTTTTTTGACAGCTGACACTTCGCAGGAACAAAAACATTATTGTTTTATGAAGGTCATGGTACGATCAAGAGTAATATGATTGTAAGCTTCAAATAAAACGTTCCTGTAGCATGACTGTCTTGTAAAAGTTGGTGGTAAGCCCCCTGTTTAGTCTTCGTACATACCGACGTAGCTAATGCAACAAAGTCTTAATATAATAATTTATTAATTCTTAATTCTTACTTATAATAATTTATTATTTATTACTAATAATTTATTAACTTAAAAGAATGTTTTATTAGGATTACATTGACGGAGCACCACAACAATAATAGGTGGTCCGATTTGTTTCATTTTGAAAGTAGTAAAATTAGATTTAGTGCCTAAATAATTTGTAGAATTGTATTAGTAATAAAGGCACTTACCCGCTATAATTCAATAAAAAAGTCATAACAAAATAAAAAATATGCACAAGCGCCTGTATTACCGCAATGGTTTATAGAACAAGTTTTTTACGGTTATAGAATCTACCATTAAGCAATCGCATAAGGCGAAGTGCTGTGGAATGGAACAAATCAATTTCGATATCTTTAGATTCAGATTCAGATTTAGATTCTTTATTGCTTCCATAGGTAGTACAAGGTGTAATTTGGTAAACGTACAAAGTCTCATATGGATCACGAGCACAGCAACATTAGAAGAGGGGAGGACGCAATTATTGGCATTAGTCAATGAATGTATTGTATTGTATTATATTATATTGTAATGTAATGTCAGATGTGAGAATATAAAGTTAAAATAATCATTTGGGTGTTAAGAGTATTATTTTTCTTTTAAACATTTGTCAATTGACTAATACGCTTTATTAGTAAGAAAGCTGGGGTGTTGTTCTGTTCGCGGCTAAAACGGAAACTAATTAATGTAAGTTGATACGATATTATATTCTGCCAAGTAGTAGTGCTGAAGCATTACAGTCTTCCGGTTTAAGGGCTGGGAAATTACTGGGCATATGAGACTTAATGTTTCATGTCTCGGAGTGATGAGCCTACATGTGATCCTATCACTCTATAATTATATATATATAAGTATAAGTATATTGTTATATTATATAATTATATTTATTGTGATGTTGTATATATTTTTCAATTGTTATACAATTTATCATATTAATTTGATGTCATTTATTTAGTATATCTCAACGTACTTTTGCTCAAAACGTAGCTGCACACCCACTATATTTCTTTCACGACCTGGAAGACTGGTAGATAATGCTAAATAGCATTAAGTGATTCCTTGTACCATTTTTGTGCAAAACTATTAAATAAATAAATAAATGAGCGCAATGCAATGGTTCTGGCTTTTTATCTAAGTGTTAAAGATCTGAGTGGCACTGCACTTGTTATAGGCAGGCGTAGCGCTCACCATCAGGCAAACGACTTGCTCGTATAATCACTCGGTTCCGTAAAAAATAACTATTCGGTCGCCGCGAATACTTCGCGGACAGACGGACGGTTCGTAGCGTTCGCCTCGTAGCAACTCGTAGCAGTTTGTTGATATTTTTATATGGATTTAGTGATGAGACGAATAAATCGCTCGTCCAGTGCGGGTTGGTAGATGTCATGCGCATGACCTTGAATTTTCGTGTGCTCCAAAACGGTGGAAAAAACATCGAGAGGAAACCGGCATGTTCAAAATTTTAAAATAATATAAATTAATAAAAATAGTTAAATTAATATCAAAAAATGTTTGATAAATGCCCAGAATAACAAAATCTTGTAGATATTTCAAACACTATGCAAAATTATAATAATATAACAACCATGAATCAGCAAATGTTCCTTAGCAATTATTCAAATGGTGGTGAACAACAACACTTGACTAAACCCAAGTCAAGGACTGTACAAGGGCGGTCAACAAGACTCCGTTAAAGCAATTTCGTAAATTAATTTCGATTGAAACTTTATGACTTTGCTAAACTTAAATAGGAAACGTTTAATCACTTTGCATTGCAGAAAAGTACGTGCTTTATATTTCACAACTGTCTTATATAATCTGAGTAAGTACTCTACAGTAAACTTTAAACTTTTTTGCAATGCTGTATTTTTATTTTTATTTATAGATGTATAGTCACAGTTTTACAATCCATAATTATTATTCTAAAATTGCTATAGTTGCTTGAACGTACCATTCAAACCAAAAATACTTTGACAGTACTTATTAAAACCTAACTTAATTACTTACAAGGTGTAGCAAGTTTGTCAAATAATCACATCAATTATAACACCGCTACCGACAAACATACAGATATCATGCACACACACACATATATAATAAAAACAAAAAAATATATATTTTATATATTATTTTTATTAATCATAAACTACAGTTACATACATCACAAATCGTAATCATACCTAAGTAAACATAGAATAGAATAGAAAACACTTTATTGCACATATGAAGGAATTAAATTTAATACTTAATAATACATAATTATATCTAAGTCCGTACCGCGCACCGTTAATCACAAGTTATCTAAATATACTGTAAAATATAAATAATAGTGTCAGAAGCTAATAATAGAATACGCCCAACGATCACAAACTATCCTGGCCCCTAACTAGGCCTCCCTGTATCTAGAAAATCAGGAATTATGAAGACCATGATCCCAACACCCAGATACGAAACAAATACATATATACCATATAATATTTATAATAATATGAATAATTAGCTGCGCCCCGAATTTTTACCCGCGGTTTCCCGGGATAAAAAGCAGCTTATGTGCTACCAAGACCTAAAGTACCTACATACCAAATTTCATCAAAATCTGTTCGGTAGTTTTTGCGTGAAAGAGTAACAAACATTACTATACTCGTACATTCTTACAAACTTTCGCGTTTATAATAATAGTAGGATATAACATATAAAGTCCTCATTAATCAATTAACATAATAAAATCTCAGCTTTTTAAACTTTTACATAAGGATAAATGAATAATATAAAAGATTTGATAACAAGATAAAAGATGAACCATCAGAAGATAGCAAACCAATACGTCCCACGCGACAGGGACGCCGTTGATGTCTTTTGAAGCGGAAAGTGGCTATTAGAGACACCACGCGACACGAATGTCACGCGTCCGTCGTCCCGCGCCTAGGGCGGGCGGGGCTAGCGGCCGCCCGCCCTTATCAATGCTAGGCGTGAGTTATGAACTTAAGTGTAGTATAAATGTGAGTTGTAGTATCATAATTTATGTTTGTTATGCAATTTATTTAAAAATCCTTCAAGCGCTTTAATTCCTACTTTTATAAATGCGAAAGTGTGTGAGGATGGATGGATGTATGTATTAATGGTGGATGGATGGATGGATGTTTGTTACTCAATCACGCAAAACTACTTAACGGATTTCGATTAAATTTGGTATGTATATACTTTAGGTCCTGGTAAAGGACATAGGCTGCTTTTTATCCCTGGAAACTGCGGGTGAAACAGCGGGGCGCAGCTAGTAGGATAAATTCAATTCAATTCTTTATTGCATTCTATAATGTAATTAGATGGCAGATAAATAAAAATACAATTCATTATAAACCCTGTTGGACGCAGCAATTAGGAGAGAGGAAGACTATTTGTGCGTTGTATTCCTCCTTCTTGCGTCGTTTCCCCAATGCTGGGGAAATTCCCCAATGTCGTGACCACGTCATGGTATCACCTTCTCTCTTAAGATACTGCGCCACCTGTTCCGGCTTTCAGCGATGTGCACGGCTTCTGACACTTTGATGTCATAATAATATAGTAGTGCTATACTCGAAATGGTTTATCCACATATCTTTAATCTTTGATTGATCTGTTACTAGGTTGCCACTATCGTCTTCTAATAATTGTAGTGTAGGTTGATATCCTTTCTTAACGTTCTTAATTTCTTGGTAAAATTTTCTACTTTCATTTCTTTTAATGAGTTCTTCCATATTACGTATTAAGTTTTCCATCTGTTTTCTTTTTGCTGATTTAATTGCTGTTTTAGTTGAAGTGCGTATCTACTCATACTTCTCTTTCCATTTATCTACCTGGTCTACTAGTATTTTAAGTTGTCTTCTTTCCTCTATCATATTCTCGCATTCCTGAGTAAGCCATTTCCTTCGCGTTTTACGTTCCTTATTATACTAGTTCTAGTACTAAAACATACTACTAAAAACGTACATAATACAATGCACTACTAGTAGTGCAATGTATTAAACCATATCAAAATCAGATATATATTAAAAAAACTAAAAATAATATAGATATACTAGCTGACCCGGCAAAAGTTGTTATGCCATATAAATTAAAAAAAAAACACTTAGGGGTATGAAAACTACATAGATAGTAGTCGATTGTCAGACCTACTGAATATGCATATAAAATTTGGTAAAGCCGTTTCGGAGGAGTAAGGTAACTAATATTGTGACACGAGAATTTTATATATAAGAAGATTACTAACGAGAAAAGATAATTATTCAATTATATATACAGTAAATCTAAATTAGAGACAAAGATCTTTGAAATCCTTGGGCGTATTTTTCGACTCCTATAAAAGCTCCCCCAAATAAGCCTGATGCAATTTTTTCTCCTTCGGTCAGCAGTCCTTCATTCAGCGGCTCACGCGAGCGGCGACCTTGCCGTAACGTTGTGGTGAGCGCTACTAAGTATGCAGCAATTAACTTTAGTCACCGCTGCCCTGACGCTGCCCTGGCCCGGGCTTGGAAAATGGACGAGCTATTTCTGCTGAGTTGTTTGAAGAGTCATAATCTTATGTCAAACTGCGCCACGGTTCCACCCGCGGTTTTCCGGGATAAAAAGTAGCCTGTGTTCCAGGACCTCAAGTACCTACATACCAAATGTCTGCTAAATTTCAGTAGTCTTTGGGTGATTGAGTAACAAACATCCATTCATCCATTTATCCATCCGTCTAACCATCTACCTTCACAAACTAATAAGTAGGCCAACAAATATGAAGTAGGAGTAGGAAGTAGGATGTTGTCTAAATGCAATCGCTCTAAAATGGTGAAGTAAAACACGGTGAAGACAACCAAGTCAAGATCTGTTACCTTTTTGTAATAAACAACAATGCCAAATAATGTTTTTTCCAACACATGTTAGACATTTCAAAAAACTAGAGAGTTGAATTTAGCTGCAAAAAGTTGCTTATGGGCTAATAAACCCTTTTGTTAAAGAGACTTCATCTGTTAAATGGATTTATATCATTGATGAAAACAAATTCTTTACCTATGTTAAAAATGGATTGTTAAATCCATTTTTAACATAGGTAAAAAGCAAATTGAATAATATACCACAGTCTTCCAGCGCGACGTTAACGTGACTGTCTTATTCGGTTCTTTTTTACAAATTTTCTGCGGCAAGCCGAGCATTAGTCTTAATGTCATTCATTTGTAGAGTTCAAAAACTTATCGAAACCATAGAATATAATATTTCAATTTGTTTTTTTATTATTTGACGAAGCGAAGGTAGAATGGCTTTGTCGTGTGCGACCACATCGCTCAATCGGTACATAATAATGAATTAAAAACGAATACCCAACTAACATTGCCTGGTAAAAAATCTCTACAAGTTTATATATCTTTAGAGCTTCATTAGTCAGCATCAATGACAATATAATGTTGCACTGACCTTCAAAAATGTTAAATGACTCACTGTGAAAAATTACATAGTTTATTTCAATATTATTTTACCGAATAGGCACGCATTTGACCACAGTCTCACCTGATGGAAAGTGACAACGCGGCAGACGATGGATCAAGCTTGTCTAGAAGATACCGATTCACTCGAGACTTGAAGACATCCAGATTATAAAAATCGGGAAACAAAGACGCTGGTATGGAGTTCTATTCCTTTGCTGTTCGCATTATTATTAAGTGTCAAGTTTTCTTCTCTTATGTGGGTGTGTGGCCACATTCTGGTGTCAGAGATTTAAGACCGCCCGAAGGCCTCCGACATGGCTTAACGACTGTTTTCTAAAGACAACAGCCGGGACCAATGGCTTAACGTGCCCTGCGAGGCACGGTAGCGCTCAGATGTAAATACCACACAAACGGTCACCCATCCAAGTTGTGACCGCCACGAACGTCGCTTAACACAGCAGATATGTTACGAACGCGTAGGAGCTACGCTACCAGCGCTACTAAATTTATAGTCTGATTTTTTTAAAGGTCTTATTACTTTAAGCTTTCCAAGGCGAGTTTGCATTGCGTCTCACAGCTTGAAATCAAGGTGTAGTCTGAGAGTGACGTTTAGCCAAGAGTAAGTTACGTGGTCTAACTTTAGCGCTGCCCTTGAAAAAAGGAGTTCAAAGTCGTTACATGTTACCCATAAACACTTCACACATGAGTAGGTAGCTATAACCTAGCACCGTACGTTAGGCAAGGGTACTAGCTAGGTATGTATATGTAGAAAACTCGTGCAAAAATAGTATACGTCTTAAATAAGGAAGCGTAACTAAACACCTCTTATTTTGGTAGTTAGTATCTGTCTTATTATTCGGGTAGTATTTCTAAACTGATTTTGATGCGGTTTTCGTCATTATTTAGTTAGTATCTTGATGAAGGTTGTGTATAATAAATTGGTAAGCCCTTTGAAATCCGAGCCGCTGTTACCGTTAAAAATTCGATCTCGCGATGCTGACAGGTTATTTTAAATCACACCCTTACGACGTCGCTTTTTTACTCGTGGTACGTCTCGTACTCGTATGTGGGAGGCGGTCTGGGTGGTTTTTTTTTTTACACTTAATAGATCTATGTTTGGCCACTATCTCGCCTGGTGTGAAGCGATGATAGATAGATAGATAGATAGATAGATAAACACTTTATTGTTAAAAAACCTTAAATATAGGTACATGAAAAACAAGTAAATTTTACAGTAATCAGCATAACAATAGGCGGTCTTATCGCTCAAAGCGATCTCTTCCAGACAACCTTTGAACAGAAAGGACTAACATAATTTGGAAGGACGGTGGTTTTTTGAAAGAAATGCAAATTCTATTATAAATATATGTATAAATATATATATATATATATATATATATATATAGATAATATAAATAATAACACATATTAATTTATATATATATATATATATATATATATATATATATAACATAATCAAAAGGAAACATTAATAGCAGAAAGAGGAGAAAAAGAACATAATAATAATACAGAATATTAAGCGAGGTAATAAGTTTTGACGCGATCCTTGAAAGTAGCCAATGTTTGACAGCATTTAATTTCGACAGGTAGCTCATTCCACAAACGAACAGCTTCAACAGTAAACGAGTGAGATGATGTGGCCTATGATGGAGCACATAGATCTAGAGAGAGACGGCAGATGAGCGGCTGCTCAGACCCGTCTCCCCGATGGTTCACCGAACATCATCCCGAAACACGACTAGGTCGTTTGACGGCATGGCTTTGTTCGGTGGGTGGTATTACAACCACGGGCCAGAGCCTACCACTCCAAACCGCGTAAGCGGGTTTCATCACGATGTTTTCCTTCACCGTTTTAGAGCGAGCGTGCAAAATCTGCACTTATGTAACTATAAGTCATTGGTACCACAGCTTTGACAGTTATTCTGCCGCCAAGCAGTAGTCCGCAAGCATTACTGTGTTCTGGTTTGAAAGGCATTGTAGCCAGCGAAATTACTGGGCATATGAGACTTAATATCTGAAGTCTCCGGGTGATGAGCGCTATGCAGTGCTACGCATTGCTTTTTATGGTATTAAAAATTCTGTGTGGCACTGTAATAGTTATGGGCAGGCGTGGCGCTTACCATCAGACGAACGATTTGCTCTTCATCAATCAGTACCAAAAAAAAATACAAATTATTGACAAGTTGAGCATCGTCGGTCGTATTATATACGCTCTGAAAAATAACCTTTATGAAAAGCTTGATTGACCTTCCTGGTTGAAGCTGCTACCGCTACCTACTGTAACCGGACATGACGGCACAGTGGGCCAGGTCATGCATTTGATGAGTAATGAGAATTCATCGACTAAAAGCCGATACCGGATATTAACTAAAGGAAGTCCGGTGTAAGCGGAACATTCAGGACATGAGGAAATTGGCCCATAATTACAAATTGTACGTACGCATACGTAAAAGTAGATACATAACCTTATTATTAAAGCTCGCGTGTTGGGAAGGCCAGTTTGCAATGAATT
Organism: Petrophora chlorosata; assembly: GCA_951640565.1. NCBI lineage: Eukaryota > Metazoa > Arthropoda > Insecta > Lepidoptera > Geometridae > Petrophora > Petrophora chlorosata. The sequence continues at coordinate 4,106,715 of OX621197.1, read as the reverse complement.
GGTAATTTTTAGGTAGGTGCGCACTTTCTTTGAGAAACGATCTTATCAATTTTACTATGAATGTTAACGTGGTTTGGACACATTATTAATAATAATTTACGGGTGACACTCACGTTTAAATTGGAGTAATCAAACTATAGTTCAACCACATCCGGTGGGCTTTTCGTTCCGCACTCGCCTTAAAAAAGACCACCGGATGTGGTTGAAACTATAGTTGGATTACTCCAATTTAAACGTGAGTGTCACCCGTAAATTATTATTAATAATGCATCTTATCAATATTCTACGTTATTTATGTAAAATGAAGGGACGAGTAACTAAAGTCGCCATCATATGGCGAACTAAAAATGAAGTTATTATATTATCATGGAGAAATGGAAAATTCAAATCTCTGAGTTGCCCAGAATATATGAATGAATGTAAAATGAAGGGAAGAGTGTAAGTGAAATAGAGAATTCATTTCTAAAACATCTTCGCATTATTGCCGTTCTAATGAAACCGGTTTGGGGCACATCGTTTGGATGGTTTCCAAGTCTATAACGGACATAGGTAGAAACAATTTTTAGCCGACTTCAAAAAGGACAAGGTTCTCTATTCGATTGTATTTTTTTTATGTTTACCTCAGAACTCCGTCGTTCGTGAACCGATTTGGAAAATTCTTTTTGCGTTCAGTTCAGTATAGCTACGAAGTCGTCCCATATAAATACATTAAAGTCGGTTTTTGTTTTTTGAAATCTATACTTGTTATATATGTAGAAACCGACTTAAAAAAAAGGTTCTCAATTTAATTGTATTTTTTTATGTTTGTTACCTCAGAACTCCATCATTTATAAACCGATTTGGAAAATTGTTTTGCATTGGGTTCAGTATAGAGTAAAAGTTAGTATTCTTTGGTATAGCTACAACGTGGTCCCATATAAATTACATCGATATTCGACCTTGGACTTCAAAAATACATCAGAATAGAGGTCGTTTTTTTTGTTATACAATGATATTCATTATATCTTCATTATTATAGTTCCAATTAGTATGAATAAAGCAAAAGCCGGCAAGAGAGAGGCCGTCTGGGTGGGTACCATCGCTTTGCCAGTTATTCAGCCGCCAAGCGGTAGTGCGCAAGCATTACTGTGTTCCGGCTTGAAGGGCATTGTAGCCAGCGAAATTACTGGGCATTATGAGACTCAACAGCTAATTGTCTCAGAGTGACGAGCGCAGTACAGCGCCGCGCAGGTTTTGCAAAACAAAGTTCTGGGTGGTGCTGTTATTGTTATGGGCTGGCGTATTGCTTACCATCAGGCAAACGACCAGCTCGTCTCATCATTCAGTTAAATAAAAAAAAAAAACGTGGCGGTAGGTTTCGCCTCCCGTATATTCGCCTGCGCACCGCTACGCCTCCGCTACCGTGTCTGACGAACACTAAATTGCGTCAATCTAGGCACCATTTATTTGTTACAATACACACGGTAACCTTGTCTAGAGTTTTCTGCTAATCTGGATCAACAACTTAGTACTAAACGAAAAAAGTTTTTCAGTTACCAAGTAGCGAAAACTTTTATAGAGAGAAACTTGTAAGGAACAGTAATTTATTATTTAGTAAGTCCGTATTATATATAGGTTATACCTACGATTGACGCTTGTGGAACCAATGGGTACAGAGGGCAAATGTTAATATTAATAAACAAGGTCAGAGTTCATATGAGTTAGTACTATATCTCTAATCTTTTCTGTGGTATTTGCCAAACGGATTGATCTGTTGATGAAACTAAACTTAAATTTTGGCAAGGAGGTTCATCATCAACCCGTCACGTTCCCAATGCTGGGACTCAGGCCTTCTCTCATAAAGAATATGAGCCATAAATCCACCACGCGGGCTCAGTGCGGGTCATATGTTCTTGAATTTGTGTGAAAAATTCTTGGACATGCCGGTTTCCTCACGATGTTTTCCTTCAGCGTTTGTTAAATCCGCACGTAACTTAAAAAAGTCTGTGGTGCGAAGCCAGCGGGATTCAAAGTCGAGTGTGGTGTCGGACCAAAAGTCGCACTTGCTCTTACTGAGCCACACTCGCTCTAGGCAAGGATCTAAAATGTTTCTAATTTCATTCATTCGTTATTCAATCTGTACTACCAAAAGCGCCAGTTTTGAAGCTTTCTTGGTGAGCTTATAAAAAAACTCTCCATTGAACCACCCCTGGAATGTTTAGTATGTTGAAATCAATTTTATTCATATTATTATGAATCGAGGATTTCCTTTAACCCACGTAAGACATGTAACTAAATAAACAAAGCGCTAAATACTCAATTATTCGAGAAACATACAAAATGTAGCCAAATAATGGGCGCTTGTCCTTAATTACACTTGCGGCTATTACGGCGAACCTATAAAAGTAATCAAATGCAAAAGGTGTGCCAAATACGAGGAAGTTGTAAGGAAAGGTCGCATTTAGGTTTATTACTTCTAAACTTTTATATATCCATATGCAAAGTTAGTGCAGTTTAGTTTTTACTGATGGTAGGTTTCTCGTATGCGAGAGTCCGTCTGGTTGGGTACCACCGCTTTGCCAGTTATTCAGCCGCCAAGCAGTAGTACGTAAGCATTACTGTGTTCCGATTAGAAGGGCATTGTAGCCAGCGGAATTACTGGGCATTATGAGACTCAACAGCTAATTGTCTCCGGGTGACGAGCGCAGTGCAGCGCCGCGCAGGAATTTGCATAGCAAAGTTCTGGGTGGTTTTTTTTTTATGATTAAATTGGCTCACGTTTGACAACAACTCACCTGATGGTAAGCGTAGCGTAGCGTGTTGGTACTATTTTTGTTATGGGCTGGCGTATTGCTTACCATCAGGCAAACGACCAGCTCGTCATTCAGTTACATAAAAAAAATTAAGAGTCAGGACTGTTTTATTTCACACTAACGACTCGCCCTTCGCACGAATGCAATGTGTATGGAGGTCGCTGCCATGTACCTACCTACAATACAGTCAGTCAGAAAAGGCATGATGTTGTAAAAAATGCATAACTCTGGTTTTACCGCAGCCGCAAGCTCAGCTTGGCAAGCCAGTAAAATTACCAAGAAACTTAATTAGTGAACTAAATGATTGGACAAGAATATTGCTTCCCTTCCTATTGATAGTAAGCGCCACGCCTGCCATAAATAATTACAGAGCCACCCAAAACTTTTAATACCATTAAAAAACCGCATTGCGCTCATCACCCCGAAACATTAGTTATTAAGTCTCATGCCCAGTAATTTCGCTGGTTACAATGCCCTTCAAACCGGAACACAGTTATGCTTGCGCATTACTGCTTGGCGGCTGAATAACTGGCCAAGCGGTGGTAACCAGATGGCCCACGAAGGACCTACCACGACTAAATAATACTGCTTTAACTTTCACAGAGAACTCGATATTACTTTTTTTTATGTATAATATTTATTATGTTCTTTTGAAGCCAACAACTAGTTCACCTTAAGGGATTATACTGAAAACCAGCGTCTGATATCATTGACATCGGAGATATGTGCTAAGCTATAGTCCCTTTAGAGTGAGTGTGGCTCAGTGGGAGCACGTGCGACTTTCAATCCGACGCACCCGAGTTTGAATCCCGCTGGCCCCGCACTACTAACTTTCTTAAGTTATGTGCGGTTTTTAACACTTGCTTGAAAAACGGTGAAGGAAAACATCGTGAGGAAACCGGCATGTCCATGAATTTATCACAAAAAGTCAAGGATATGTGATATCCACCAACCCGCACTGGACCAGCGTGGTGGATTATGGCCCATACTCTCTTATTCTTATTCTTATTCGATGAGGGGGCGATGAGTCCTGCACTGACGTCCCGCATGGGGTGTATTGTGCATTCCCCCCGCCAGCATCTACCCAAGCCATCCCAACTCCTTGAAATAACGGAGTGCGGCTTTGGGGCGCTGGCATAGCTGCTCCAGTGTTGAGGTTGTTTGTGGGGAAGATGATGGTGGTAATGAAAGTGATGATGATGATGTGTGTCCGGTGTCTGCCGTGCCGTCTATTGGCTTTGTTACCTTTGTTCGGATGTCATCCGTGGCCGTACAGTGCAGCAGCACGTGTTCAACTGTTTCATTTTCCAGCATGCAGCCTCTGCATAGGGGGCTGTCAGTGGCTCCGGTTTTATATAGGTGATAATTTAAGTTGCAGTGACCTGTGATTAGGCCTACCATAAGGCGGAGATCCTTCCGCTGCAGCTTTATGAGATTGTTGGTTATGTTTCTGTTGAGAGTCGGGAAGACGGCTCTGGTGTGTTTGCAGTCCGTTCTCTTGTCCCACAGATTTTGGTGTTGGATTTCCGTATGATGACGCAGCTGTTCTCGTACTTCCATCGCTGATGGTTTACAGAGAACCTCTGCTTCGTCACTTACCTGTTTTCTTGCTCCCTCTTTAGCGAGGGTGTCTGCAGCGATGTTGCCTGGACAGGAACTGTGGCCCTTAGTCCATTTCACTTTGATTTTGTATTTTTCAGTCAGTTCTTGTAGAGCTTTATGGCACTCTGCTACGACCCTAGATCTGGTGACGGGTCTTCTGAGTGCATATATGATCGCCGCACTGTCCGTGATGAAGATGAGGAGTTCATCTTCCTGGTCTTTTTCCAAGATAGGTGGTTTTACTTGCTCAGTGATTGCCCTTACCGCTAGGAGTAGAGCTATGGCTTCTGCCTGCAGAACTGTTGTGGTTTTGCTAAGGGCCTTGGATTCAGCAAGTCCGAGTTCCGGTGAATAGTAACCGCAACCCACCCCCGTTTTGTTCTTAGCACCGTCAGTGTAGATATTATAGGAAGGTTTTGGTTCTTCCACGGCGCTGTCTTCTGTGATTAACTCGTACCTCTTGTTGTCGAGGTGCGTGCTAGCTATCTTATCAGTTCCTTTACTGGCCTCTGGTATGGCCCATACTCTCTCTAGGAGGAAAGGCCCGAGTCCCAGCAGTGGGAACGTGATGGGCTGATGATGATGATAGTCCTTTTTTGCACCACAAACTTCATCCATTCATTTGTCTTGTTTTATTATAAGTATTCTTTCTCTCTGTTTTTGTATTTTATCTTACGTGCGTCTTTTTCATTTATTTCTTTGTGGCTGTCGAATAAATATTTTTCTTTCTTTCTTTCTTTCTATATATTCATTCGTCTACAGCCCTCAACTCCATGAACGATTTAATAAAAATTTCCTGCAGTAATCGAAAATTGAGTCCCTCACCACGTATTAGTGCGAAACTTGAGGGAATGATAATTAGAACTTAATTATAACAGGTCACGCTTCACCCCGTGCCAATAATCACGGAGTAGGCAGCAAGAGGGCTGCTCTAACCCCTTTAAGTGTTGTGACAGCTCGCGTATAAGGCACAAGCAGAGAGCGTTTTTACAATTTCTTTGTAAGTTGTATCCGGAAAGTTTATAAAACCTGTTTTCTAATGGTTTGTTATACGATGAAGCTCTATTTACATTGCATTATATTTTTATTTTTACAAGTGGCTCCTCGCGATTTCACCCGCGGTTTCCCGGGATAAAAACGTAGCCTATGTTTTCTAGGATATAAGCTATCTCTATTCCAAATTTAACTTAAATCTGTTCAGCTGTTGCGGCGTGAAGAGGTAACAAAAACACTTACACATTAAGACATCATCATCATCAACCCATTTCGTTCCCACTGCTGAGACACAGACCTTCTCTCACAGAGAAGGCCTTTTTCTCTTGCACACTAACACACTTGCATACAAACTTTTCAATTTGTAATAGTCATCTGATTTCACACTTAAAAGGTTAGTCACATGTGATCAATGTAACTTCTTTTTATAAAATTCGTTTTATACATTGTGACGGGTTTAGCAGATCTTTCATCTGATAATAAATAACACGCCTGCCCATTACAGCTGCACAGATGTTTGTGTTGCAAATTCTTGTGCAGCACTGCATTACACTACCCTGCGAGATCGTCGCTCTTGAAACTCGAAATTTCACTGGAAACTGCTCTAAACCAGAACACAGTAATGTTTGCACACTACTGCTTGATGATTGAAATCCTGAAGTGGACTTTTGCAGAAGAGACCTGCCTAACAGTAGTATAGAATACATAAGAATACCCTGCTAGAATGTCATGTCATCCTCCTATCAGTTTTCATGAAGATCTTTGTTACACTATAACTTTACAACTTATTAATCAATCACCGATATTTTTTTTTTTAAAGAGCTGCTCTCATTATTATTTAGTTTAAGCATATCGTAGCTAAGAGTGTGTTGTGGCCTCATGTGTCTATTTTGTGAAATAAATACTGTTTTAGATTACCTACACTCAACACGAATGTCATTGTTCAGCTTTACGGCACCTATTTCTCTGACTTAGAGCTACAATCAGGGTAGAGTTACAATATAAGTAAACCCTAACTAACTTCCGTATAGACTATAGAGCTCAGAATATAGAGTCATTAGGTAGCTGTATATCTATAGAGTTATTAGGTAAATAATTATCTCATTAATATATACATAAGTATGCTGGAAGCTAGAATACACGATTTTTGGAACCTACTTGAAAAACAGGCGCCTAATCATTTTACATACCTTGTTATAAAACCTTTATGGTGTGATAAACTTTATTGTAATAAATTCACTCGCTGGTTTTATATGTAGGTTCAATCAAGGAGTTTTACAAATCATAAGTTATGAACAAAAACCAACGAGTTTATATGCATACTTCTTTTACTTCTTTCATCATTGACAAAAACAAGTGATCCTATCATTATTTTACTTCAAGTAGACAGCCAAATACTTTATCTGAGTTATTTTATTGTCACTTTATTATGTTCTTAACTAGCTACAGTAAAACAAAAAAATGATTAATACAAAACGAGTTTTTTTTAATGAAAATATCTATAAATATAAGACGCTACCGCCCATAGTTTATACCTTAGTCCAAATATCCACACAGTCTTAGCTACTTATCAGCACGAAAGTTCAAAACAACTTGCAAAGTTAGGTAAATGTTAAAACAATTATTTCATGAAAAGTTTCTAAATAAGTGTATCTAATTATAAAGCAACTATTATTTTTAAATTAAATTAATGAATTAAACTTGTTTCTTCTATCGGTTGTAAATAAAAGTTGTTACAAATGTTAAATAACAATTTGTACTTTTTTTAATGAATTGGACCTTCTTTTTTTTCATAAATGCTAGATAAACTGGGTGCTATGATCTGAATAAAAAACAATTATGAAACGGGTTTGTCTTTTGTTTTTTCTTTTTTACATTTGCGTCGCTTAGCATCGTTTGCTGTATTTTGTATTAGAAGCTTTTATTTAACTTGCCATATTTATTATTTGGGTCAAATCTTGTAAGTTAAATCAGAACTACTTCCTCTTACCCTACGGAATTGAAATTTTGCACACTTGTGAAAAATCAATGCAATATTAAGGCGACAGCCAGCTGATCTGATGATGGAAATGGAAGGTGGGCAATGGATTTCCATTACAAAAGAATCATTTTCTTTACGAAAGTATACATTTTATAAAAAAAACTGACTTCAATGTATTTTCGAAGTCCAAGGTCAAATATCGATGAAATTTATATGGGACCACTTCGTAGCTATACTGAACCCAACGCAAAATAATTCTCCAAATCGGTTCGTAAATGACGGAGTCCTGAGGTAACAAACATAAAAAAATTAAAAAAAAACATGTAATGAAAATGATTTGTTTTTATTACTGCAATAAAGGTAGTAAGTATAGGTTACATTGTTAGGTAGGTACATTTTAAACTAGCAATTACATATAATTACTACAAATTTCAGACACTTTTTATCTAACAAATAAATACATTTTAGTCTCCTCACTAGGCAAGCCTGTATCGAGAAGACCACAGTTTTGAAACTACATAAATTGAGCTTAAATTCCTAAACCGAACAGAGAACCTCCTCCTTTTTTGAAGTTGGTTAAAAAGGATATATATTTTACTAAGATATATTTGGGTACCTATTTACTACCTTTTTGTTTATTATGTTATTCTAAGCTAACAAAAGTACGTGTACCTATGTTTATTGAAGTCCTTGCTTTGTTCCAGGCCAACGGGATGACGCCACTCATGTACGCAGTGAAAGACAACAGGACGTCGTTCGTGGAAAGGCTCATCGATTTGGGCTCAGACGTCGGCGCCAGGAACAATGTGAGTCGCAGTAAGCTTCTTTTACTATTTATAAACTAGTAGATACTAGTTTGTAACTATAAAGTTGCAAACTAGCTTTTCCCGCGACTTCTTCCGCGTGAACTACAGAAAAGGCCATAGTCGGAATTTTTCCTGATCTTCGATCCTCCCAGTATTTTTTTTTTTATAACAGACTGGGTCTGCGTTTGAACACAATCTCACCTGATGGAAAGTGACGCTGTGGTGGAAGATGTAGCACGCTTACCCTGTAAATACTTGTTCACTCTTGATTTGAACACACCCAGATTGTATTTATGTGGAAACACAGATGGCAAGGCATTCCACTCCCTTGACGTTCGCACTAAAAACTATGACCCAAACGTTTGGTACGAACAGGCGGAAGTTCTACCATGTAGGGGTGCCGTTGTACCGATAATAATATGATAGCACATACTACGGAGAAGTTAAGCTGTATCTTCGTTGTTGCTCTACTGATTTTGAAAAAACATACCTCATATTTCAAGTTGAGACCAAAAAACGGTCCAGTGAGTTCTGGTAAAACAATAACGCACCACTGACTTTCTTAAGTTATGTCCAAGAATTAATCACAAAAATTCTAGAACATGTCACATCCACCAACCCACACTGGGCCCGCGAGGTGGATTATGGCCTATACTCTCTCTATGAGAGAAGGCCCGTGTCGCAGGGGTTGGAAACGTGATGTGCATGATGATGATTTGTGTTGGTAGTTCACATCTTATTTTCAATGCTATTGTGTTCGGAACATTATTTGCTTCGCTGTCTCTCTTTCAAATAAAATTTAATCAAAAGTTCTTTATTAAATTTTGGCATCACAGACGCACTTATGAACGTCAATTATTACAATGACTACCACCGTATCGGAAAAAGAACCACTCAGAAGATACTGAGAGGCATTTTTTTTAACTTTTGTTGCTATAATTTATGTTTGTTTGTGACAATATTATATTTCTTATGTGCCAGTTGGCTACTTGGCAGAAGCAGAATGTTCCATGCATCTTTGTCTTCTATGTAATTACTTTACTTTGCTTAAAAACAACTCAATAAAACAGCTTCAACGCCCTTCGACTGTTAACATGCAATGGCTTGAGTATAAATTAACAATCATAAACGAGGGCTGCTAGTTGCTATTGTAATCAAAAATAAAACAAGCTGGAAAGAGTAATTTCTTTTCGCGGAAGCCTGCGCTACCATCTAAGGACAGAGTTCCACTGTTACACTTAAACGTGGACTACGTGCTGACCTTTGGATTATTAATTTTCAAAGCAACACCCCTGAAAATAAACACCAAGTGTGTAGGCATAGTTGTAGAGTCTAAGGTTAACCTACAAAAAACAGCCTGTGACAATAACCCATAGGTGTAGTACTTAAAATAAAAATAAATTAATTGTTTTTAAGGACTCGCCTTGAAGGATGTATTTAGGTAAGATGTACTCCCGTACATCTTAAATCAGCATACAGTCGTCATCAATTTATGGTTGACATCCCTCCTGCTCGCACCAAGCGCTTTGCTTCGACGTTCATAATGCGAACGGCCAAGGAGTGGAACTCTCTGCCGGCATCTGTTTTTCCGGATAGTTATGATCTGGGTGTCTTTAAGACAAGAGTGAACAGGTTTCTCCTAGGCGAGCATGCTACATCTTCGACCGCATCGTCGCTTAACAACAGGTGAGATAGCGGTCAAAGGCAAGCCTATAAGTAATTAAACAAAAAAGTACCTTTCTATGAGCTATTCTGTAGGTAGTCATCAAGCCTTAATCAAGGTACCCATAACTTCAAAGCAACCCGCCCGCCTACGTCACCGATGGCCGATAGCGGACCTCCGCGCGATACGCTCATAACCAGCCGCGCTGTAGGTCAGGACAGAATGAAAATCCTATGAAAATGGTGAAATAGTTACACGGTCTGGTTGTAGTTAAAATAAGAATCAGAATATTCCAAAAATAATGTAAACATTTAAAACAGTTCGCGTAGCGGTGTTCAGTCTTGAGACTCAGAATTCATTCATTTTTAAGATTCCGTACCCAAGGGGTAAAACGCGACCCTCTAACTAAGACTCCGCTGTCCGTTTGTCTGTCTGTCTTTTCATCTGTCACCAGGCTGTATTTCATGAACCGTGATAGTACTCGTAAGACAGTTGAAATCTTCACAGATGATGTATTTCTGTTGCTGCTATAACAACAAATACTAAAAAACAGAATAAAATAAATATTTAGGGGCTCTCTCTAATTTTATTTGCCGTTTTTTATATAATGGTACGGAACCCTACTTGCGCGAGTTCGACTTGCACTTGGCCGGTAATTCTTTCTTTTTATGTGGCATAATATATTATGTATATTTTATATGGCATAATATATATATATTATATGGCATAATACATAATAAAAGATTAAAAACTCCACGCATAAAACAAAAAAATCCATTGTTATAGAACTAAACCTTAAAAGGACAATAACCTTCTGATTCAGCCGTTTTCGTTGACGCATGATCCTCAATTAGATTGAATCATCAACGTTGCTAAAGACCGTGGCCATAGGAGTCACCACTGGAGTCACCATTGCAGCATTGGGTTCTTTAGCACGCAACTCGCAGATTACGCGCCCTTTTTCCAAACCCCAATAGATTTGCCACTGAAACTTCTGGAATTACCATAAAAAACTGGAAAACTATGACTTGCCTTAATGACTTGTTTTCTTTGAACTCGTCACCCATTCAGCTAGTTTTGGCCACCTGTTGTACTCATTTCTTCTTTTAAAGTTTAAAATATTCTCGAAGATATTTGGAAATACGTAGTTTTTTTTATGTGACTGAGTGATGAGACGAGCAAGTCGTTCGCCTGACGGTAAGCACCACGCCTGCCCATAATAATTGCAGTGCCACCCAGATCTTTTAATAGACTTAAAAGCCGTGCATAGGACTGCATTGCACTCATCACCCCAAGACATCAGATATTAAGTCTCATATGCCCAGTAATTTCGCTGGCTACAATGCCTTTCAAACCGGAACACAGTAATGTTGCAGTAGTTCCTTGGTTTCTGGATACAGGGAATCCTAGTTAGGGGCCAAGAAAAACGTCCGGTTTGGTGGAAGTACTCGGGAGTCAAGAGTTATTTATTCAATCTTATTTCTTTTTATTTTAATTAATTAATTTTTGTCTCCGCTGAAACAATTTGTTTACTTTTCGGCAAACAGAGCAAAGGGGTACACTGAAAACCAATCCTGTGTAAACTCACCATGAGTTTGTAAATATTGTAGCTATATTAAGTTATATTAAGTTGTTGGCAATAAAAACTCATTTTCTTTCTTTCTTTCTTTCAATCGAATTAGGAGTTCTACGTAGTTTTTAATCAAGCAACAGCGACGTACGCTGCTACAATAAAAAAATCGGATTGGCTCATCAGTGCGAAAACTTGCTATAGCAAATTCCAAGGCATTGTAAATGAGATGTTCAGTGCACGCCAAATACTAAATTTGGATAAATTTGCTATTTTTATATCAATGTCGACTTGATTTTTTACATGGTCTTACTTTTGATTTCGAGCTCGTCTAAGGGCTATGATGCAGTCGTCGATGGGGCATAACCTGGACTGGAAGAAAACTGTTCACTCGACTCGGTGGCCCAGTTATTTACTCAGTATTGCATGCAGGTTATCAGGAAACAGATTCCGGCAAAGATTCATCTTTATATCATCATCATTATCATCAGTCTATTACGTTCCCACTGCTGGGACTCAGGCCTTCTCTCGTAGAATCCACCACGCTGGCCCAGTGCGGGTTGGTGGATGTCACATGTCCTTGAATTTTTGTGATAAATTCTTGAATATGCCGGTTTCCTCTCGCTGTTTTCCTGCACCGTTTTTAGAGCGTAAGTAACTCCGCACATAGCTTAAGAAAGTCAGTGGTGCGGGGCTATCGGAATTCGAACTCGGGTCCGTCGGATCGAAAGTCGCACGTGCTCCCACTAAGCCACACTCGCTCTCCTTTTTATATAATGCAGCAAAAGACACCCCCAGTGATGACACATGTTACGGCAATTTTCCTTCATTGTGGAAACATTAGTACAACTTAGATATGCATATATAAAGCAAGTACACGATGTATGTAAGAAACGCTAGGAGGTAGAGATTGCACGCGATGCCGGCGAGCTAATGTGTGTGCAGCTATATTATTAAACTGCTATTAATAAATTCCAGTAGCGATGCGAACAATGGGGAATGTAAAAAGTTAACTTCTTTTATGCTTACAGTAAAAGTTTTTATAAGTAAGATGAGTTTAAAGTATGCTGTTAAGATTTTTCTTGCCATGTCGAGAATTCAGCTCCTTCATTTAGCCTGAAAAGGACAATCTACGGTGACAGACTGATTCATTGTCAGGGATTGTCGCAAGTCACTCTCCGAAGTACACAGTAGAATCAATAATTAAGAAAGGGGAGTAAAAAAAAATTTAGATAAAACATAATTTACTTATTTTTTAAAATAAAAAGGAATTGTAAACAGACGCTTAAATAATGATTTATCATTAATGATTGTTTTCGCAATAAAATTATAAAATGTCCGTACCAGGCGCCCTTTTTTGAATTTTCTAAGACAATAAGGCTTTAATATCTCTTTGATAAAATAAATCTTAAATGTTGATAGAAACCTTGACTTTTATATTCTCACGAAATTTCTTGCACAGCCTAAATTGTGCTAAAAATGAGACAAAAAGAATAATACTTTATTATTTTAGCCATAACATGAAAAATTTTGTTGAACCTTGCGAGATCTACACGAGTAGGCTAATCCCGGAATCTTTGTCAAATAACGTCAAACTATGTCAACAGGCAAGGTTTCAGGGTTTCAGGAAGTAACTAATTTGTACTTAAATAGCCTATTAATCATAGCCTACAATGGCCGGAGCAGAAATAATACTGTTATGTAGAAGTTTGCTGCGTAATTTCGGAAAATCTGTCCTTTTGGTGACATCCAACTGGTTATGTAAACTGGTGTCTTGTATTTTTACCTACTTCTATATTTTGTTGTATAAATGTCTTGTGTATTGTCGACAGGACAACTACAATGTGCTGCACATATCGGCCATGTACTCGAGAGAAGACATCGTCAAGCTGCTGTTGTCGAAACGAGGAGTTGACCCGTTTGCCACTGGAGGGGTGAGCCTGCTTACAACTTTGGAACATCTTACAATTCAACATGGTTACCTATTGCATACCTATTGCATATACCCACTATAGAAAAATATAACGCTCATTCTGATCGCATTTGTGTGCCTATACTCCTGCTTAAAGTCCTTAAAGATCTCGTTTGAAGCTATGAATAAATAAATTGATAGATTCTTATTTATTCAAAATTTCAAACTTTCATTCAAGAACACAGCAAAAATGATCTCCCCATTTTGAAAGCTGCGCGCAATAGTGGTACCTCTGGGTGCACATGAAATTTTATAATTTTCCATTATTCCCACCAGCGCGGAATATGCGCAAGTATCTTAGAGTCAGCTCTTCCTTGCATTGAAAGTGAATTGTAAATATGTGAACCTACCCACCACAATATCAATAAGTGCCATTTTTCCTAAACTGACCAGTTATAATAAGCTCTTGGGAGCCGTTCCCACAGCAACAGTTCTGAGTTCATAACTGTTATATGTGTATAAGCGACTCTAGTTAGTACCTACATATGTGTCGACATATGTACATTCATTAGTACAGAACTACATTCTGCGGCGACGCCTTAAACTGCCATGAGAACTCCAGAACACGGAACTCTTGCAGTAGGATCGGCGCTTTAAGGATCTAAAAATCATCAAATTGACAACGAAACAACTGGATGCAACAACTTGAATTAGTAATGCGCACAAGTAGATATTCAAATGCCAAAATTTGCAACGCCCATGCACATACTAATTTTGGAAGTGTATAGTTGTTTCGTCTGTTTAAGACTCATCGGGTGAGGTAACTGCCACACGACAGCCAGACTGCTGTCGGAAGAAAAATATCTAATCTTAAAATCTCACGTTTATAAAATTAATCAGCACAAAATTAATCAATGCATCTCCAGATGTACCAACCTTAAACTTTTAAATATCCGCAGAGTCGACAACAAACAGCGGTCCACTTGGTGGCGAGCAGACAAACCGGCACTGCCACCAGCATACTTCGGGCATTGCTCACGGCCGCGGGGAAGGATATCAGGTTACGAGCTGATGGGGTAAGTGGACCAGGATTCAGAGGTTTTGACATCAATCGAAATAAGACACAAGAACATGACATGGAGCGACTGTGAGTCAGCTGGATCTCTTGCGAATATTGATCCAACGTACCGGAGTTCGACTCCCGCACCAATGGCTCTGATGGACGGATTTACCCTCGCTCTGGTAAAGGAAAACATCGTGACGAAGCGGGTATATCGGGCCGGTATTTATTTATTTAGAAGTATATATATATTCAAGGACATGTGACATCCGCCAACCTGCAATGGGCGCGCGCGATAGGCCCGTGTCTCAGCAATGGGAACATATATGGGCGATGATGATGAAACTGGATATTTTATTGTTTTATATTAAAACACCAAACATGAATGTTTTAAACATATACTACTGTTCTTGTGTTCTTAGGATAGCGTGGTTTAAAATGTCTAATAACTCCGACACCAGGATTGGCCACACACTAGGGAAGAGATCAATTTCAATTATCTAGTTTTTAAGGATCTTAATTTTGTTATATATCCTTAAACATTAATTATCTATATTAATCTATATTATTATGAGGTAAAATACTTATAAAATAAATTACTTGGAAAGATTAATAATATTGAGAAGATGGATCATAAACTATAGCAAAATGACGTCCGTCTGAGACGTGGAATGTGTTAAACACCGTTTTGTGCTCTACCCAGGAACTTAGCTAAACATACCTACTGTTAATATGCAAATATGTGTTACAGGTAATTTATTACTGTACCAAGTGAATTTATCGTTTACATATTGTAGACAAGTCATAAATGCCAACCTCTGATTTCCATCCTAAGTATTAAAAGCTCATGAATTAAAGACTTCTGTACAGTGTTATAGAGCTGGGTCAATAACTTCTGCACCAAGGATGCCTCGGGGTTAGGCTTTCGACCCGACCTGTACTGTACCCTTTAACTTCAGCGAACAAATTTAAATTTATGCAGATTTTCAAATTGTTAAACCAAATGACTCTGTATGCCGTATTGGAGCGTCCCACAATAAATTCTATGTCTTATCGTAAAGTTATAGGGCTTCGATTGGTGAACTAGTTGTAGCTGCATCCACAGGCATCGCGTGCAGCCGCGTCGCCTGGCACCGCCATCCGCCCGCGATTCAGGAACTACCCCCCAAAACACCCTAAAATACAACGTGTAAACAAAACCCGCAGTTTACACTGAGCTCTGAAAGAATTCCTCGCTCTGAACTAATAAAAGTTGGTAATGGAGTGAGTCACTCGCCGGCGCTACACGCATTAATCTGACATAACAGTAATTATTCCCGTCTCCGAGGCGGAACAGCGCCGCCGCGACGTATTGAGGACATTCCGATAGCGGCGCGCCACGAGCCACCTCAGCCACCCCATACGAATAGAAACTAGCTAATTATTCGGCGAGCTTAAGCCGCCGAGTAAACGTCACCGCGAATTTACAATGCAAATCATTCCGCTGAATATTAGTTATAACGTCAGCGCTGAAATTCAAAATTACTAATTTTAATACAGTAAGTCTCAGTCGGTCCTTCGGCACGCCTAGAGGAAGGCGGCATCGCCATGGCCTCCCGCCGATTCGTGTCTATAAATTGATAACGATGGAGGATCAAGTACGTATTGCAATCTTCCACTGCGGTGATCTAGACTTTAAAGAGAAATGGCGTTATAAATTCCCATCGGAAATACTGAGCGGCACGGCATCCGATCGATTATACGTCGAAGATTGCACACAGTCGGATATTGTCTGCGGTGTCACAGTGTGGAGGGTCGCGAACGGTTGCATTCCGCGAATGGCGCGCGCTATTCACACTCGTATGTGAGACGCGCCTTGACATGGCCGAGGGCGGGAGAGAGCCCCCGAGAAGCGCCAACCTGAGCTTCCGCTCGGGGGGGCGCAGTCCGCCGGCCAACCTGCAAGTCAATAAGGACTTGCAGAAACTCGAGCTCAGCTTTATCGAACTGAACAAAGAGCGCGCCAGGCAGAAGGAGTGGAAAAAGTTAATTCGCGACATGGTGTTCCAGAGGGGGAAGATACCGCTGCTGCTGGCGGTGGAGGCTGGCAACCAGTCCATGGTGCGCGAGCTACTCAGCGCGCAGACCGCCGAGCAACTCAAGGTACGTTGCTCAACGTCGAGGTTCCTCGCGCCTCACGTTTCTACCACTCATAACACTAAAACCCAATGTGCCTCTGAAAGAACTAAGGCGCAAACTTTCACGATTAAAACATTTTATTTTAACGATATTTTCGCTAACTTTGCCTTGCCTAATGTCTTCGTTTCAATAAAAAGTTTCTGCTTCCACAGTTACTTAATCAAGTATGCGTATAATGTCAGGTACAAACTTTTCTGTAGTAAAACTGATACTTTTATACCGATTTGTTTAAAAATACTTATAAAGTTACGTTCCCACATCCAAATTGTGGTCAGCTTTAAAATACTAAATTGTTTACATAACATAGACCGAAAAGTTTGTACGACAAAATCCATGAATTCTGTTCGTTCATGGAACACTTTTGCCTTATGAAGAGTGTGAAATCTACTTCTAACTCACACTCTATTGTTTCGTATCCTTTGCAACCGCGCGCTTTACAGGCATCTTCAACTGACGAATGCTCAGTCTTCCCCGCAGGCCAGCACGCCGGCGGGCGATACCGCCCTGCACTTGGCCGCACGACGGCGGGACGTGGACATGGCGAGGATACTGGTAGACTACGGAGCAGCAGTAGACGCCACCAACGGAGCAGGACAGACGGCGCTGCACATAGCAGCAGCGGAGGGTGACGAGCCATTGGTCAAGTACTTCTATGGAGTCAGGGCCAACGCCGCCATCGCAGATAATGAAGGTGAGCCAAATCTCAGTTATACTCTTAAAATACTGGAAAACTATTCAGATGCAGTAGAAGATAGTAGCTGAGCTGGTTAGACGGTACTGCACATAGCCCCGCCAAAGGAGATAAACCCCTGGTGGATTACTTCTATAGAGTCAGGACCACTTTCGCAGAGAATGAAGGTGAGCCACCCTTTTATACTCTTACGATACTGGTAGACTAAGACTACAGAGCGGCAGTAAGCACCAGCTACGTAGCTGCATATAGGTACTTCGATGGTGTCAAGGATGGTTCCGCTATTTCTGACAACAAAGGTGAACACTGAGAGTAGACACGACAAGGGTTCTTGTGCAGTTGACAGGAGTAGAGATTTGGTCAAGAGAGCAACTTTGGATAAAGATAATTAATTTCCATACTAGACACCAGCTCCGGCTTGGCGCAGATGCAATTTACTAATTTGGTGTAGCTTTTTGATGACTTGATTAAAAACATTGAATTTTCTCTACTTAAGAAAATATTATGCATACTAGTTCCAGAGATTACCCCTACAAACATACAAATTTACTTACATATTCTTATAACTTTACCTCTTTATAATATTAGTATTGTATAAACTTTCCGAAAAAAAAATCTCGAGTGAAAACCGTACCAAAATCCGTGGCTTAGAAGAAACAAAAATAAGGATGCGGATAGCGAGTTTGTTTTATACTATTTAGATATATATATATATATATATATATATATATACATATATATATATATGTATATATATATATAAGTATGTATATATATAAGTATATATATATATATATATATATAGGTAATCAGCTAAACATAAGTACATTGACGCAAGCTATTTAAAAATACTTTGGTTACGCCAAAACCAAAAATATTGCCGGATATTGCTAATTGTAATTTAGGTACTTTTAGGTGAATAACAAATCAGTATTGAGGTGACCCAGAACTTTATGGCCCTAATAATAGTCTATTAATACACGATTATATACTCAGATA
The DNA here is from genome assembly GCA_951640565.1 of Petrophora chlorosata. Lineage (NCBI taxonomy): Eukaryota > Metazoa > Arthropoda > Insecta > Lepidoptera > Geometridae > Petrophora > Petrophora chlorosata. Next base: position 4,088,468 of record OX621197.1, on the reverse strand, counting down.
ATTTGAAAGTAACATTAGTAAACGTAAAAGTCTTTTTTACCACAAAATTACGAGTAAATACCTAGTTGACAAATTAGAGCGCAAATAAAAGCGCTACTACAAAACTTTAATAAAAAAAGTTTATTACCGCTGAGCATTAAATACAAAAAGTTAAGATATGAAAAGGGTGGCCAAATATGATATACTAGCGACCCGCCTCGGCTTTGCACAGATGCAATTTTTAAATATTACACCACATTAGTAAAATTTAAATTTATTTGTAATTTTTCCGTCACATCTTCCGGAGACGCAGAATAAGGCTGGCGCGGCGGCTAATTCGGTCGAGCAGCTCAAGCCGAGGTTAGCGCCTCGGTAGCGGTTACATATTTGAGCCGTTTGGTGTGGAGACTTTGGGTCCGTGGAGACCGGGAGCTCATCGTATTTTCAAAAGTCTATCAGAGCGCCTGATCGATGCGACGCATGACCAAAATGCTGGGACTTATTTGGCTCAACGTATCAGTATTGCAATCCAACGGGGCAATACTGCCAGCATCTTGGGTACGCTGCCAACTGGTAGTGGGTTGGAGCATTTGAGCTATATATAGGCCTTTAATGGTCTATGGGTCGTCCAATTGCTTCTCCTTGTAAGTAGTTAGTTTAGTTTTAGTAAGTAGAGTGTAATTTGTTTTCAGTAATAAAGGCATTCGCCCGTTAAAAATAAAAGTAAAATTTTAAAAAATTACTAATGTGGTGTCATTTTTGACGACTTGATTATAATTTAAAATTATTAAAATTTCTCAACTATGAAAAAACTTAATTAGAATGTATTGTACATATAAACCTTACGGAAAAAATGCCTAAATGACAGGAGAAATTGTATTAAAATCTGTCGCGTGGTTGAAAGCGGAGAAACAAAAAAGAGGACGCGGATAGAAACTTTATTTTATACGATTTAGAGATACATTGTATTGGCCACTAACCAGCAATCATTGCCAACCACGGAAAACTTAAAAAATGACATCAGTATCAGTATTAGGTATAACTTTAAGCAATAACTTATCTCCCTTTCTAACATTCCACCCTCATTGTTCCAGACCGGACCCCCATGCATCTAGCAGCTGAAAACGGTCACGCAGCCATTATAGAACTCCTCGCAGATAAGTTCAAGGCATCCATCTTCGAGAGAACCAAAGATGGCAGCACCCTGATGCATATAGCATCCTTGAATGGTCACGCGGACTGCGCTATGATGCTCTTCAAGAAGGGTGTCTACCTTCACATGCCAAATAAGGTGAGACATTTTTGGTCTAAATATTTTTAAAGTGCCCAATTTTTAAAAGGCATTATTAAAGGCATTCTTGTCTTCTCAAAAATTTACGCATATACCTTTCTCGTACGGCGAAAAAGATTGCGCCTTGATCTTTTTAAAAAAATGGCTTCTACCAATGCATTCATAAGCTGAATAAGGTAAAAAGGTAAAAAGGTAAAAAGTTCTAATAAACAAGTCATGGCAGCTTTTATAAATAACAGATCAAATTTGCAATAACTAAAAGGTAGGCACTCAGCACACATCGCCTGGCTTGAATGGTGTAAAATAAAGTTTAGTAAAACAAAATAAAGCCAAAGGTACTCGTAATAAAACTTTGTTCTCATTGTAAACGTTTTACTCGTCCTTTAGTTTACTTATTAACAGTTGCTGTTGCTTCTTTAGAAAATGTATCGATATCAGAATAGCTATGGAAAAACTAACCTTCGAAAGGCTATCCTTGAACAGGTATCTCAACAATAAAATGAGAAGCGAATTTCCTCATTCCAAATCACAAGGCCATTTCCTTGAATGCAACTTGAAGATATTTCATTCAATAATCTATTCTGATCGTTTGATGTCAAGTTGAAGCCCATCGATTAGTTTAAACCCGCATTTCAATGATGAACACTTCCTCAAAACCACAGAATAGATAAGAGTAAACAACCGGTAGATTGAAATTATGAAAATCGTTTACAAATCTTTCCGTGGGCAGGTTTTCAATATGTTGTTGAATGTAATCAGAATAGGATTCCGGGGGTATATTAGAAGAACACCAATGGAAGGATGGTCGAAGATTGTCTACAATTTAGATAGTTTAGTTTCTTATTTTGTTTGATTGGTTCGTCAAATTAGTCGACGGTTTCGAGCATTTCCGATGCTCTTCATCGGGCGAATTTACGCTGTGATATCGCAACTAGCACTAGTGTTGTTGTGGCGCCGGCGGCGCCTGCAGTAAGCGCCCGCGCTTTTCGCGCGCTGCGATGTTATTTTAACTGCCTAATGATTTCAGTTTTTAATCTGCGATATTTGAAATTGTAATGGTTTATGTACACAGAAATATCATAGAGAATAAATTTGTGAAGATTTGATGATGTATTCCGGAAAATGACTTTAGAATCCATTAGTGATACTTATATATTTTCTTCAAAGAAAGTTTGTTGAGTGTTTAACCCCCAAACTGCTCTGCCTAGCTGCGTCCACGCTACAGCGGCTTTCTGCACGAAACAATTTTATGACGTCGCGTGTTCCGCCATATTAACAGTGGTAGCTAGTAAGTGGCAGTGCATACAGGCGGCCAGCACTCCAGACTGTAACCTTAGCCTTATTTCACAATTAGCTGATGCCGCGTGCCTTTTGATTAACTACTTAGTTTTAGTGCAGTACATTAAGTTTAAGTCTAGAAATTAATTCGAGGCCAAATATGCTCTTTTCTGACTGTACTTAGTTTTTCATGCCTTTGTGGTAGGATAAAGGTCTATTAGATTAGATTTTGTTCCGCTACTAACCTGGAGTAGCTATTGATTAAGTTAATCATTGTATTTCAATACCATATGTTTTTAACTTTTATTATTTTCTCTTTTCAATTTCATCTGGTGAAGATACTTAGGTTGATTCCTGGGTCAGAAAAAATCATAGAGAAATCCTCAAGTCGATCTAGGTTTCGAGTCAAGTTCTTCAGCAACATCACCGATCCGTATAGCTGGTGGTCTTCCTTGATCTTTGTCAATACTTGGTATGTTTAACTCTTATTACCTTCTGTTTAGATGGTTAAAACCCATGGCAAGAGAACATATATGTTATTGGCAAAGTAGCACTGAATTTAGGATTGATTTTGAGCTATATATCGCTGAGAGGAAGCCCACATTATCTCTGTCTCTTACCGTCTAATCATCCCACATGATGGTAGGGTCAGCCTTCCGTATATTTTTTCTCCATTTCGCTCTATCCAGGACATCGTCTTCGGATAACATGCATTCACTTATATCTTTTTGCACTACATCTTTCCATCTCTTCTTGGGTCTGCCTCTGGATCTTCGATCGGGGAGAGAAAGCTCTTTCTCACATTATTTTGATGATGATTCTTCAGTATTATCCCTCTGAAATTTCAGGACGGAGCGCGGAGTATACACACGGCGGCGCGGTACGGACATGTCGGCATCATCAACACGTTGCTGCAAAAAGGAGAAAGCGTCGACGTTACCACCAATGTAAGAACTTTGTTTGAATCATGACCGCCTGTGGCGTAGTGGTTGGGCTGGTCGGCTCGTAACTCACCACGGATTATACACCACGGGAAAAGGTTGCGGGTTGGATTCTCGCTTCACGACAAATGTTTGAGAACAGGAAAATACCGCAAGTATTCATTTAGTGTCTGGGTGTTGTGGGAACATCGTTCTTGCAGTTCCTGGTTCCCTAGATGCAGGGAATCCTAGTTAGGGGACAGGATATTATGTATGTGATCGTTGGGGGTTATTATTATTTATAATTACCTAGATAGCGAGAAGAGGTAACTACTTTTTCGGAACAGCTCTTGATAAAAAAAGGTCGTCAGAAGTAGGTAGATACCACTTTCAATTTAGTTTTGATATTATATAATAGCGGTTCCATAGCGCTTCATCATAAATTACTGACATTTCGCACATTATTCAAGGTAATAGCATATTTTCTTTTCACAAAATGGTGCATAACTTCTTCTAGATAACATCGCGTACCTAGAAAATATAAAACAAGTAAAACATGAAAAGGTGACTTTGTAATAGTTTGGTTTTGGTTTTCCCAAATAATAAACAAGCCTTTTTGCATTGTGTATTCAAATTCTAAACATAACGTCTTTATGTGTGTTTGTTACGTTAAGTCTATTGCGGAATTTCGTGTTTAGTGTGTAGGCATACGATAGTATAGACCTGAGCAACGATACGAGCAAGACGTTTGCCTGATTGTAGGCGCCGCGCTTGTCCATAACAACTGCAGTGCCATCAAGCCTAGCGCACTCCGCACTGTAAGTACGAAGCTACAAATATATAGCCGGAGACCGACGGCGGGTCGCGCGTCGTTACACGTGCCACGTCAGAAGAGATAAGAGCTATGCGATAGAAAGAGAGGCACTCTGTAGGTTAATATGACTGGTAGGTATGCAGCGCTAAGCGAGTTGAATTGAATTTTATTGCGTCATAGCAAGAGTCGCTATTTGTTTAAATTTCTTTCCGGAGTGATGCGTCTGTCCCTTAGTATTCTGTGGTGCCATACAGAACTTTTAATACCAGAAAAGTACTACGAAGCAATGTATTGCGCTCGTCATAAACGATACCTACGAGTAGTATCTTCTTTTTTCCCTTAAAATAGTTCCTTAGGGAATAAGTAAAAACCTGATTCCACGCTGCGGGAGTTCATCGACAAATATCTATTTTAGAAATTCTTGTTCAGTTGAACAATTTTCAAACAATTTCCAGGATAACTACACCGCTCTGCACATAGCCGTAGAGTCATGTAAACCGGGAGTAGTCGAGACACTTCTCGGTTATGGAGCAGATGTCCACGTGAGAGGCGGCAAGCAGAGAGAAACAGCCTTGCATATAGCAGCCAGGATACCTGATGGTGAGGGACTGTCTTTCTGATACTATTTCCCAAAATAACCACATCAAAAGTTCGAAAATACAAAAATAACCCATTGAATTCCTAGCCATACACGTGATATCGTTGTGAATTCGATCTGGTGATACCAAACTGTTATTAGAATTTAAGTCACAAGATGAGCCAGATCTTACGATTTTGACAAGTTCCAATTGTAAAGTTGCAAAGCACTGAACTCCGCTCATTATCTTGGGCCATCAGCTTTACAGACTATAGTGTAGCCAGCAATTTTGCTGGTTAGATTAGACTCTTTTCTTAATTGAAAATCTGTTATTTCGTTATCATCATCTATAGACTGCTGCGACGACTTCAAATTAACGACTTTATATAGCACAATATGTGGTGTTACTCTAGACTATCAGTCCCTTTCTTCGTCTTTCAGACAGACCTAAATTCTAACCTAACTTTTGGCAAACACTTGGTGGAACTACACACTGACCTTCTTATAATTTTCCTGATTCCAGGTGACAAATGCGCCCTCATGTTACTAAAGTCAGGCGCAGGCCCAAACAAGGCGACAGAAAACGGAATGACGCCCGTTCACGTCGCCGCCAAATATGGGAACTTGGCTACGCTGATTCTCTTGTTGGAGGACGGCGGCGATCCCCTTAGGAAAACCAAGGTAAGATTTAAAAGTATCACCATCTTCATCTTCATCGCCAACGCTTTCCAGGTCATCATCATACTCATAGTCTTCATCACAACCGTCATCATTATATTAATTATCATCATCATTATTAACATTGTTGTCAATGTAGTTATTATTATTATCATCAACGTCATCGTTATTCTTATCGTCATCATCGTTAGTATCTTCCAAAGATCTCCTTATTTACTCACTACTGCAGTTACTCTTCGTGTGTCGTCAGTTTATCAGTCGTACACTAAGTTTTCCGTGATAATATTAATATGTGCACTATGTATTTAATCAGAATTCTTGAAAACACTTTAGCGTGTTAATATAATATGAAAATAATAGTGTATATTTAAAATTGTCTCTTTTAACCAGATCGTTGCAGCTGGTACCCTCATAACAGAACCATTTATTTCCAGAACGGTGAAACCCCCCTCCACATGGCGTGCAGAAGTTGCAAACCCGATGTCGTGCGGCATTTAATAGAATTCGTCAAAGAGCACAAAGGGGAAAACGTGGCTACAACTTACATAGACGCTGTCGACGAAGACGGAGCTAGCAGTCTCCACTTTGCCTGCAAAGTAACCAAAGAAGAAGTCAAAATACCTAGCGCCGATAGACAAGTCGTCAAGTGTCTTATAGAGAATGGAGCGGATGTGACGTTACAAACGAATAAAAATCACGAAACTGCCTTCCATTTCTGTGCGATCGCAGGAAACAATGACGTCATGCAGGAAATGATCGCTCATATATCAAGTGCTGATGTTGGACGAGCGCTCAACAGACAAAACTCAGTCGGATGGACCCCTTTACTAATAGCCTGCAACCGAGGTCATATGGAACTCGTCAGCACATTATTAACTAATCACGCGAGAGTAGACGTCTTTGACGTTGAAGGTCGATCCGCTCTACATTTAGCAGCAGAACATGGATTTCTTCAAGTATGCGATGCGTTATTAACTAATAAAGCCTTCATAAACTCCAAAGCCAGGAACGGTCGGACGGCTCTCCATTTAGCAGCGATGAATGGTTATGCACATCTAGTCAAGTTTTTAATAAGAGATCACAACGCGGTGATTGATGTTCTTACTTTGAAAAAGCAGACGCCTTTGCATTTAGCAGCGGCGAGTGGACAGATAGAAGTCTGCAAGTTGTTACTAGAACTCGGAGCTAATATCGATGCAACTGATGAATTAGGTCAAAAGCCTTTACACGCGGCCGCACAAAACAACTTCTCAGAAGTGGTTCAGTTATTTCTTCAGCAGCATCCTAACCTGGTAATGGCGACGACGAAAGACGGAAACACGTGTGCTCACATCGCCGCCATGCAGGGCTCAGTGAAAGTGATCGAAGAACTGATGAAGTTTGATCGAACTGGAGTTATTTCTGCTAGGAATAAGCTAAACGAGTCGACTCCATTACAATTAGCGGCAGCGGGGGGTCACGCAGACGTAGTGAGGACTTTAGTAAGAGCAGGAGCATCTTGTACTGATGAGAACAGGTCAGGTCTTACTGCGGTTCATTTAGCAGCGCAGTTTGGACATACCAACGTATTGGACGTTATGAGGTCAACGAATACTTTGAGGATATCCAGTAAAAAGCTGGGTCTCACTCCTTTACACATCGCCGCCTACTATGGACAAGCTGGTAAGTTACTGAAGTATTGTAAGTATTACCTTAATGCACTCTAAATGACATGTACTCGTAAACAAAAGTACTTAGTGTTTTGTCGAGTGGGCAAGCTTCATAGTGTTACACAACACTAACACAACAATAATAAAATGTATATTATTTCTAAACCAGGGAAGAGACGAACTTATATCAAATTTGAATTCTGCTTTATTTTGATGACGTATGACTGAGTGGAAGCAGGCACGTTTTTGCTCTTCTGGTGTGAAGACCAAAAACATGCCTGCTGTAGTTTTCAAAATGTAGTAGGTACACCCAATGTTTGAGTAGTTCAACCTAGCGCCAACTAATCGATTCCTTTTCGCAGAGACGGTACGAGAACTGCTTTCGCAAGTACCAGGAACAGTGAAGTCCGAAGCCCCGACGGGAGTCTCCTTAGTGCCAGTGTTAGGTTCCGAATCCGGATTGACGCCACTTCATCTCGCCGCTTACAACGGGAATGAAAACGTCGTGCGATTACTTCTCAATTCTGCGGGAGTGCAAGCAGATGCTGCTAGTAACGAAAATGTACGACATATCTTGATGAAACTAATACTTTGTAGATTTTTTGTAACTGTGCTATATTATATATTTTTCCTTTTCAGGGGTACAATCCACTTCATCTAGCATGCTTCGGTGGCCATATGTCAATAGTAGGACTGTTACTAAGCAGATCAGCAGAACTGCTCCACAGTACAGACAGGCACGGGAAAACCGGTCTCCATATAGCTTCCACACACGGCCATTACCAAATGGTTGAAGTATTACTCGGGCAAGGAGCAGAAATAAACGCGACCGACAAAAATGGTTGGACTCCTCTCCATTGCGCGGCCAAAGCTGGACACTTAAACGTCGTAAAACTTTTATGCGAATCTGGGGCGTCCCCGAAAACCGAAACGAACCTAAACTGCGCGCCAATCTGGTTTGCCGCTTCCGAAAACCATAACGATGTCCTTGAGTATTTGTTACATAAAGAACACGACACGCAATCGCTTATGGACGATAAGCGGTTCGTTTACAACCTCATGGTGTGTTCCAAAAACCATAATAACATTCCGATCGAAGAATTCGTTTTGGTGTCACCGGCGCCCGTCGACACTGCGGCCAAGCTGTCCAATATCTACATAACCCTTTCCTCAAAGGTAAATGCATCATCCACGTGACGATAGTTTAAGAATTTATCAAAAAAGATGGTAATGCGATAATATCATAATTTTGTTATGTCACTTTTCAATCAATGTAAACATAAACAGAAACAAACACCGTGATCAAGTTACGTAAAAAGATGACGTACTCATATGACACATTATAGTACGACAACACGACAAGAATCTGCATGAACACGGCCATAATAGGAACTAATTCAAAATTCCATGTTCATGCAGATTTTTATCAAACTATACGCATGACTATAGGCCTGGGCAGGGTATGCCTCTGCTTGTCGCCTTCTTTGGTAACTCAAAGCTGTAATGACATCATCAATACTTGGAAGAATCAGGTAATTAATATTCACGGAACATCGTATCGTCATAACAGGAGAAGGAGCGTGCCAAAGACCTAATCGCGGCGGGCAAGCAGTGCGAAGCGATGGCGACGGAGCTGCTGGCGCTGGCGGCCGGCGCCGACTCCGCCGGGCACATCCTCACCGCCACCGACAACAGGAACATCGAGTTCCTCGACGTCCTCATCGAGAACGAACAGAAGGAGGTCATCGCGCACACCGTCGTCCAGAGATATCTTCAGGTAAAATATAGGTAACTTCTCAACTGTAACCCTGTATAAAATATTCAACGATAGAGATGCTAACAGTCCTTTTTTCTTGCAGGAACTCTGGAGAGGGAGCCTCAAATGGAGCGGCATCAAAATTATGTTCCTTTTTTTCGCATTCATAGTTTGTCCACCGGTTTGGATGGTGTTTTCTCTTCCACTAGGCCATAAATATAATAAGGTTCCAATAATTAAGTTCATGTCGTATTTGACGTCTCATATTTACCTCATGATATTGTTATCGTTAGTCGCCATAACGCCTATTTATAATTCTATTTTTAGAGAAAGCTTAGTGCCTCGGTGGTACGAGTGGATGCTGCTCATTTGTCTAAGCGGCCTTCTGCTGTTCGAGCTTACGAACCCTAGCGATAAGTCGGGGCTGGGGTGGATTAAAATAGCGGTACTATTCTTAGGTATGATAGGAGTCGCGGCGCACGTCGTTGGCTGGATATTCGTGTTACCGAAATACTGGCCGACGCTCATGTATTGTAGGAACCAATGTTTTGCCTTATCATTTCTACTGGCGTGCGTCCAAATATTAGACTTCCTTTCTTTCCACCACTTGTTCGGCCCCTGGGCCATCATCATCGGAGATCTCATGAAGGACCTGGGCCGGTTCCTCGCCGTGCTCGCCATCTTCGTGTTTGGGTTCTCCATGCACATCGTCGCCTTGAATCAGCCCTTCAGAAATATAAACAAGGCGGAAGACAATAAATACGCTAGACAAGCCAGGAGAAAACTTTTCTCAGACGGTAAGTGTGTCTCCATTTTATTTATTTCCACACGCATCATCTATCATCAAAACTTAGATTAATGTTTAGATAACATTTTTGATGTTTCATAAATCTGGTTTAAACCTACCTAAAAGTTCAGAGCCTAATGTTATCCTTGTTACAAAATAGAACACCTCCGAACGAAACGACAAGCGCAAAATGCGCAGTGGCTAAATTCAGACCCTGGGGAATCATACAGGAGGAAACAGGGACCAGCGGGACGTAAGTCCGAGTTAGAGAGAACAGCTCGATGTCCACGAATGTCACTTTATACGATGATCACATTATATCTCGATGTGCTTATTTTATTTCTTTATTTTCTTTGGAACCGTCCATGCATCCGCTTGCAGGCTTGAATGTTGCCGTCACATCGAGAATGTTATCATCGTTGATTGTTGAACCATCCCGTTAGTTTATCGTAACACCGAAAGGAATGAGGAATGTGGGCTCTGTACCATACAATATACACGCCGATTTATTTTGTGATAAGGTTAGAATTTGAATGAAGCACCCAATGCATTTTCTACATCTGTCAAGGCTTTACGAGGCGCGCGGTTTGCAGATGTGTCACAGAACATGCGTTGCGTGTCATGCGCTCACGGTGCCTAGTGTAGTGGAATGAGTGCCGACTCACCGCATTCGATGGAAGTTTGTTTTGCGCATGCCGTGGCTTGGTTTTGTCCTGAGGCTGTGACTCACGCCGTGTCTTGAGGTATTGTTTTATGTTTTTGGGTAATTTTTGGCTGATTGTCTTCGATGTGGCGCCTTTTGCGTCCACGCTGTTGATGTGCCGCTACACGGCTGTTTTAGTAGGAAATGGGTGGATTGATGCAATTTTTTTTATATCTAAAGCTTTTTATCGTATTTTTGATTCTCATCGCTGGCTTCAAGTCTCACGAGAACTGTATCAATCTGCCCCGTGTGTAAACATGATTGTCATTCTAGTCGTTTTTTAGATTGCTGTTAGAGTGAAGTAAGTTTAAGGACAAATTGATAAAAATACATTCTTTGGGAGTTTTCAAACCTTTTGACCAACAAATTCGATAGTGAATTCGGTCTCGCAATGCCGATGGGTAAACCTGTCATGTCTAGGTGTCATTTTAATAATATATTGACACAGCTCAATTTAAATATTACTACGAATTAAAATTTAATTGTTAAAATTCATTGCAGTATACACAAGTGGTTAAAGAACTACTTAAGTAATTCTGATAGGCTAAAGCCAACCTGCCTCGACAATCCTGGGGGCTCATAACTTAAATATGACTCTAGACTCATTAACTTAAATATTCATGACTCCCACTTACTTGCATATTTAAAACCATCAATTTGTTCTTACTCTATCGATGTAAATGAGAAAAAAGAACGAGGTCCATTTGAGTATTGTCTTCTAGCGACGTTGTCACCGATCGAGGCGTTCGAGAAATTGTTCTTCGCCCTTTTCGGCCAGATCACGTTGTCAGACCTGAACTACATCTCCAGCGTGCGGCCCTTGTGGACACAGAACCTGTTCAAGTTCGTCTTCGGGGGCTACTTGCTGATGTCTGTCGTGGTGCTCATTACGCTCCTGATTGCGATGATGTCGGACACTTACCAACGCATACAGGTAACCGCGTGCCCAAGAGCTTCCCCTTTGTTCACAGTGACCATGAACCCGCTGTTTTCCTTCGAGTTGCTGTTCTTCGCTGTGTTCGGTCAGACGACCACGGAGCAGACGCGGGTGCATCGCAACGACACCACCACGCAGCCTGCGTGGACCAACTACCTCTTCAAAATGGTGTTCGGAATCTACATGTTGGTGTCGGTGGTTGTGCTCATCAACTTGCTCATTGCTATGATGTCAGACACCTACCAGAGGATACAGGTATATATACGCGTCACAACATGGCAGCGTGTATGCTGCGAGATTAATTTACACGTGTTCATCACCATCAGCCCATCACGTTCCCACTGCTGGGACACGGACCTTCTGTCATAGAGTATGGGCCATAATCCACAACGCTGGCCCAGTGCGGGTTGGTGGAGGTCGCATGTCCTTGAAATTTTGTGATTAATTCATGGACATGCCCTCACGGACATGATTTCCTCATGATGTTTTCCATCGCCGTTTTTAGAGCGAGTGTTAAATCCGTACATAACTTAAGAAAGTCAGTGGTGCGAGGCCAGGGATTCAAACTCAGGTGCGTCGGATCGAAAGTCGCACGTGCTTCCACTGAGCCACACTCGCTCTACATGTTACATATACCATGTTATTAATCGCTATTAATTTATTAATATTCTAGACATCTGTTACGTGTTTACAATACCTACGATATACACACAGGTGCATATCAGTCAGAATATCTATCTATAAATAATTTAACTCATAATATAATTATGCCGACTAGCTGTGCCCGCGACTTCGTTCGCGCGGGCAATAAGTTAATAGTAATTGTAAAATTAAAAATTATAATATGTATGTATGAGCACATTTTGAAGCGTTTGGTACATATTTAAGTGCTCCATCAAGCTGACTTCTTAGAAACTATTACGACCTATTTTAAGGACATGAGATTATCATCAGATAATATTTAAGTTTGTATCGGCACTACATAGGTGGCGCTGCTTTATACTTACGTAATAGAAACGTAAAAAACTTTCATTACATTTTCGTTTAATATAGAATTACATAACGTAAAAACAAAATAAGCCAGTCCAGCCAATTTATTTTCATATATCTTCAATTTACCGATACGGTAATTTACAGTTTTATTAAAAGTAATGTAGATTGTTAGTCTTTCGATTAAAACTATTTATATGAATAAATTAATGCTAGATAACATATTTTTTTATGAATTTGAATAACTTTCGTATGGCGCGCAAGTTATTCAAATGCCTCGTTATGCAGTTGCCACAAATGTTATGTAATCTAGTTATTTTATTACATTTCATACAGTCATAAAATATGGACTAATTAAATGCAATTTAAAAATGCAATCACATTTTTAGATACTTTGCGCTTGTAACTCCTTTCCCTATTTATTATAAATTCAAAGTTTATCTCAGAATACATTCAATTTTCATTAATCATTGTTAACAAAAAGCAATATAAAATAAATGGGAATAGTTTCATTTTGGTCAAGTCATAGGAGTTTTAGCAGAAATTGTAACATACACTACTTACAGGCACAATCGGACATAGAATGGAAGTACGGCCTGTCAAAGTTGATCAGAAACATGCACAGAACTAATACAGCACCATCTCCACTCAACCTGGTCACCACGTGGCTAATGTGGCTCATCAACAGGTGTAAAGTAAGTATACAAGAAGTCTAGCTTAACAAAGGAAAATGCACCCAATTTTTAAAGAAACAAAGCATTATTAATTGATTCCAATCCCAATTATTATTCCTTAATTTTAAATAGTTTGCCAACAAGCTTAGCTAAACAAACGTATACGTTCTTCAGGAACGTCTAACCAAGAAGAAGCGTCCCAGTCTCGTACATATGATAGGACTTCAAAGGCAAGACCAGATGAGCGCAAGATCCAAAGCCGGGGCGAAATGGCTGTCCAAAGTCAAACGGGGACAGGTTGTCCCCAAAGGTAAAGTACATTTCAAGAAACTATATAATAAATTAAAATGTGTCAAGGTTATAAAAATTATATCTTATTCTATCTTTGATTTTGCTTGTGTCTATTATCAGTTTTAATATCAACATCAAATTCCATGAATTATATATTAAGTAAACGATATTATTTAACTTTATTATTACTTTTGCTAAAATGAGCAGTAGTTAATAACAATAGGTATTGATAACAAACTTTTCCAGTTTTGTATTTTTCCAGGATACTACTAGTGTTTCTTGATGATATACTTATAACATCTTCACCTCCTTTCAGATTCAACCCGACTTTCTGTCGTGCACCTCAGTCCACTGGGTTCTCAGCTGAGCTTCAGTAACGCAACCAAGATAGAAAACGTAGTGGACTGGGAGATCATCGCCAAGAAGTACCGCGCTCTGACGAGGGACGAACCAGAAACCGAGAGCCCTAAGGAAAGTGGAGCGGATACCGCTGACGAAGAGTCGGATAATATAGTGCCTAATAATATATCCGCAGCACCACCTTAAAAACGTCACGTTGACGATGTGGTTTTAACTGAATGCATCCTTACTGAGGTGCCTTTGAGCGTGACAGCTTAAAAAATGAACACAGCAATATTTTTTTACTTCTTTTTGATATGAATGGTTTTATATTGTGAAAGATTGTTGTGCATCGTGATGTGTCTTGACTATACTACGTTTTTGAGAGCGTTCAAATAAGCATACATTTCTGAGGCGCTAAGTATCTACAGTGACAAAAAATTATAAATGCCATGGTTTATAAACACTCAGAACGAGTAGGTACTGTACCGTTCTGATTTTCAGGTTAGTCCAAAATGATCTGCATTTTTGTGTTTGTTACGTTTTATATTGCATACTGTATTTAATAAAAAGAATTGGAGACCTTTTTCAACAAATATTTTGGCGTCAACATGTTTGCAGCTTTTTACGCTAAGGAAATCCTCGTCTAGTTTGTCGTCCTGCCTTTAATTCTTCAAAGGTAGAACGGAAGTCTAGTGTTTTGTTATTCTTATATACATTTACGCTTATTACATTAAAGTGCTGTAAAAAATCTAGTCATTTTTATATTACAGGTATCATTTTGCTAAATTAAATGATTTTGCTAGTATTTATATGTAGGTGCAATTGTGCACATTTTTACTCGAACATTGTAAATAAAGTAGATAATTGTAAATACTGCGTCCATTATTTAAGTATTTGTGAATGAAACTCTTGATTTAGTCTGAAGCAAGAACTTCCAGTTACTATGTAAGTAGATGTATTAATAGGTTTCTAGTCAAGTGAGTAAGAATACGCTAAGTATCGTTGTAGAATATTTGGAAGTAGAGCTACAATAAATATATTAGTACTTGTAATCGTCTAATAGCGCCTAAGGGAAATTAAATGTATATTATTTTTCCATTTAGCGTTATTGAGGTTAGAGATAAGGTAATATTTTTATAAATAAACGTGTTTGTGTATTTGTGTATGTAAATTGTGTTGTCAAAATAAAATCGGTTAATTGACTTTTTACATAATGTTATTTTATTCCTGACCAAAACTGACTCGGATGCATCATTACAACGTACTTGCATAACTTGCATTTAATTTATAGGTTGAAAGAAAGAAAAACATTTATTTGACGACCACACAATCAATTAACTAGTTAGTTAAGAAAACTGAAATAAAAAAGAATCAAATATATAAGCAGTACATATAAAAAGACAGCTAAACTTAAATGACTACAATGTGGTTTTTATAAAGCGAATCGACATAGTAAATAGGTAGTACGTACAAAAAAATATTTTAGAAAATTGCATTTGGCAAAGCGTTGGTATAGACTGCCTCTCCCTTACGAAAAATCTACCACACTATATCTTTCAGTCACATAGCTGTAGCTGATTTAGAAACTAATATATTTTTTGTATAAAGTGATATACACTCGAGAGCAATGAATCCGGGTCACTTAAAGAATCCTAAAAATCTCGGAAACTAAAAATGCTAGGTTAATGCAATAAATTGTATTTTATAGACAATGTAATACTCCTTAAATGAAGGTATTAAAACTTCTTAGTTATTGTAAAGTTATATCATAAAAAAATCAAATTTGAAAAAGGGCCACTTTCGAAGATGGAACTACGAAATTACAGCATTTGGTTTTGCTTTTGTTTGTAATCTGTCATTTATGTGGGTACATAAACCATGTTGATAGTGCTCTATATTCATTATTCAAGCTGAAATTATGTCGCTTACGCCTGAAGAATGCACCAGAATACTTACAATGCTGGAAACCGGCCGGAGTCAGCGCGATACAGTCAGGACTGTCGGTGTGTCGCTGTCAACAGTACAAAGAGTTCTCCGACGTTACGAAGAAACTGGTTCTAACCTACGCAGACCAGGAACGGGCAGAACCAGGTGTACCACAGCACGAGAAGACCGATACTTGGTGAACACCATGCTTCGAAATCGCTTTCTCACAGGAACTGAACTCACCAATCAGTTTCGACGCCTCGGAGGAAGTAACCCAAGTGCATGGACAGTAAGACGTCGGCTTGCTGAATCTAACTTAAAACCCCTTAGACCTGCAAACGGCCCTAAACTGGAGCGTGGGCATCGTATTTCGAGACTAAGATATGCCCAGAGCCACGTAAATTGGAGTATTGAAGATTGGTCAAAAGTTATGTTCTCCGACGAATCAAAATGTATGCTCTACAAGCACGATGGAAGACACAGAGTGTATCGAAGACCAGGGGAAAGATTCAAGCAAGCATGCATCGAAGAAAAAGTAGCCTACGGTGGTGGGTCTGTACTTGTGTGGGCCGGAATTTCTTCTGAAAGTCGCACAGAGCTGGTGATCATAGAAAACGGCTCTTTAACTAGCGTAAGATATGTGGAAGAAATCCTCAATGATCACGTTGGTCCATTTATGGTCAATTTAGGTGAGAATGCTATATTTATGCATGACAATGCCCGACCTCATACAGGTAGGATTGTGAATGACTACCTTCAAGAGATGAACATTACTCGTATGGAGTGGCCAGCGCGCAGCCCGGATATCAACCCGATCGAGCATGCTTGGGACGAGCTAGGCAGATGCGTAAAACAACGAAACCCTCCCCCAATCACGCTTCGTGAGCTCAAAATTGTTCTCACAGAGGAATGGGAGAATATTCCCCAAAATCGTATAAGGAACTTGGTGTACAGCATGCCAAACCGCGTAAACGCAGTAATGGAAGCACGAGGAGGCAATACGAAGTATTAAAATTCAAGAAAATCGTAATAAAGTTCAAAAATTTCATGTTTCCTATTTTTGTTTTAAGGAGAGATCAGCAGTTTTTTTCTTTATGTAATTTTGTGTTAATAAAATGTATGGTGACTCATATTTTTTTTACTTTCATTTAAGGAGTATTACATTGTCTATTAAATACAATTTATTGCATTATCCTATCATTTTTAGTTTCCAAGATTTTTAACATTCTTTAAGTGACCCGGATTCATTGCTCTCGAGTGTAGATAAGTTAAAGTCATGGTATCATAGAATATTCTGTTGTGTTACTGTTTCTTTTAATATTGGGATGCACATACAATTTTTTGTGTCTCTCTTATTGGTTTATATTATTAACCAAATAATAAGGTTGAGAATAAAGCTAGACCATTATTATTATTTATGTTATTTATATTATCGTGTTGTATGTGACTCTTACTCAATATGTAATCACGCGTCTGTGGATAACATAATTATGATACATTTTCATAAATATAATATTATACTATTTAAAGATGTGACAAATAATAAAAGCATCAATAATATTATTATTAATACTAGCGTGAGTATTATTGTTTACTAACCGGCTACACTCACGAGAATAAGTCGAGACACTCGACCGGTGTTTGAGCGGTACAGACGTTCATCCTCACGAAGTGCGGTCGCGGCGAGCGCTTGGCGCGAACTTCGGGCCAGAGCTCGTGTCGCCCGCCGCGAGAGAGGCGGCGCCGGCGGCGAACGTCGCTCGGGTGACAGAGCAGACGCGCCGTCATTGTCACTGCACAAAATATAGACTGGTACAGAAGGCAATCTCTTGTATGTACTTCTACTCCTACCTACTCTCGGCAGTTGCGATAGGGTTGTCAACTTTGGCTTATGCACAAAAAAGCGCCCGGGAGCAGAGACGCGGCGCCGGCTAGGCGACTGCGCGGGCGGCCGGCTCGCCGAGCAGTTCCTATCTTAACTGTTTATGAGGATGAGGATGATGAGGTAGATGAGCATATTTTTTTTATCATCCACGCGTACCTAAAAACACAAACATACATACATAGACCGCTAAAACCATAACCCTTCCTTATGGCTTCGTCGTTAGTCGGGTAAAAATAAGAAAAATGTAGCGCTCTCACTTGCATCACAAACGTCAACACACCGAGTAGGGTAATCGCACACTGTATCGAACTCGCGAACGAAAGGTTTAGCACTGGTTGAGGCAACATTAAGAACTGGTGTCCAAGCAGGTGGTAGTGTCCAACCGGAGTCCCGATTGAAATTCGGATGACGATTTATTTCAATGGCGATTATTTTCTCGTGAGTGTAGCCGGTTAGTAAACAATAGCATCAATAATGTTGCGATACTGACAAATTATATTTAATCCTTTAAAATAAGGAAGGAATTCGATCTCGCGAATGCCTAAAATTAGAGTAAAGCAAGCCTTTTAAAAATAAAACACTTGCTCTAAAAACGGTGAAGGAAAACATCGTGAGGAAACGGGCATATTCTCTAACTGCATCGAAATACCTAATTTTGGGAAACAAAACAATACGAAAGAATACGTCAATAGGTTATTTTTTCGAATTTAATTACAATATCTTAATATGTAGTATCAAATATCAGATGTAGTCTTATTCTCTTTAACATATCGACATAAAGAAAATGAACGGCAATTTTTTACGACATGCCACGACTAATACCGAAAAAACCCGATCGTTTCGATTAGTAATAGAGCTGGACGACTAATGAATGAAAAATCATTCATAATTCAAATGGCGGCGTTCGTTGCGACTAGATTAGTATAGTACCTAATACACCGTGTTAGTAGTTAGTAACGAAGTGAATCCATCATTCGAATAAGTCGAATGATATGAATAATCGAATTATTGGATTAGTAGTATCATTCATAATCGCGCATCGCTAATTTATACAGAAAGTATTCAAATGCTAATTAATTTAATTACTAATATTATAACAGATGTTAATTATTCATAACTAAACAAGGTAGGTATATATATATCAAATCGATTTTATTAAAAATTGTATCATAACGCCATTAAAATGTGGTGGTGGTTTTATGCGGTTTTCATTGGTAAGTATTTAACGGGTGTCCCAAAATTAACACAAGATTTGAATTTGCCACCATTTGTGCAGTAAATTGTTAGCAGTCCTAAAAAAAAAACCAATTTCACAGCTGAAATTTTAGGGTTAGTAAAATTGAAGCGTTGCAAGATACAACAACGTGTTTTCATTATAAATTTAACAATATCTCAAAAATATTGATTTTTTTGATGTTTTGGGGTTATCATATCACTAACACTCTCACGCACTGCTTCAATATTTGAACGGCTTGTTTTTCGACGGCCAGTGTGATTAGCTATATTATTTAGACTTGGCTGGCACCGACTTCAAATATATGAGTGGGTAGCGCTTATGATAATTATATTAATTTATTTTTTACTTTTGAGTGCCATTTGTGGTTTTGAAGTCGGTTTAGTTTTTTTTGAAAAATAATTTATGTATGAAATTATCGAACTGTGCATTGCTGCCACACTGTCATTATTTTTGAGATATTGTTCAATAATGAAAACACGTTGTTGTATCTTGTAACGCTCCATTTTTACTAACCCTAAACTATCAGCTGTCTACTATCGGCTGTTTTACTGCACTAATGGCAGCAACTTCAAATCTTGCATTAATATTAGGACTCCCGTTAGTATTATGGTAATTATACTTACTGTCTATTATTTATTCTGTGGTACTGTGTTCCGGTTTGAAAGGCAATCAGCCAGTGAAATAACTGGCCATATGAGATATTATCTATTAGTCACGCCGCGGTTTCACCCATGTTTTTTTACGGTACTGAGTGATGAGTCGAGCAAATCGTTTACCTAATGGTAAGCGCCCCGCCTGCCCATAATATAAAAAGCACTGCGTAGCACTACATTGCGCTCATCACACCGAGACATCAGATACTGTCTCATATACCCAGTAATTTCACTGGCTACAATGCCCTTCAAACCGGAACTACAGAATAAACATGATTTCAGCTTAGACCTATTATTTTATTTAACAAAATATCATCTAAAATATGAAATTAAGGATTTGCATAGCACAAATGACTGAGGTTTACAGAACCTTATCAATATTCAGTATTTCAACTTCCTCACCCACCTATACTAAAGTACATACCAACTGAATGCAATGGAATCAGGCGTGACGTTGCGGAAATTCATCTCAAAACTGAAACGCAATGAAAATATATAGTGTAATCCCGCTGAATATTATGTTGGTTGTTGTTAGTTCCTAACAACAACACTCTTTGTACGACACGTGTTTCGCCGTCTGCACGAGGCATCATCAGGTGTCGACTCGCCGAACGCTAGAACGAGAGAACGCTCTCTCGTTCTAGCGTTCGGCGAGTCGACACCTGATGATGCCTCGTGCAGACGGCGAAACACGTGTCGTACAAAGAGTGTTGTTGTTAGGAACTAACAACAACCAACATAATATTCAGCGGGATTACACTATATATTTTCATTGCGTTTCAGTTTTTACATACCAACTCTTACAATTTTAATTATTTTTTTCAGCTAGTAGAACGCATCTGTTACTTTTATAACATATATATTTATTTTTCCTGTTTTAGTATTATTTAAGTTAAAATTTGTTTCCGTTTTATGTTATGTCGGATACACTGTTGGATTACTTAAATAAATAAATAACTAACATAATTATCCTCGCTTTATAATATTAAACGAGTTGGTATATGTATCGAAGTGTGTGTGCCGTAGATGTCTCGGGGCGTTAGCGCGATGCAATTGCTACGCTGTATTAAAAGCATGGTATTAAAAGTTGTCTGGGTGGCACTGCAGTTTTGCGCTGGGCAAGCGTGGCGCTTACCATTCAGGAGAACGAGTAAAACAATTGTGTTGAAAAATACGAGTTGTTGTACGCCAAACTCTACTTCTCTATCTATCATGTTCCAAAATCATTACCTACATGTCCGGAATAAATGTACTTATTTTCTTTCTTTTCCTCTTTCTAAACTTGGATTAAAGTTTCAGGAACTCTGAAACTGACGAATAGTGCTTCTTTAGTATTGTGCAAAGGGTAAGTTTTTTTGAAATCTTTATTTCTTAGCTTTAAATCTTTGTTTTTAGGTTCAAGGT
Source organism: Petrophora chlorosata (assembly GCA_951640565.1). NCBI lineage: Eukaryota > Metazoa > Arthropoda > Insecta > Lepidoptera > Geometridae > Petrophora > Petrophora chlorosata. Next base: position 4,067,697 of record OX621197.1, on the reverse strand, counting down.
AACCTTGAACCTAGGCAGGTTCAAAATATTTACGTATTCTCTTGCTATTGAAAAACTAACACACCGATAAAGAACATCAGAACATTTTCATTATTCATCAAAAACCGGCCAAGTGCGAGTCGGACTCGCGCACGAGGGGTTCCTTAACATTATCTATAAAAACGGCAAAATAATAATGTCTTTTGTATGGGAGCCCCCTTAAATATTTATTTTATTCTGTTTTTTAGTATTTGCTGTTATATCGGCAACAGAAATACATCATCTGTGAAATTTTGGTTCATGAGATTCAGCCTGGTGACAGACGGACGGACGGACAGCGGAGTCTTAGTAATAGGGTCCCGTTTTACCCTTTGGGTAAAACCCTAACCCTAAAAACCGAGCACACTGCTCGATCCCCGACTAAACTGCTCGATTGTTTAAACAAGACCATAATTGAAATTAAGTTATATGAATTTTCTTTGCAGCTCACTAGACAACAACATCACAGCGCCTCTAGAAACAGCAGAATCGCTCCTACAATCTCCATGTTACAATAGTAGCTTGAAAAGCTTATTCTATACGTTCGGATACATGGGGGAGTGCACCGGACCCGCCACGACGACTGTCGTCGGCACAGCCCTAAAACTCAACTGCTGGAACGTGTTCCTCTTTAACTGGCAGAAGGAAGCCAGTAGTGTTGATTTTTTGGGGACTCTTGGGAAAGAAGGGTCATATTTTTGTGCACTGAAGAACGCAATTATTGTAAGTAAACTTAAAGGTAACCCAACAAGGTGGTCGTTGACCCAAGTGGATTTCTTTTTATGTCTTTGATGAGACGAGTTGGCTGTACACCTGATGGTAAGCGACGCTGCTGTCTATCGTATCGTGTCTATCGTATATGGCATTGAGCTCAGATTAGGGTGTAGATTCACTGCGACAATGTCTTATATTGCCATATATATATATATATATATATATATATATATATATATATATAGTTTTATAATGTCAGCGGAGTACAATTACAGTCTCACAGGGAGACAATGGTCGAACGCATGAATTTTTTCTTTGCCTTCAGTCTCCGATTGGGGCGATGTCAATCTTGTAAAATTCAATGCCTCAAAGACCCAGGCGTGTCTATTCACCGCAAAACGGAGTCCTTTCAACCTGACTCCAACTTTGCGTGATGTGTCCATAACGGTAGCAGACCATCTTGAGCTGTTGGGTGTCACTCTGACATCCAACCTTAATTTTGGCTCGTATATTGAGTCCGAAGCCTCATTAGCTGCAAAGAAGTTAGGAGTCCTGGGGAAGGTCAGGCGGTATTTCACGCCGGGACAGCTTCTTAACCTTTACCAAGCACAAGTCCAATCATGCATGGAATACTGCAGTCAACTCTGGGACGGCTCGGCTAAGTATCAGCTCGAGGCTTTGGACATCATTGAAAGGCGGGCAAAAAAAGTTATTGGTAACGACGCCTTGGTTGAAGCTAAGCTTTAGAGTCTCGAGCATCGACGTAAAGTTGCCAGCCTGTCGGTATTTTACAGGATACATCACGGTGAGTGTGCGATGGAACTACATGAGTTAATTCCTCCATCTCCTTTCTACCATCGGACAACAAGACGTAACTCGGCATCCGTTTATGGTTGACATTCCTCCTGCCAGAACAAAGCGTTTCGCTTCAACTTTCATAATGCGAACAGCCAAGGAATAGAACACCTTACCAGCGTTTCTGTTCCCGATACTTATAATCTCGGTGCCTTCAAGTCCAGAGTGAGTCGGTATCTTCTAGGCAAGCATGATCCATCGTCGACCGCGTCATCACTTTCCATCAGGTGAGACAGCGGTCAAATGTTTGCTTATCAGGTAATAAAAAAAATATATTGTCCTATTAAGTTTATCTCAACTTGTAGTTATCGTATTTTGGTATACATTTATAAGATTAATTCGATTTTTTGCCTAAATCGACAATAAGAGACCTATCTCATTAGTCGCAGTGAAGCTATACATTAATTTTAGCTCAACACGATATACGATTGGCGCTTGAGGGACATATGGGTAGGGGGCAGGTCTGATAAACAATCGACACATTTTACAGGCGTCTTTTTTTGCAGTTGGGCAAGGCTCTGGGAAGAGCTCTGTGCAGAATGTCTGAGTATGGTCTCGACTTAAAAAGAATACGTCTTATTGCACACTCCTTGGGCGCTCATCTCTTTGGGTATACTGGAAGAGAGGTCAAATGCTGTGAAAAAAGTGTAGCCCGGTAAGATTCATGAAACAAAAAGAAAAAGTAATCTAAAGAAATAACGTTGTTTACAAAAAATATTTCCCGCCCTGATAAACTAATCCACGGAGCTAGTAAAATTTTATTTTCAATTTTTTTTATTGTATATAGGTAGATCTTGTGTAATCATAGACATAGGTACACATATGGCATAGATTTAGAAGTAAACCAGTTAAAAGAAACGAGAAAACAGTTGTTAACGGAAAAACCCAGTGAACGGAATGTTTCTTTCCGTTCACTGAGTCTCCCTGATTCACTGAACATCATTCCGGAACATGGACCGCTTTACGGCACGGTTTTGTTCTGTGAGTGGTGTTACAATCGCTTTGCCGCAGCCAAAGCGCGTAAGCGGTTTAATTTTCTTTATCTCCCTGTTTTAGAGCAAGCGTGCAAAACCTGCACCTAACACTAAACGTAAATTATAAATTAAAATTAAATTTATTTATTTTTAAGCCAATAATGTATAAAAAATACAAAATCCATTATAATACAATCACGCATCATAAAATTCGTTAAAATACAAAATATATAATAACATTCTCAAATGAAATAAAATAAAATCAATAAGTCATAAATCAAATAAATAATTAATTCAATAATCAGTCAAATAAAATTAAAATAATCTAAAATGTCAGTCAAAATACAAATTCAATATGATCAAATAAAATAAAAACAATGATTAGTCAAACATAGTTTTAAGTCACTAGTACCACCCTGCCGTTTTCCCGGCGGTTCCCCTGGATAAAAAGTTGGTAGTCTATGTTCTTTTCCAGCATCTAGAGTACTACCAAATTCTGAATTGCATGTAGGTATATTTTAGATTGGTATTTATAGAAGGTATTTATAGAAGGTATTTTAATATTTACAGTATAACGGGTCTAGACCCAGCGGGTCCAGTCTTTGATCAAGCCCATAATATAATTGTTAATCGTTTGGGAAAGGGCGACGCTGACTTTGTGGACTGCTACCACACTGACCGCAAAGGTTACGGTGAGAATGTCTCGAATGCTTCAGCTGACTTCTATTTCAACGACTACAACTTCGGAGACGCGGGTGATCAGGTGCAGCCTGGATGTCCTGTAGGAAAATCAGAGATGTTTTCGGATACAGGTATGCGTTTTTAATTTATTTATTACGACTATGATATATGACTATACAGCCAGTTACACTAATTAATCATTTAAAATACAATACAGATATGAAAAAACAAATAATTAACATACAAAATAAATCATATTAATACAAATCAATTATATGTCAAATCATTTAAAAGGTTTAGAAGGATGTATCGTCGGCAGAAGAATTGCACTATGTAATCGATGCGCTCCGCGGTTTCAGCCGCGGTTTCAGCCGCGGTTTCTCGGGATAAAATCCTATGTCCTTTTCTAGGACCTAAAGTACCAAACTAAATATCATCAAAATCTATTCAGTAGTTTTGATTGAGTAACATTCATCCATCCATTCATCCCTCCTTCAATCAATCCATCCATCCATCTATCGTCGCAAACTATAATATTAGTAAGAGTAGGAAGTATATTAGTTAGTAGGAAGGACTAAGGTAGGTACTTACTTTACCTATTATTCATAGCCTAATTAATTTTAAAGAAACGAAACGAAGGAAGAAAATACATTCGCTTATTAATACTTACTTGAGAAAATATCCGCTTGAAGTCGAATCTTCCAATAGACACCGCGACGAACGACAAGGCCGCCTACTGGTACGCTGTTTACTGTTATCATCAGCTCACGTTCCCACTGCTGGGATACGGGCTTTCACTCATAAAGAGAATATGGGCCATAATCCACCACGCGCGCTGGTCTAGTGCCAGTTGGTGGATGTCACATGTCCTTGAACTCTTGTGATAAATATTTGGACATGCCGGTTTCCTCACGATGTTTTAACCGACTTCAAAAAGGAGGTATGTTGTTTTTTTACCGCCAAATATGAATAGATTTTAATGATTCTTTTTTGTTTGGTAGGTATTACTTACATACTTCAGAGGTGGTCGCTTATACATTTTATCGAAATTGATTCAGCGCCTCTTGAAACAATCAACAAAAAAAATTAGGTGACATAGTCTTGAAGTCGGTTTGTGTTTTAAAATTAATAATTATCCTTCACCGTTTATAGAGAGAGTGTTAAATCCACATAACTTAGTATGTTATGTCACAGAGACATAACTTAAGAATGTCAATGGTGCGAGGGATTCGAACTTGGGTCGCTCACATTAACTCAATTTTTACAAGCTTTTCCTCTTAAGGTATTTAACACAGCTATTATCTATATCTATCTGTCCTAGTTTTTATAAATCAATTCCTTTACAATTCAGCCATGTGCAGTCACAACCGCGTGTGGATGTACTTCGCTGAGACGTGGACCAACCCCGGGTGTATGCAGGCCTGCGCGGCTAATAACTACGAGGACTGGGCGGCAGGCCGGCTGAGCTCTCCGGAGCAATGCACCGTTTTAGGAGACGACACAGATACAAGGTAAAACTGCCCAGACGTTGCAGGATGATGAATGGCAGAATGTTTGTAAGTAGCCGTCTGCCGGCATCCTAAAGTAAGCGCACAAAATAGATGGGTATTTTATGGTAAGCGGCAGACCCTGACCTAACTAACTCCCCCAAAGGTAATGAGCGCAAAAAATAATAAATAAAAATAAACTTTATTTCGGACAATATACACATCCATATTTTTATAAATAAAAAATTAAGATTAAAATATATAAATTACAATAAAAATAACAAGCCAGAATTACAGATAGAAAATAACAAATAAAATTAAAAAATAAATTAAATTCAAAAATTAAAATTCAAAGATTCAGAATGAAAAAATAAATGAAATAGCTAAATAAATAAAAATTAAATTATTATACACGTATAGGTAAACCCCGCCGAACTAGACACTTCCAGCAATGCAATGCTATGCTACGTAGTGTTTTTTATGGTATTTAAAGTTCTGGGTGGCACTGCAATTGTTATGGGCAGGCGGAACGCACGACTTGCTAATCTCATCACCCAGTTCCATAAAAAAGTCAAGTATTTTTTTAAAAGTTAATTAATAAAGTATCACCTACAGGTAACTTTTACGTTATTCCTCTCCGTGCTCGATTGTCTAGAAGAGATCTCTTTTAGCGATAAGACCGCCAATTGTTACAGTTCTGTCATTTTGCTTTATTGTTAGTTTATTAATATTCTGTGTGTGTTTCAATAAAGTTATTTCATAATAAACCAGACTAATGTTTATTATAAATATAAACGGCTACACTCACGTTATGATTGTGTCGATAACTCCGACCAGGTTTCGGACAATTAGGATGTCCTTCTTCCGGGAGTTCCCTCTGGGAGTTAGGGGTTCCTTCTTCTGTCTACGCCGCGAATCCAAAGCGTAAACTCCCGGATAGTAGCCGATTCTCAGACCTACTGAATATGCGTATAAAATTTGGTAAAAATCAGTAAAGCCGTTTCGGAGGAGTAAGGCAACTAACATTGTGACACGAAAATTTTATATATAAGATGATTACATACATTACAAAACCAGGATATAGATGAATGTAGTTATTGCGCATAGTAAAAGACCTTTACACGGTGTTTAAAACTAAGATAAGATTGATAAGAGCCCTAGAGTTTAAAAATAGGGACACAATCAATATTGAGAATTAAGAGGAGGTTCTCAATTTTTTTTTTTTTTTACACTTAATACATCTATGTTTGGCCACTATCTCGCCTGATGTGAAGCGATGATGTGGCCTAAGATGGAGCACATAGATCTAGAGAGAGACGGCAGTTGAGCGGCTGCTCAGACCCGTCTCCCCGATGGTTCACCGAACATCATCCCGAAACACGACTAGGTCGCTTGACGGCATGGCTTTGTTCGGTGGGTGGTATTACAACCACGGCCAGAGCCTACCACTCACTTCATCACGATGTTTTCCTTCACCGTTTTAGAGCGAGCGTACAAAATCTGCACTTAACTATAAGTCATTGGTGCAGGGCCGACTCGGGATTCGAACCCATTTATATTAATAATGAATATTTCGACTCACGATAATTTCCAGACTAATGTTTATTTTCTGCCACCAGTTGTACGGGCAAGTTCTACTTGAATACAAACTCGGAGCCACCCTTCGGGAGAGGAGCTGACGGGTTGCACCCTTGACATTGAAATGAACAGCATTATAGGCAGGCAGTATTTTTTATTATTAATAGTAGGTATACTATGTGCCTATTTATTTCAATGTTATTTGTGTGTTATGTGTTATGCGTATGAATTAAATTACTATGTAATAAAATGTTTGGTAAGCGTTTAAAGTAGTTAGTTTTTAAAACGAGTACATCTCGTGGTAGGTCTCTCGTATGCGGGAGGCCGTCTGAGCAGGTATCACAGCTTTGCCAGTTATTCTGCGGCCAAGCAGTATGGCGCAAGTATTACTGTGTTCCGATTTGAAGGGTATTGTAGCCAGCGAAATTACTGGGTATGAGACTTCTGATGTCTCGGAGTGATGAGCGCAATGCATTGCTTTTTATGGTATTCAAAGTTTTGAGTGGCACTGCAATTGCTATGGGCGGGCGTGTTGCTTACCATCAGGCGAACGACACGCTCGTCTCATCACTCAGTTCTAAAAAAAAACATGTCAGGTAAAAATTAAAAAATAGCAACTGCAGTTTTATATTTTTTCTTAATGTAACTGTATGACGAAACTAGCAGGTCGTTCGCCTGATAGTAAGCAATATGCCTACCCATAACAGTTACAGAACTTTGTTTTGCAAAATCCTGCGCAGCACTGCACTGCGCTCGTCACCCTGAGACAAGATACAAGCTGACTAACGTACCTAAATTAATAAATATACGCAAAAGAACCGCAGTTTACTTTCCAAATGTAAAATGACTGTCTATTTGAAGCAACTTTCTGTGCAACCACGAACACCTTGTTTTCTTCATTTTGTGGCCAATAATTGAGTGTTCCTCAACAAGATGACACACCTCGAATAACTTCCGTCAATTTATCGGCATTTAGATAATAATATATTTCTACATAATAGGAAATATTATTTCATAATAGGAGCATTTATTATATACACAACAAACTCAAATACAGAGCTAATAAATATCTGAATCTAAACTAAAATAGCTTAAATAACTTAAATATATATACAAAATATAAAAAAAAATATTTTGGATACATATTTAAGTTTTTCTAAAAGGCCTATGGTGGAGGGGCAAGTGCCCAGATTGCTGGCCGCATTGCCACGTTGAATGGCAATGCTGATTTTTCGACCCAAATATGAGCCAGCATTCTGGTCATGAGCTTCTGGGAGCGAGTGTGGCCCAGTGGGAGCACGTGCAACTTTCGATCAGACTCACCTGAGTTCGAACCCCGCTGGCCCCGCACCACTGACTTTCTTAAGTTGTGTGCGGAATTAGCACTCGCTCTAAAAACGGTGAAGGAAAACATCTTGAGGAAACCGGCATGTTCAAGAATTAATCACAAAAATTCAAGGACATGTGACATCCACCAACCCGCACTGGGCCAGCGTGATGGATTATGGCCCATACTCTCTCTACGAGGGAAGGCCCGAGTCCCAGCAGTGGGAACGTAATGGACTTATGATGATGATGATGATGATTCTGGTCACATGTCACCTCCACCAGACGTTTTGCCAAGTCCTATTTTGCCTATAGGAAATATATATACGAAAGCCGGGTACGGAAATGCGCAAATGCGGGCCTATTCACCTGCATTTTCGTGACTTATGAGTTCGTAGAGATATCTTGGCACTCTGCAGTTACAAGTAAGGTAGGTTAAAGATAAAAATCCCCTAAATAGTGTCATTAAAAATGGTCCAGCAATCATCAAGTTACAAAAAAAAACAAAAATTAAAACTAAAGACCATGTGTTTGTGTTTAGTCTAAATAGTCGATCTAGTCAATACTATTAGGAGATGGGTTTAAATTCTAGTTCAAAGTCGGTTTTCAGTAATATCTTCATTGTACAGACAGACAGGTAGGTATAATTTTAGTAAAATACCTATACAGTAGGTACGTTTATTTTTATACTCGTGTGACACAATAATTCCATTATTTATTTTACCTTGTTATTTAGTCTCATCATCATCAGCCCATCACGTTCCCACTGCTGGGACTCGGGCCTTCTCTCATAGAGAGAGAATGGGCCATAATCCACCACGCTGGCCCAGTGCGGGTTGGTGGATGTCACATGTCCTTGAATTTTTGTGATTAATTCTTGGACATGCCGGTTTCCTCACGATGTTTTCCTTCACCGTTTTCAGAACGAGTGTTAAATCCGCACATAACTTAAGAAAGTCAGTGGTGCGAGGCCAGCGGGATTCGAACTTGGGTACGTCGGATCGAAAGTCGCACATTCTCCCACTGAGCCACACTCGCTCTTTGAGCCACACTCGCTCTTTGAGCCACACTCGCTCTTATTATTTAGTCTAATTTACATAAATGTTATCGTACTAATTACTAGGTATTAATTAACCTACCTAATATTATTATACCTATTGAAAAAGGTATTTGATGATGTGATGTGATGTTGTAATACTGGCCCTACTTCTATACGTGCTACCTACTCTCAATCTATGTGTTAGCCTATTTGTTATTTATCTAGTCTCGGATGCCGCCGTTCCGCCACTAATAAAATAAAATTTTACTTATAAGTTATTCAGTGTTTCTCAATATAAGTGAATTGTATTCTGTTTTTGAGATATAAATGTCTTAAACCATAAACAATAATAAATGTATTTTCTGTGTAGTTTTTTTAAATGCATAATTATCTTATACCTATTAAACTTACTTATTTCCGTAGCAATCTTTAAAACTTCAAAATGTGACAAAATTGGGATCATCAGGGTAGGTACCTTTTTCTTTGCATTGAGAAAGCAAAAAAACTATATATTTGTTTTTTTGTTATGTACAATCGGGCTCAAAATAGTAATTTCTAAAACAACAGAACATGGGCCTAATCGATCCTATTTCGCATCAGGAATCCAACAAAATTAAATCTTAAGTTTTTGAGAAATTTCGACTAACCCTTTTCGTGTATTTATTTGATATGATACGGTGGTAGAGTCTTGTGATAATTAAACGTTTCTAAGTGCGTCCGTGATGCCAAACATGAATAAAGAGATTTTGACTTTGACTTGACCTGACTATGACGCCGTTGACCTCGTTTTGGCTAGACAGAAATTCGCCCGATGATAATCAGATTCACAGGCCAGTTTCCTCCTGACCAAAAACACTAGTAATACACTGGTCTGTAAGTTTTAACTCTACCATTTGCCCGTGAATTTCCGCTTGAGTTGGAGTTCCAATACCTATTGATATTCAAACTGGATACTTACTGAGCGTTTCCGGCGATTGTTAACCTCGGATCACGTTCTGCTGGAAAAGTTAAACAAAATGTTGAAATATGTTAAAATCATTTCATTCGTCCTACTTATTATCTACTGCACACTATCCTCTTTAAAATGTTGTTTTCCTTACCTTATGGTTGTCTGGAAGAGGTCGCTGCTTAGCGATAAGACCGCCTATTGTTCTTATTAATTATGTATTACTGTAATTCTGTATTCTTTTGTGCAATAAAGTGTTATCTGTCTATCTATCTATGTTAATTAAATCTGTTATTGGTAATATTGTTAGTTGTTCATAGTTTATTTTTTAACAAGTCATCACAATTTGGCTTATTTAATCATCATCATCATCATCAGCCCATCACGTTCCCACTGCTGGGACATGGGCCTTCTCTCATACAGAGAGTATGGGCCAAAATCCACCAAGCTGGCACAGTGCGGGTCAATTTTTGTGATTAATTCTTGCCGGTTTCAACGTTTTTAGAGCGAGTGTTAAATCCGCACTTAACTAAAGAAGTCAGTGGTGCAGGGCCAGTGGGATTCAAAATCGGGTGTGTCGGATTGAAAGTCGCACGTGCTCCCACTGAGCCACACTCGCTCAGTCAGCCACACTCGCTCCCTATATAATTACATTAATAAATTAATTAATACTTATATCCCATTTCCTATTAAATTACCAGTCGTGTTTAAAACAAAATCACGGACGTAGCTATAGCTTTCAAAATAGGGGGTTCAGTTTGTATCTACGCCAGACCATAATAAAATAAAATTACCTAATATAATTACAGCCCATCTTGACATGTTAACAAGTATACATTTTACCAAAAATATAACCGACTTCATGTATCTTCGAAGTCCAGTGTCAAATATCGATGAAATTTATATGGGACCACTTCGTAGCTATACTGAACCCAACGCAAAAATAATTTTCTAAATCGGTTCATAAATGACGAAGTTCTGAGGTAACAAATATAAAAAAAAGACGTGTGGCACTCGGAGACTGCCGCGGTAAAGCTATTGCATAGCATTCGGAGTGGGGGGTGTTAGGTTATTTTCGTTACGGAATTTCTGGATTTGGTCTCCACGCTCAAGGCCCGCGATAGAAGCTATGCAATAGCTTAAAACGCAATTGAATAGAGAACCTCCTCCTTTTTTTTAAGTCGGTTATAAATAACAAGCGCGAGAACGTTTACGCACAAGCGGTTTACGCATTATACTGTTACGGATGTATGTAGTAGGTAGGTACATAACATACAGCTTTTGGTGCCGTGTCAGGGAACAAGTGCAAGGAATAAAATAATTAATCCAAAAATTTCGTCAATTTTTTTTTTAATTTATTTTAATAACTAATATGCACGTAATTTATCAATTTACTGCCATAGTTTTTATAATAAAATTTCTGAAGTGTTTCATACCCGTATAGCAATAAATCTCTATTAACAAGCATCCTTTTTAACAATTCAGGCTAATAACTGTCATTACCATTATCATTACATAATCATTAACCTGTGGCCGGCGGCTAAACAAGTAGGTAAGAAAAAATCTCTTGTGTCAAAAGATAAACTAGTTAACATTTTTTTATAAAACGCTAGAGAAAAAGCAAGAAGAGTAATTTCTGTCACCGAGCCACCCGAAGAGTCACACCATGACGCATGAAGCATGAATGTGACGAAATCGTCTCCAGGAAACTACGAGGTTAGGGACTACAGTAAGTACAGACTAAGTTACCACGTTATACAAACCGTATGCAGGAGGAGTTTTTGAACAAAGATCCCTATGGCCCTTACTTAAATCGGATCCAGGAGCTGAACCAGTTGTCGCTGTTGAGATTGAGTCAACGAGGACGACGAGTTTTAAGTCCTTCGTGCTCCGGCTTCCGGCGAAGTATAAAGAGACGTTCCTGGCTCCTGAGTTTTGGCCCGAAGGCATAGTATTCCGGCGCTACAGGGAGGCGAAGCCGAAGTTAATTACCTGATTGTCGTAGCTTTAGTGTTTATGAATTGTATATATGCTAGTCTGTAAGGTATATCTGTATTTTAGGGCCTCTTGTTCTTTAAATTTGTTAACTGTATTATTGCCTGAAATAAATGAATTTATTTATTATTATTTATTTATTTCAATACTGTGATCTGCTTAGTCAGTATACAAATACAGTATTTTATTGTAATCTAGACTAGTAGCAACACAGACCTCTAACACAGTCGTCATTGCCTAAATCAGATCATGGCTACGACAAATCTCAATAAATCCATCAGCCTTCTAAGCTCTGACAGCTGTGATAAGGATGCTAACATCCTCGGTACATCACGAAAGCATATGATAAGAAGTACTACTTATAAAAAGCGTTAGAGCGCACGCTTATCAAGAATATACAAACCGACAGTGTGCTGGCATCGGTCGACTAAAGCTAACGCTGACGCGCCGGCGTAAGACGCGTCAAAATTCGCACGTGGCGTCGTTTGTCGGTTGATTTTTTAGACTAATCAAAATTATAAAACAAAGTATAGTTAATTTTTTTTAAGTACACTAAGCCCGCGTATATTTTAATCGAAAATAAATTTAAAAACTACAAAAATGCGCGATAAAAAATGGTTTATGGCAGAATTATAGTAGGCATTTTCAAAAGTACCTACTGAATAATGAAATCTGTATAAAAATAATTGTTATATGAACGACTTGCAAAATTGATTTAAAATCTGTGACAAACATAATTATATCACTTGTGAAAACAAAAATGTTTGGTGCAAAATTTTATTTCACTGGATTGTGGATACTTCTGATATGTTCGTATTGCTTTTGTTATTATATTAGTTCTTTATATGTACCTGTCTACATAAAGTACCTACATATGTAACATTTCTCTCAATTTACTAATAAATATTTAAGTATAGTATAACCAAATAGTAGTAGTATTTAATATTCTTTGCTATAACCAAAGAATACTAGCTATTACTTACGTATGCTATGCGAGCGATTTTTTACGACATCTCTACGATACATGGACAGAAAACTGGAACTCGGTTCCTTTGAAGATACGTTTAGACCACAGTCTACAACTCTACATGTAACTACATGTAGGCTGTCCTGAACATTCCTAGATAGATACTGCAGCTTTCCATTGACTGATGTCTTTCTATTTGCTCTTAAGCTGTGCCGGAAGGTCACAACCAAAGAGAGATTTAAAAATAAATTGCCGTTTGTTGACTATTTTTCTATATAAAATTGGCATTTTACAAATATGATGGAGAGGTGGCGATGCATTCTACTTTGCGGAGATTTGGATCAATGGTATGTTGTGACTGACCGAAATAGAACACTCATAGAGTCCACGTTCATTCATAATTTTATTGTTCTTACGTATACAAGCGCTCGAAGGACTTGGTATACGTGTATTGCCAATGTTTACAACAAAATAGTATCTTTATTTGCATTCAGGTCTCGCCCAATTTGCTGGAGGAGCTTGGTTACGATGTTACAAAGGGTAAGTGAAAAAAGGGTTTTTATTAATTAAGTACCTTGGGATATTATTTAAGTGCCTTAGTTAAAATAAGACAACTTAATTCACTTTGTCGAGTCATTGAACACAAAGTAATATAATTTTGTAATTCAGTATCTCGTTCAATTCGTACGTTGGGAATTCGGGCCAGCTGCCCGAATTTCCAATTTTAATGATGATGCCAATTTTAATGGTAACTCTAGTCTGTATTTTATTTAGTTGTGTAAGTAACCTCATATTAATTGGTTCTCTCTAACATGGTACCTTTTTTATACTACTGATGTATTCAATCAATCAATCAATCAAAAGTTCTTTATTCAATTTTGTCGTCACAGACGCACTTATGAACGTCAATTATTACCTACAATGACTCTACCACCGTATCGGAAAAAGAACCACTACTCAGAAGATACGGCAAGAAACTGAGGGGCATATTTTTTAGAACTTTTGTTACAATATTTTGTTTGTTTTTGATAATATTATTTTTCTTATGTGCCAGTTGGCTACTTGGCAGAAGCGGAATGTTCCATGCATCTTTGTCTTCTATGTAATTACTAACTGCATAGTATGCTTTTTTCATTAGAATATTTTTCACACTCAATTTGAATCTACGTTCTGTGAGCTCCGTTATACATTTTGGAATTTTATTGTAAAAACGTACACAATTGCCCATGAAGGACTTATTCGTTTTACTCAGTCTAAACCTAGGTACTGCAATTCTATCCTTATTTCTAGTGTTTATGTTGTGGTGGTCACTATTCACCTTGAATTTGTGCAGATTTTTACGAACATACATTATATTTTCATAAATATACAGAAGGTAAAGTTAATACATTAATTTGTTTAAAGACTTCTCTTAATGATTTCTAAGTATCGAACAAAATAATAAGTATATTATTCCATTTTACAAAATTGTAACACGGTACCTACGTAATAGTGCCATCGAGTATAAAAGGGGCGCTGTCCAATACCGCACCCATAGATTTTTGACCGCCCCGGCCGGGCCTGGTTTTTCTAATGTCATCGAAACTCTGACTGCATCCCTCTCGCCCCGCACTTGGAAACCAGGCGCCATAAACCGGCGAACCCCACAACGCTTGGCAGATTATTTAACATAATTACTGTTTTGATTTATGTGATTGTGCTTTTAAATAATACAACTTGTTCAACAAGAACTCTATCTTATTTTTAGACAAATCCTCATTTTGTCCAATTCATATTTTTACTAAAACATAGTTGCGGTATATTTAGACAACAGTTAGTGTAACTTTCCCCATTTTATCAACGGACTACAAGACGTACGGCAATACGCCACCGTTTCATGGTGGACATTCCTCCTGCGGGTACTAAGCGCTTCGCTTCCACTTTTGTTATGCGCTATGCTAACGAGTGGAACTCCCTGCCAGAGTCAGTCTTTCCCGATAGCTACAATCTAGGAATCTTCAAGTCTCGAGTGAACAGGTACTATCTTGGTAAGCGTTCTAGATCGTCGACCGCATCGTCGCTTGCCATCAGGTGACATTGGTCAAACGCATGCAATTAAAAAAAACTTTACAGCGGAGTTATAGTGGATCACTCCGGCTACTCCAGTGGTACACATTCGCCGGCAGTAGACTATTAAAATGTTGGCGCCCGCGCCGCTGCCGACCTCTATAATTCGATACCCTAGTTCATAATCATATTAATTAAATTTTTTGTCAATGAAATTGTAACTGTATAATTAGTGCACTATCCCCCTAATTACACCACCTTTTTGCCGTAATTAGGATGATTGTGCACTAGAGGATCAATGTGACAGTTCCTAGATTATTTTTACAACCCAACGATTTAGTTAAGATTGCATAAGAAATAGTTTTTGAGTATATTTCTGAGCTAATAACAGCTCAATCAAAACCTGCCGCCCTAGGCTCCAGCCTACTCAGCCTGCTGCCGGTAGTAAATTCGCCACATATAGAAAAATAATCAGAAATTACAAAAGAACAAACATGTTTTCTAACTTAGTTAATTCTATAATAACTAGGTGCTGGTGTGGCACCTATAGCCTCATTACAGAACACCTGAACTAATTGAATATTATTCTGCAAGCAGCTTTCGGTACATATTTATAAGTTTTAATAACAACAGCAGTATAAAAATGCGGAGCACCATTTATTACATCCGCATGACCCATTTAATGATAAGATAAGCAAACTATGGAAAAAACTTAGTTATTGCATATTTACCAGTTTCTTTTACTATCTATAATTTCAAACATTTTTACAGTAAAAATTCTAGAAATGTGTAATAAAAACTTTTAAACATAAATTTAAATAATCAACGCGAACCAAGTACCTATGGTAACTTAAAAGAAAATGCTTGTATCACATTCGAGTCACAGAATAAATAGTCGTGTTGTAGTTGTACCTATGTCCCTCCTTGCCGCATACGCAACTTTTAACCATTTCATCTCAATTTCATCATTTAATCCCAAGGAGTTTATACCTACTTACTTAACTTTTCTTTGTCATTGTTTAATCCAAGCAACGAAAGTATTACGAAAAGCAACGTTTCCATAACTTGATTCCTAATCGATCTCGATCAGCTGGTCAGTCAGTATAAGCAGTAAGGACATTCCGCGAGTTAGACTTAAATTAATGTCGCGGGCGTGTCAGAATGCCGCTTGTAGCCAACCAAGGAGCGAAGTGTTCGAATCAGATATATAACATACAATACAATAACACTTTATTGCACACCAAATAACATATACACAATTATAAAAAATAAAATAAGTAACAAAATACATCGTAGTCATATCTTCGTATAAAATCAGTAACATACATACGAGTAAATTACTAACTACCTTAGCTCGTTCCAATTTGGTTGAACCATGGCTGAGTCCTTTGATTTTCTGTGATGGTAGTAGAAGTTCAAGGTATAGTAGTATTATTTTTAGCCGTGATCGTCGTCCCCCTTGAGAGTAGGAACAAGTAATAAACGAAAAATCAATTAACCATAACTCATTTTTTCATTTTTAAGCTTATAGTTACAACTCACACACAAGGACATAGGTCGTTCTGCTGCTGGGTCCAGCAGTAGGATATGTATAAACATATAGTGTAAACACCTCTTTATAGAATCCTGGACATTAGCGTCCATACTGTTCACATTATTTTTGCAACGCGTCACTACGTCAAGGTTAAAAAAGTGGAGTATTGGAATGATTATATCACGATTCACGATATTAGGTAAACGTAATATCTTTCATAATTTTTTATAGAATTTAAATAATCGTAGACCGGTCATCATCCATTATCTATTGCGTTTCTGGCAAAACGCTTCGTACGGCCGAACCGGTCTTTTTGAAATATCTTTGTTTAAAGAGTGGTAAGCGAAGAGACGGCCTGCTAACCTGGTGGAAAGCGGTCACTGTCACTGACACTGCAATGCCAAAAACAACGCCGATGTTTTGCCGCTGTGTAAGAGATAAGAGGAATTATTTATATGTAGATGGGAGAAAGAGGAGGGCCTCCGCACTTGAGACAAAATGCCTCGACGCAAATATCTATATCAAAATTTAAAATAAAAAATTTTTATTCAGCTTAAGCATCACAGACGCACTTACGAACGCTAATTGATCACAATGACCAATGACCACCCTATTCGAAAAAAAAACACTGACCACAAGAAAATATGGCAAAAAAAAAATTAAAAGGGGTTCTTTGATTTTTTCTCTATTTTAGTGGGTACGATTTTAAAAGTAATTTAAAATTTTGGTGGAAACTTTTTTGTTGCGAAATCGAATTGATTGAAACCAAAATAAAGTTTTTGCGTGTCAATCTTTTAGACTGTAAAAAAAAACCTTTGTCAAAAACCCATAATGAGGTACTAAAATTACCGCTACCTTGTAGGTACCTAATACCTATAGGTAATTATTATTAGTGTATTGAACATCTATTTTTTCATCAAGGTTTCGTTTTGTTGACTAAGGAAGTATTGCCTCATCAAGAGTTCATGCACGGCAGATGTCTGCATCAGCTCGCGGCAATTATTTGCTACGACGCCAGTCGTTACTGCAAAGAGACGATACAAGATTATTAAGTAGACATTAATTATACCCATATAAGTAGACTTCCTATCAACAAACAAAGAAAAACCATAAACAAGGCAAAGACAAAGACACAATACATGAATATACATATAGTAGTGTAGAGATAGATATAAAAGCACACATAGGTAGGTGCTTATTGACAAAAGTAACATTCATTGATTCACTCATCAAAAATTTACCAGCATCTACCAGAAGCTTATTCTCTTACAGCTTTTAAACGTAAGTTATAGTAGGTAGGTGCCCCCGAACGTAGGCCTTCTGTAAGAGTTCACCACAGGTGATCGAAATAACTTTGACCGTTTGACATTAGGTCGATAAAACGATAGATCATTCTATTATTAATCGAACAAACGATTGACTAAATAAGATTTTTTCATTCATTTTATTATTTATTATTAAATATACATATATATTAAAAAAATTAAAAAAAAGCGGAGGGATTATTTATATATATATATATATATATATATATATATATATATATATATATATAAATAATCCCTCCGCTTTTTTATATATATATATTTTTATATATATATATATATATATACATATTTTATTTAACTTTCATTTTACATTTACTATCAACCCCCATACATATTATATTATTCTAACAACAACCTACATAATATTCAGCGGGATTACACTATCTATTTTCATTGCGTTTCATTTTTAATAAAAAATAAACAAAACGAACTCGTTTCGCAACCGATACCAAAAATATTTTAATTAATAGCAGATTATCGTCCACTATCTTGTACTACCTACTTTATTTATTTAGGTTTAAGTAATGTATGTAAAGTGCCTATAACAAATATTACGTTGTTATAAAAACCGGGTTAAATTGATAACGTCTGTTTCTCAATCTTCGTGATATTAGGTATAGGTATACTTTAATGAAGGTTTCTAACTACCTATACAAAGGTGCGTGTAACAGACTATACCTATCATCATCATCATCATCATCATCAGCCCATCACGTTCCCACTGCTGGGACACGGGCCTTCTCTCATAGAGAGAGTATGGGCCATAATCCACCACGCTGGCCCAGTGCGGGTTGGTGGATGTCACATGTCCTTGAATTTTTGTGATAAATTCTTGGACATACCGGTTTCCTCACGATGTTTTCCTTCACCGTTTTTAGAGCTAGTGTTAAATCCGCACATAACTTAAGAAAGTCAGTGGTGCGGGGCCAGCGGGATTCGAACTCAGGTGCGTCGGATAGATAAGAGCGAGTGTGGCTCAGTGGGAGAACGTGCGACTATACCTATACACAGTACTATTACATACAATATGTATGTAATGTGTATATTGCATACAATTAAAATCATTAGGGGCAACATGTTGGGACTTATCGCAAAGAAAACTAAATCTTATAGGTACCTTATACCTTAACAGTGAGGAAGTTTAGTTCTTAGAGAACATCGGTCGAATTTTGGGGAAACTAATAATTTCGTTTTGGATTTTTGAAAAATGTAAAGTCAGACGGAACAAGACAATTTTTCAAAAAACAACATGTGCATAATCGATCCTATTTCCCATCAGGAATGTTTCCCCAAAGAAACCCATCAAATAAATCATACTATTTTGAAAAAGTTGCCTCTTTGTACATGGTTTGCTTAGGTATTTTTGAACCAAGCTATGAAAAGTCAAAAGTTATTAAATAACCACATAAATGCACTTTTAAATTTCATATACACAACTCAAATCAATTAAAAAACGTTAAATTCTTTCCCATACTCAAATTGAAGTCCACAGTGCCCAGAAAAGAAATGTGAAAACTGACTCTACCAGTGCTTCGGAAATACTCCTAGAGATGAGAGCACCAAGAAACTCTGCTGGCATATCTCTTTTTTCAAATCTTTATAATATATAAAAATTAACAATAAAGTATGAGGTTATAGTTTGGTAGGTAACTAAACGATAGTTCTTTTCAGGTCACCTGTAACATTACTTAAAACATACACAACCCATTTAAGCTTTTATTTTCAATATACATGCTATAATTACTTACTAAATAGAAAGAAAGAAATTATTTATTCTGACAATACCGAACGCAACCAACTCAATATAATAATATAAAGCTCAATAAAAATATACATCTATCTATCGGTCAATCAATTTCGTAAACTGGCTAAATGATTTTGGCAACTCTCTCTTTCGTTTGTGAAGCTGTCTCATACCTATAGAATAGTTATGTAAGTTAGTAGTTTAAATGATAATTATGATATGATAAAAGGAATGGGACAAAAACCGGCCAAGTGCGAGTCGGACTCACGCACGAAGGATTCCGTATCATTATCTATAAAATCGGCAAAGAAAGGATTTCTGTTGTAAGAGAGCCCCCTTAAACTGTACCATTTTATTCTGTGTAACATTTTATTCTGTTTTTTAGTATTTGTTGTTATAGTGGCAACAGAAATAGGTACATCATCTGTGAAAATTTCAACTGTCTAACTATCACGATTCATGAGATACAGCCTGGTGACAGACGGACAGACAGACAGACAGAGACAGCGAAATCTTAGTAATAGGGTACCGTTTTAGCCTTTGGGTACGGAACCCTAAAAATGAACAAATAATTATAGGTAGTTAAAAGTGTACATTAGCAATAATAAGTAGCAACATGACATACTTTGTAAAATGTAGGTACTTAACTGACGTAACATTATATACGTTATAGATTATTGAAAATACATATTTTAGAAAATTAGCTCTACACATTCTCGAGTTAAGGCGAATATGAAATGTAAAATATCGCTAATCGGCATAACCAGTACAGTAGTAGCAGGCCTAGCGCACTCCGCACTGTAGGTACGAAGCTACAAGTAGGTACATAGCCACCGACGGCGGGTCGCGCGTCGTTACACGTGCCGCGTCAGAAGAGATACGAGCTATGCGATAGAGGCGCTCTATAGGTTAATATGACTGGTAGGTATGCAGCGCTACGCGAGCTGAATAGAATTTTATTGCGTCGTAGCAATAGTCGCTATTTTTTTTTTAATTTGTGTTTGAGTGATGCTTCTGTCCCTTAGTATTCTGTGGTAGTAGTCCATAACCAAAGTAGGTAGGTAGCATAGCATATTAGCCATGTCTCAGAGCAGGCATTAAACATTCCTGTATCGTGTCAACCATTAATCAATGAGAACAAGAACAATACCGGCGAGGTGATAGCCGCAGTTAACCCAAGTTCACGCCTCGGCCTCAGCGATGTATGTGCACTGGTCACGATTGGATGACCCCGCTAACCACCGACTGACCATTCGAAACGCTAGAGCACTTCGACATATCCTAGACTTAAGTAATTGTAATTAGCCAGTTTTGGTACCAACGGTAACCTGGATGTTGCCAACAAACGATGTAATTTTCTTAGGAACTAGCAATTGTAATTGTTAGGTTGAGTTGCATTTGACAGCTAGTTGTGCGTTACTCGAGTACGTACCATCTGGTAGGTAGATAGATAAGATACTAGATATATCCAGTCAAATTTTGATTCCGCTTGTTTGAGGAGATGGCGGGATGAGCTGGACTCCTACTGGAAGATTGGCCGCAAGGAGCATTAAACCGTGAGGAGTGGAAGGAGGGTAGGGAGGCCTTTGCCCTGCAGTGGGATGACCACGGCTAAAATAAATAAATAAAAAATAAATTATTTAATTTCGTCCGCAGATTTATTTAAAATATTATATAAAAAAAAACAGGCATCCGAGACTTGGTTAGAATATTTCATTAAAAGAAGAGCTAAAGGTATTTGGTACAAAACGTACAGTTTAAACATAATTTCTGCGTTTTCCATGGTTTCTTCGGACCAGGATGGGAAGGAACAAGATAGTTACAGCAATAAGACTTCGAGCTGGGCATATTCCGCCGAATAAAATTTTATGATGGGGTAAAACGAATGGTACGAACTGTGATCCATGTGGCATAAAAAAGGGCTTGTTCCATCATCATCATCATCAGCCCATCACGTTCCCACTGCTGGGACACGGGCCTTCTCTCATAGAGTATGAGCCATAATCCACCACGCTGGCCCAGTGTGGGTTGGTGGATGTCCTCACGATGTTCTCCTTCACCGTTTCTAGAGAGTGTTAAAATCCGCACATAACTTAAGGTAGTCAGTGGTGCGGGGCCAGCAGGATTCGAATTCGGGTGCGTCGGATCGAAAGTCGCACGTGCTCCCACTGAGCCACACTCGCTCTCATCTCTTCTTCCATGTTATCATGGAATGTATCTTAGTAGTCACCCAACCGATTTTATTGTAACATACCCTTTTATCGAAGTTAAGACTTATGCTACCGAGCCCAAAACCGAATTTAAATCCGTTTATCAGTTTTCGAGTCTATAGGTAACACACATTCAAAGTTACAATTTTATATTAAGAAGAATGTTTTGTACACAGTTATCAATAAAGTCTATTCTATTCCTATAGCCCTCAATCTGATATTGTAAGTTTCATGTTGCCTATTTACATAATCACTGGCTACAAGTGTAGAGTCGATGCCCGCATTCATTCAAATATTTTCTCATGGTCAGGGTCAGATACGAAGTATTGTCCTGACTTCTAATAACAATATCTATTTACGCAGTTTCATGAACAATACAATTTAGATATTTGTATGCGTTCCGCGTTCCCCTGACCTTAGAACGAAGGAACATTACACATATTTTACTTGTTATAGCAACATAGGAAACGTGTAGGTTTTCACATTACACATGTTTTCACATCACAGAATTCACATGGTTACAAATATTCTGATATTTCTAAGTTACGAATATTCCGGTGCAATTACGGTATTACAGTAATTCTGGTACAATTTTTATTGCATGAGCAATTTTATTATCTTAGATTTTCGCGGGGCTTGCAATATTGTGTTAGAAATTATCACTATATTATTACATACATATATATTATCACTTATTATTTCTTATTACGATAGGTAAATATTTTCTAAAAGACCTTTTCTTTTTCTTTAGGCAAGTTATCTATACAATTTTATTATTCTTTCAGGACACTAGTTGACTATCTAGTAACACCATTGGATAAGCCATTGCCGGAGTCTTTCACATCATGCCTGAACCCTACGGTACCCACAATCGTCTACACCTTCGGTTACCGCGGGCGGGTATCAGGGCCTGCTACCACAGCCATTCTCTCAGCCTACATAGAGAAGAAGAAGAGGAACGTCCTTCTTCTAGATTGGGAAGAAGAGGCGCGAAGTGGTCTGCTGGGGATACCGTTGGGATATACTTTTAACGCGCTCCCTAATGCCAAAAAGGTAGGCATTTTTTACTAGTGATGCGAGTGTAGACCGCTACCTTCTTACAGTTTGGGGTAGAGAACACCACTCGATTGGTATCCTATTATGTACCCGCGTCGACGTAGGTAGCTACTAAAATTTCACTTACCTAATATTATGCTGTGTTATTTTGTGGTGCATTCTGTGGCTCAAAAGTTAAAACACACTTAATGGAAGTGGTAATCGCGCAAAGCGGTGCAAACTGCACCGCGTAAATTGGGCATGTCTGGCTTGAGCCAAGCAAAACCTTGAAGTCTAAACTATATTCTTTGCAGGTCGGCAAAGATATGGGTGAAGCATTGATAAGACTGCACCAAGCTGGTATTAACATGACTCAAATTCATCTCTTGGGACATTCCCTGGGAGCTCACATCATGGGATTCGCTGGAAGGAAGACCAGAGAGGTCGGACACGTTGTGGGGAGGTCAGTACATAGAAATCTACTCGTATGTCTAGTTAGTCACTCGTAATGTGATGTACCTTGGATATACCTAACTAAGTAACCTTTCGATTTGTTTGACAGACTATAGAAACAAACGAAGCTTCACTGAGAGACGAAAACAAATAAAGAAACTTGAAAATTTGCATTTTTTAAGATTATCTTACCTGTTACAAATAATAGGCCAAAATTAATTTATGAGTATGGAGAATCTGGTAAACTGCTTTTGAGCCAGCTTCGTAATTCTTGGCTCTCGTAAGTCCTGATTTCCTTAAGTAAGATTTACCTATACCGTGGGAGAAGCCACCTCAGTAACTATGTCAAAATATAAAATTCCTTTTTACTTGCAGAATAACCGGCTTAGATCCAGCCCGAGCTTTCTTTGAAGGCACCTTCGCCGTCCAAAGTGGACTGGACCGCACTTGCGGCAAGTTCGTGGACATCGTCCACAGTGACCCTGGAGGCTACGGCACTAGCGGCTCCGAAGGCACCGTGGACATCTGGCCCAACTACGGCAGCACTGGGACGGTTCAGCCTGGATGCCCTAACGGGAACTTCGACATGTTCAGCCCTGAAGGTAAGGTGTCTTATTCTACAATAAAACGACCCTTATCTGTCCCTTATGCCTATCTTACAATATGACGACGGGTATTAGCGGTATCGCAGGCTCCGCGGACTACTGGTCCACGGCCTGCTGGCCACGGCTGATTGTTCGCGATGTCATGGACAGGGTTCCGTCTGAAAATCAGTGCTAAGGTACTTAAAAATACCTTAGCGTATGCTGAGACGAAACCTTTTCCTGACATCGCGCAACATTTCACTGTTTTGCATTTATTACTTTTGTTTTGTCTTTATTTTAGTATGTTCAGTGTAATGTTGTGTGATGTCCTGAATGTATGTATTTTCTTTCTTTCTTTCTGGCCCGACTATGGCAACTAACGGGAACTTCGATCTTCTACTCTGAGGCCCTCGCAAGGGTCAAAATCAATTCATCATCATCATCAGCCCATCACGTTCCCACTGCTGGGACTCGAGCCTTTCCTCCTAGAGAGAGTATGGGCCTTAATCCACCACGCTGGCCTAGTGCGGGTTGATAGATGTCACATATCCTTGAATTTTTGTGATATATTCTTGGACATGCCGGTTTCCTCACGATGTATTCCTTCACCGTTTTTA
This sequence comes from Petrophora chlorosata, assembly GCA_951640565.1. Taxonomy (NCBI): domain Eukaryota; kingdom Metazoa; phylum Arthropoda; class Insecta; order Lepidoptera; family Geometridae; genus Petrophora; species Petrophora chlorosata. The sequence goes on along the minus strand of OX621197.1, from coordinate 4,043,566 downwards.
GAGTAAGAGTTAAAATCCGCACATAACTTAAGAAAGTCAGTGGTGCAGGGCCAGCGGGATTCGAACACGGGTGCGTCGGATCGAAAGTCGCACGTGCTCCCACTGACCGACACTCACTCTTAATCGAAATCAATAATCAGCGTAAATTGTTTCGAAAGATGAGACTAGTAGGCCTACTTTTGAAAAGAAGTGACTATATTATATCACTCTTATATCACTATATTATATCACTCACTTATATCATCTAAGACTTTAGACATCTGATATTCAGATCACGGATTCTGGCCAAAGTCACAGCCGTAATGACCGTGACAATGCGATATTGAACTGAGCTCGTGGGTGAAATTGACGCTGTTTCCGCACGCAAGGCTGTTAATTTATTTCATATCATATCAATATTCTGAATGATTATTGGTAGGTACCGACTTATTGTTTACGGATCTTGCATTTTGTAAAAAAATATTATGTGTATCACTGGTGGTAGGTTTCTCGTATGCGAGAGGCCGCCAAGCAGTAGTGCGCAAGCATTACTGTGTTCCGGTTTGAAGGACATTGTAGCCAGCGAAATTACTGGGCATTATGAGACTCAACAGCTAATTGTCTCAGGGTGACGAGCGCAGTGCAGCGCCGCGCAGGATTTTGCAAAGTTCTGGGTGGTGCTGTTATTGTTATGGGCTGGCGTATTGCTTACCATCACGAAAACGACCAGCTCGTTTCGTCATTCAGTTAAATTAAAAAAGTGTATAACCTAGTCAGCGAAAATTAGATAGGTAGGTACTGGATATTTTGAGAATCGAAAGCTGAGGCGAGCGCAGTGCAGAGCATCTTTTTAATTCAAAAGATTTAAACGGCATAAGCAACTGTTATGGCAAAACCCTTTTTGAATATTCTGTCAAAATGCGTCCTCTGTTTAAAGATGTAATAACAAGTGAATTTCAGTAAACTAAATAAAAATTTAAAAAACCCCTGCACACAACCTATAAAAAGTAAAAATGGCTGAACTGATTTTGATAAAACATATCTAAGAACCACCGCTAGAAAACCTGCTTTTAAATTAAAGAAAAGCGCATCCAAATCGGTTTACCCGTTAGAGCTACGGTGCCACAGACAGACACACATAACGCCCAAACTTATAGCACCCCTCCTTTTTGCTTCGGGGGTTAAAAATAGCAACCATCCTCATAACATAACACACAACTATTGCATCAATCGTTGTGACAATTCATAAACTCACGCACTTTTTAATATTTTAATAATGAGAAGCAATCAGCGACTAATTATGTTAATAATTGATCGTGCCCTCATTATGAGACTTGGAATTATGACCGACATTTATTAATACGCTCTACAACTTTGACCTTAAGCCCTTATACAACAGGTATCTGGGCCAACAATGGATAACTTACTAGCTTGGATATTAAATTAAAGATTAGGAGCCTGCATCGGAGTCGTTAGATACAATACACTACACTACACTACAATAGACTTTCTCAATGACAATAATTTGATTACATGATTCCTAATTTGATTGCAATTCTAATAACTATACACTGTGACATTTTATGCATTTATGTAATTTTTAATATTTTTATAACATTTTTATTTTTTCTTACTATGACTTAATTTAATTAATAAAGAAATTTAAATATTTGTACGCCTACAAAGGCCGAAATTCGTTGGGAAAACTATTGCTATGTAACCGAAATAAATTTATTTCATTTCAATAACTCTCCGTGATGCCTACCTGTATAGAAAGGTCACCAAATGACTTTTCCACTTGGTAGTAATTCGAAATTGTAGGTTTATGGTTTATCTTCAAGTTACACATCTTCATACAATCATATTATTTTTAAAAACATATCCCCAATGAAACTAATTGGTGATCCCTGCTGTAAGTATATGATAGTTATTATTAGCTCTTTGGTAGCTACGAGGTAACAACAAATAGTTAAGCGCTCCTTGGCCTCCCTTTTTTAACCCCCGACGCAAAAAGCAGTTTGTTATCAGTTTGACCGCATTGTGTGTCGGTCTGTTGCACCGTAGCTCCGATTTGGATGCGGCTTTTTTATTTGAAAGCAGGTTTTCTAGCAGTAATTCTTATACATGTTTTATCAAAATCAGTTCAGTCGTTTTTTAGTTTTTATAGGTTTTTTGTGTCGGGGGGTTTTATATTTTAGTTTACTTAAATTCGTTATCACGTATAACCTATATATACGTAGTAACTATGAAGTAGTAGAATATATACCTATATATACACGTAGCACCTAACTCTAGAACTTGAACATTTGATAGTAAGCTTCTATAGCTTATACTCGATACGAGTCGATTATTAGAGAAAATGGGAAAATAAGAACCGTCGGCGTCGTTGCCTTCAACTAAGTTGGTGTGCCCACTGTCTCAATCTTTACCCAACCCTGGACATTTAGACCAAGCGCCAATTCCGTCCTCTTGAGACTACGTCGGCCACGGTCAATGAAATTTGATCTAAACGAGGTAAACGGTAAACACTCGTTTTTTTGTCTATTGTTTGCTTTACTATACAAATGCATTAAATTTAAATACAAGCAAAAACAATGATATATAGGTAAGTAACTAATAGTATACTTACCTAGTAACATTGGATATGTAATTACGTTTAATAATTAAAATTATTATGTAGTAGGTACATATTTTTTAACCGACTTCTAAAAAGGAGAAGGTTTTCAATTCGACAGTATTTTTTATGTTTGGCACCTCAGAACTCGCATCATTCTTAAACCGACTAGGAAAAATCTATTTACGTTGGGTTAAGTATAGCTTCAACATGGTCTCATGATTATTATATTTCGGATAATTTTTAACCGTTTACCAAAAATACTGATAGTGCACCAAATTTGGCCTGTTTTTAGCACTTAAACGTATAAGGGGTAGCCCCGTGGACTATGGGCCACCCCAACAGTATAAGTACTTCGGTAGGTTATGGTGCGGTGTGGGTGGCCCTTGGGTCACCCCAGCGCCGTGAACATGTAATATTCATAAAATAGGTGCCCATTATGAAATATTTTAATGAACATATTTTGGTGCACAATCAGTATATTTGGCGGAAAAACGGGAATAAATTGAGGTTTAGTTAACACGATCCTTATATTTCATCGATATTCGATCTTGGGCTTGGAAAATACATTAGAATTGAATTCGGTTTTCTTTGTTATACAATGTGTTATATGGTAAAATTTTCAGAATACGTAAGCCCAGAAAATCCAATCGGGCCCATACGACCGACAAGCACGTTGAGAGTTCCTTTCAAGCGACCCAGTAAGTGATTGTGGAACGGTATTGGCAACGGAAACTATCTACAGCATAACTTTATGCTTTTATATAAATTGCATAATGCTATGCAAATATTTTGGGAGATTTCGGCAAAAACTGCTATTAGAAACGTCGCATTCAAGGCCAACGGCTTTCGCAGCGGTGTCTTATATCTAAGTTTATAATATATACTACTAGCTGTAAGAAATTGCACATCGCGTTAAGGCCGCCCATTGTTCTACCACTATTATTTGAAACTGTAGGTAAACTTGTTTCCTGTTTATGGTGATCAATAAAGTATTATTGTAATGTATAGTATTGTACTAGCTTTTTCCCGCGACTTCATGCACGTGGACGACTGAGGAGGCCCAAAGTAGTTTTTTCTCCACGACTATTTTAGCAAGACCCTGTCTTCTATATAGGTTCAAGTCCCCAGTAGGTATATGAGAATGCGTACTACGACCTGAGTCTTCATAGTCACTCAACCGATTTTGATGAAACATATCCTATCCGCTCGCTTGCACGAACGGGCCTCATGACGTCACCCCACATTGCCCCGCCATTTTTTATACCTGCTGACGCGGCGCGCTTATCGGCTCGGGTTTCACAAACCCATTAATTATGCCTCAAGTTGTTATTGTAACACTATCAAGTGTTATGTTTTTTATGTTTAGTATGCATGAAGCTATATATTTAAGTGTTTTGTTTATGAGTATTCAACTACGGTGTAGAGTTATGATACGCTGAACACAGAGATAGCGCGTTTTTGAGCACGACTTGTGTTTAAAAAATCATATCTCAAAAGTTAAAGCGATAATATAAGGTTTTTTATTTTAAATTACAATGTTAACATTATATAGATTAGGATAAATAATAAAACCATATACCTGTCCATACAAAATAATTTATTTACATCCCTTTAATTTTGCACAAAAATCTGGCGGCGCGAGCCGTAATTCTATGTAAACTTTACATGTCACAGATGCGCAAATACCACAGTTAGGCCTACAATTAAAGTAATACAACATAAGTAGACTAATATTCTAACAAAATAAACAAAAATCATAGCGATATCATTTACCATTACAGAGAAAAATAAAAATTAGTGCAACAGTTCTCAGTCACATAGTGAAATCACTTTCGTTTTACAGATTGTTTTGTTCTACATACCATATTATACAAAAAAAGTTAGTAGATAACTTACCTGATAAATAACAAAACACCACGTAAATATACTCACTAAAAGTATTTAAATTATCGAAAATAAAAACCACAATCACACCGGTAGCCGCGCACTCACGATTTTGTGACACTGACAACTATAGCGACTTTTTTCTTAAAATTGTTCCAAGGCAAGCATGAATATTTTGGCTCAATTTAGTAGATAATTTTGCGTAGAACGAGATAGATATACACAAATAGACCCTAGAGAAACAGAGACAGCGAATGGATGTTAAATATACGACTCGGGAACATAAACGCCCGATGTCAAGTGGTAGTTGACACGGGCAATTTGGACTACAAAATCCGTGTCAAGTGGTAGTTGACAGGGCAATCTAGCGGCTATAATCTAGTTATTCGACCGCCAAGCAGTAGTGCGCAAACATTACTGTGTTCCGGTTTGAAGGGCATTGTAGCCAGCGAAATTACTGGGCATTATGAGACTCAACAGCTAACTGTCTCAGGGTGATGAGCGCAGTGTAGCGCCGCGCAGGATTTTGCAAAACAAAGTTATGGGTGGTGCTGTTATTGTTATGGGCTGGCGTATTGCTTACCATCAGGCAAACGACCAGCTAGTCTCATCATTCAGTTACATAAAAAAAAAACATCTAAGTCTCTGTAATATGTTGTAGATAATAGGCTAAAAATCCTGAAAACTTCATTAAGTTTCGTTCAGCAGTTTTCGAACATACAAACAAACAACCAGACAAATATTTTGAAACCGTGGACTCATGTTCATTACACTCTAAACAGACTATTTCAGTCGGTTTTCCAAAATATCTTCAATGTACAGAATTGGCGTCACAGTTTTATAAAAGTACCTATATAGATTACTGAAAGTGGTTACATATTTTCTGCTCTACATCATCCAAAAACGTAATGCATAGTTCTTTTCTTTTTAAACTCTTGATAGTTTTTGAAAAAATTTCATAATGAGAATTCTTTGCCAATTTTATAATGAAACTCGCTACAAAACCAAAACTGCCCCCCTACCCATATGTCCCTCAAGCGCCAATCGTATATCGTATTGAGGTTGAATTATGGTATAGCGTCACAGCGACTAATAAGGTACGGTCTAATTATTGTCGATTCAGGCAAGAAATCGAATTAATCACATTCATTTAAACTATAAATTATTTTTCAAAAAAAACTAAACCGACTTCAAAACCACAAATGGCACTCAAAAGTAAAAAATAAATTAATATAATTATCATAAGCGCTACCCACTCATATATTTGAAGTCGGTGCCAGCCAAGTGTAATAGGTAGCAGATAAATACTATGTATATAGTAAGTACTACTTGTAGGTAGTATCTATCTACTACCTTTTAGACTTGGCTGGCACCGACTTCAAATATATGAGTGGGTAGCGCTTATGATAATTATATTAATTTATTTTTTACTTTTGAGTGCCATTTGTGGTTTTGAAGTCGGTTTAGTTTTTTTTGAAAAATAATTTATTTTACCCTTTTTAGTGAAAAACAAGTTTTAATTAAATTAATTCCAAAAGTTTTTAAAGACAAGCTTTTATGATCTAGAAGCCACATCATGACAAAGTTTAAAATGGGCTATCACAATTAAATGCATGTACAAAAAAATTTCATGTCTGTCCTATTCTCTGTTGAGGAGTTCCCTCGCCAGAAGTCAATCCTGGGTGTATCTGCCATATCATGATGGAATTTAGAACAGGCTATTATGTTTTAATCTATTTACGAAATGTTGTGTCTGTACTATTCACCGTTGAGGAGTTCCCTCACCGGAAGTCAACCCTGGGTGAAGCAGGTGAAGCAGTCGAATACAAAACCTCCACCTTAAGAAAGTTTGGTTACGAAAAAAACAAGAACCGACTTGAAGATTAAACTTATATTTTTTGTTTTTGCTATTTTTTTCAAAAACTACTGAATGAATTTCGATAAAATTTATATGGGACCACCTTTGAAGTATTACCTACCAATCAAAAAAAGAATCATCGAAATCAATGCATAATTGACGGAGTAATCGCGTAACAAACACACAAAAAAAAATAAAAAAAATAAAAAAACATATCGTCGAATTGTAAACCTCCTCCTTTTTGAAGTCGGTTAAAAAGACAATGACTACGAGTTGAGATAAACTTAATGGGACAATATATGGCATCACAAGACATTGTCGCAGTGAATCTACACCTTAATCTGAGCTCAACAAGATATACGATTGGCGCTTGAGGGACATATGGGTAGGGGGGCAGAATTGTATGCTAACCTACATGATTGTGTGAGCATAAAATTAATAAGAATAGCTAGAAAATAACCAAGTATGACCAAGAAGTTTATTCTCAAGAACTATTCTGTTGACAGAACTATCGGATTTTTTATGACTAGTTCTGTAGAAGTTTTAAAGGTGATAAACGAGGATGTTATAGGAGGACACAGCCAATACTTATATGTATAACGTTTTATATAATAGTTATGTTTAAGGAAACCAGGCCAATTCCAAAAAGTATTATTATGTACTAGCTTTTGCCTGCGACTTCGTACGCGTAGTGAAGTAATTAATCCCGCCAATTTTTCATCCCACCTTAATCCCGCTCTTGCTTCCGCTCCGCTTCTATCCCGATCCCGTCCCCGTCCTATCCCTTCACTGTCCCGCTCCTGTTTTCGTCCCACTCGATAGGACAGATCACGTCCTTTCCCTATAACATTACCGTCAAGCTTCTATTCCCATTCAGTCCATTATCCATCGCGTTACCGACGCCTCCTTAGCTAGAACCAGGAACCGTCCCCCTCATATCCCGTTACAGTCCCGCTCCTATCCCTTTACCATCTTCCTCCTATCCTGTTACACCCGCTCCAATCCCGTTAACTTAACGTCCCTCTCGTATCCCGTAACCGTCGCACTCCTGTCCCGATCCCGTCCTATCTCGTTGTAGCCTAGGACTGAACAAAATTTTTTTAGAAAACGGCATGTCCACCAATCTTTTAGTTCTCAAGGTAAGCTAAAAACCAGTTTAAACTGAGCTTTGTGCACTAAGGGTAAGTTCCGGGGTTCAACTTATAGTGGACATATATACGTATATTTTCCTAAATTACGTCATAACTTGTACTAAATAACTAAATATTCCGTGACCAATTTTGATGAAACAAAGCCTATGTGTAGCGCCGGACACCAAAGAACATATTAAAAAAACTGCATTTCAATTCGTGCCTTAGTAAAAAAAAGCCTGAGTTTATCCCGGACAGACAGACAGGCAAATAAATTAAAAACTGTACTTTTGGGTTCTGTTACTCCCAAATACCTACACTTAAAAATAATGATTTTCCAAAATATCTTCAATGTACAGTAGCCGCCTCGTTACAGTTTTATTATAAGTAGGTATAGATATTTTTTCTACCCCACTATTATATCTATACATATTTATTTATTTATTAAATATTTTGTAAACTTACCGGCTATATATTTATGGAACTCCAACGGTAATAAAAAAATATTCAATAAAGCTTGGTGGTGATGGGACAGCATCCAAAACTAAAACGATGTTCGTGCGAAGAAATTCCACCATTTGAAGGTGAGGACAAGATATCAAAGGCCCAGCTTCAGGCGACGACACTGAAGACTAGATTTAAACTCACACACTGTAATTACACAGTTTCTGTTGCTCAAGAGACAATGTACAACAAAAAACAATAGGTAGGTAGGTATACCTATTTATCAACGGCTAGCAGCGCTTGTCGCAGCTTTGGAAGACAAGCTCTTGAGTTCTTAAACTACTTAAAGTGGTACGTTACGGTACGTTTTTCATACAAAATTCGACCATTATTAACAACACACAATACAATAAATGGTACCTACAATTAATAATGGTTAAATTACATCAGAAACCTGTGTACCATTTTATTAATTTTGCATAAGTGACCACCCGTAAATAGTTTACCACGCATATATTTAGGCATTTCTACTATTCAGATCAAATAAATAATGGTCGAATTTTTTATGAAAATGTACCGTAACGTAGGTACCATCTTAACATGGTGATGCACACCGCCCGGCGCCGCCCGCTTACAACGCCACGCCAATCAAGTTGCAAGGAGCCAATAATAATTAATTTTTAGAAAAAAACAAAAACCGACTTCAATGTATCTTCGAAGTCCAAGGTCACATATCGATGAAATGTATATGGGACCACTTCGTAACTATACTGAACCCAACGCAAAAATATTTTTTCAAATCGGTTCATAAATGATGGAGTTCTGAGGTAACAAACATAAAAAAAAAATATATAAAAACATACAATCGAACAGAGAACCTCCTCCTTTTTTGAAGTCGGTTAAAAAGCTATGCTACTTGCCAAACTAAAAAGCGACACAGTCTAACATAAAGCGGCGTATTCTCTAGGACAATGTCGCACGACTCGTGTCGAAAAACGCCTGCAAAACTATGAACATGCGATGTCCAATAAAGTCGAATAATGTTGCAGGCGAGACGACCGAATTGTGAGACATTTGTCGCCTATTAAGTCCTAGCCTTATACTCTTTTCTGTACGTGTTTCAGATCTTTGCAGCCACGACAGATCGTGGAGGTACTACGTGGAGGCTATAGCGTCGCCCACGGCTTACCCTTGCGGTTCGGCTGCGGATTACGATAGTTGGGTCGCTAATGGAGGGCAGGCTATGCAGACCATCTATTTGGGAGATTTGACTAACATACGGTAAAGACTTATTTATATATTTATAGAAAATAAATGTAGAGAAAGAGATGAGAGTGACAATTTTTAAATTTGAGCCCCGTTTTTTGAAGCTATGCTCAGAAAAGCAAGCACATCCTTCTCATTAGTAGCATTTAACAAAGTAAAATAAATATCTTTTTTTTTAATAATTTCATCAGAGATTGGCAAAAAATGGCAAATGCTAAGAGCCTCACAGTTTTTTTTTTAATTTGCCCGTTAGTGCAGGCTAAAGTCTCTAGGACCATACCGTCATGTCTTACGTAGTTTTTATTTGATAGTTTAATATTCCATTTATTATACTTTTTTTGAGAATAAGGGTCAACAGCAACAAGCCGGACCCTCTCCTAGTGCTTCAATAAAGTGGTGGAACTTTATTCAAGCTTTCCATGGTTTTTTTGTGTGAACATAAAAAGCAATGTTTTCCCTATTTTGTTTCATTTGCCTACACTTGTGCACGTTAACGAACACATAATGGTTAATATTCCACCGATATTACACATGATCACTCGAAATAACACTTGTTTGGAAAAAAAAACAAAATCGAACTGTATCACTTTTCACTTCCCACCAAAAAGTTAGAGCGTCACAGTAAAAAAAGTTTGGGAAGCCCTGCTTTAGCACAAAATACTTTGTTCGTGGAGGATTTAATGCTAGGTAGGTAGCATTTTCTACCATACATCCAGATGAGCAAGAGAAATTGCAGTGGTGTTTATAATGAGAATTATTTTAATAATTTCTCGAAACATACTTGATGTTTCGAGAAATTATTAAAATAATTCTATAAGTTATAAGAAACATGTTTTCTCATATAAAAACTAAAAACCAATATAATATACTTACCTATATTATTATTAAAAGTAATGTAAATATTATTTTACCTGCCTAACATCAAAGAAAACTATTACTTACGTACTAACATACTGACCTACCTAAACAAAGTTTTTAAAGATCTGTCAGATTCTAAATTCAAGAATAAATTTTTATGTGCTTGCCTAACTTTTTTTACTTCCCCGTTTGCCATCAGATTCTAGTAGGCCTATTAGGCTTGCAAAAATAACGGACAGTAGGCATAATGCTTGAATTTGTATGCGCCAACGCAGACGATGAAAAAAAGTACCCGAAAAATATTTCTGCGTCCGTTCTCTACGCATGCCCTTACTTTTACGATATTTAATCCCACAGAGCAAGAGGCAACTTCTACCTGACGACTGCCCCGCGGCACCCTTACGGCATGGGCCCGGCAGGTCTCAAGCCAGACAAGTTCCAAATTCGGGAGCGAAGGAACTCAACGCTCACGAAACTGCTCACTTACTTGAGGTGATACATACAAAATGAGGTGGAACGTTCGAAAAGAAGGATCAGTGACTGTTTCAGACTATTGTTTGTGTATAACAGATAATAACAGAGTGTATAAGTTCGAACTATAGCATAGCAGAGACAATTTCTAATCGATATTTTATTTACATTTTGGTAGAATTTTCTTGCTTCTGGCAATAATTTGTTCGTAAATTCAATATGGCCGCTGTAGAAACCATAAAATACATTTGTTTTCTAACGTATTAAATGTGCCATAAGGTTGATAATCACTAAAGCAGAAATTTTAAGGAGCTTTGATTAATTCTACACAAAATACTTATAGGTTTAAAGTTTAGTAATAAAAACACTGTCCAAAGTTTTGATTAAGGATGTATATTGTAATAAAATCTGTATTATTACATGTTTAAATAAGCTATTATGTCACTGAGTTGTATCATTTAGTGAAAATGCACCTTAAGACAAACAGACAAAAAGACAAACAGAACCATATAACATTCTATATAATTAAAAAATAAACTATTTATTTGTGATTATACAATAGTTGAAGTAATTAATAAAAAATGTCATAATAGGAACAACAGTTCCAAATTAAAAGATATTTACAATAAAATGGCATAAATAAAATCCATTATTTACATTTAACCATTTATTTAACCTAAACTGCTAAAACACAGTATATAACTTACATTATTTTAAATTTTACAAAGTAGTTTTTTTCCTCTTCTCCATCCGTCTTCACTCTGTATAATTGATTTAAAACTAAATTCTTCTATGGTATGAATTTAACACAAATATTTATAATTTCTTACCTAGCACAATTTTATTGTTAGATTAATTTTGTAGCTTATAAGACTGACATGTTGATACATAGACATAAACATTTAATATTGCAAATACAACTGAATTATGTAATTGATTTGTGTAATCTATGTAAATAAAAGTCTAAAAATAAAATAGCATTTTTAATGTACCTTTATACTAAATTTTACAAGCATTTTACAATACTTTATTATCGCCGAGGGACAATGAATTTTCTTACGGCATTATAGTCTTTGTGCGCATCCATCTTTGTTACTGGTGCCTATTTAGTTCTACAATTTCTGTGAAATAGAGGTGTTTCATTTTCTATCAATAATTTACTAATTTCTAGTACCTACCTAGGTATTTATTAGAAACTAGATGTACCCGCGACTTGGCTCGCGTGGAGCGAGTTATTTTATGCGCATGACCTCATTGCAGGAAAGTACCTAATAAGAAAGTAAAAGTCATATTTTGTACAATCCATACAGTTGCGCAGGGAATGTACTTGCGTAGAGCAACGGCGAATTCCGAAGACGCAGGTTCGATCCCTGCCCGAGCAATATAATTTTTCTTCTTCTTAATTAATTAAAATCTTACGATTTTCTCCCAGCATGCGTTAATGCATTCAATATCAAAAATTTCATAGATTTCTGAATGATGAGAAGATTCTCCTATAATTTCATAATAGGTATAAAAGGTATAATGGATCTGGTATCGAACCGCACCTTGGAGGAAATCTTACCACTGGACAAACAGTTATTCTACCACTGCTCAGATTTTGCTCTTAACAGAGAAAAACAGGCCAAATTCCATCATTATTTTCCCATATTCTTCCCTTCCCGATTAGCTATCCGGCTGAAACTTTCAGGGTAGCTCACAACTCGATGACAATGCATTCTAAATCCATTTATTATTTTAAAACGTGGTTTTTAGATTAACTATTTAATCTACGCTTAAAGATGTATGTCTGGCTATCAATCTCGCCTGATGTAAAGCGACGATGTTACCGAAGATATCCCTACTAATATTATGTGAATGAAAGTTTGTTTGTTACGCTTTCACGCGAAAACTACTTAACCGATCATCATGAAACTTTGTACACATTCTTGGAGGTATTAGAAGTAACATAGGATAGTGTTTATTAAAAAAAAATTTTTTACGAAAGATAAAAATATGTTGGTCAAAAAATCTCAAAATCTAGATACTTCAACGACAAGATCTAAGGCTTCATCTATCATCCACGCGGACGAAGTCGCGGGAAAAAGCTAGTAGCACAAACATCAGAGCTAAGTTACTTAACAATACCTTCGCGTATGTTGCATCGGAACCTTTTCCCGAGATCGCGGAACATTTCACTGTGTTGCATTTATTGTTTATGTTTTTTTTATTTTAGTATGTTCAGTGTAATTTGTAATGTCCTGAATATTTTTTTTTTGCACCAGACTGGGTCAACGTTTGACCACAATCTCTCCTGATGGGAAGCGACGATGTGGTCGAAGATGTAGCACGCTTACCCAGTAGATACTTGTTCACTCTTGATTTGATTTGAAATACAGACGACGGCAAGGCATTCCACTCCTTTGACGTTCGCACTAAAAAGGATGACCCAAAACGTTTATGTATTTTCTGTCTTTCTTTTTTCTTTACACAGATCTATAGGAAGTGTTGAGAGACTGCTAAAACCTGTCTCGCTTTACTGAACATTATCTTTAAACAGGACTAGGTCTCTTGACATGGCTCTTATTTGCGGTGGCATTACAAACGCCGGCGTAACCTAGAAACTTCCTTTTTTTACGCTTAATAGATCTATGTTTGGCCACTATCTCGCCTAAGAAGGAGCACATAGATCTAGAGAGAGAAGGCAGTTGAGCGGCTGCTCAGACCCGTCTCCCTGATGGTTCACCGAACATCATCTCGGAACACGACTAGGTCGCTTGACGGCATAGCTTTGTTCGGTGGTATTACAACCACGGCCAGAGCCTACCACTCCAAAGCGCGTTAGCACTTAACTATAAGTCATTGGTGCAGGGCCGAGTCGGAATTCGAACCCAGGTGCGTCGGATCGAAAGGCGCACGAGTTCCCGCTGAGCCACGCTCGCTCCTACCTACGTTACCCTACATTATCACAGAGTATCTTCCCAAGTGTGGTCCAGTAGCCCACGCGTGGGCCGCTAGGTGGGCGCGGTGGTGTAGAAACGTTTCATGGTGGCGTCGATGTCAACGACCGCGTTCCGAACGTCGTGCGAGGCGGCGCCGATCGCTTCGAACGTGTTCGCGAGACGCTCGAGCGCGCGCGCCTGGAAATAATAATTCATAATTCATTTATTTATTTATTTATTTGTTCGTTCGTTCGTCCGTTCGTTCGTTCGTTCGTTCATTCATTCATTCATTCATTTATTTATTTATTTATTTATTTATTGAACGCCAACACGATGTACATTATTAAAATTAAATGTTACTTAATTCTAAGATAGTACATGGTTAATGCCATCGTAATTATATGCTTACAAATATTATATGGCGAGTATTGAATTGATTTGATTAATTGAATTAATTTTTCGAAATCGTTTTATGTATTGATTGCATTCATATACATTAACTAGTGATTTTGTGTGGTGTTTCGAGGGCTGAGTGTTTTTTTTTATTACAGAAGTTTCCTATCGATTACGGTTCAAAAGATATTTGTGCCATTTTGTTCTGAAAAAAAACTTTTGTATGGCGGCCATCTTGGAAAATTTCGGAATCCAATAATAAATATTTAATATTGCACACATGAGTTTAAAGAATAAATTGAATACTAATGTTTTATCAAAATCGGTTCAACCGTTTTTTGTTTTTTTATATATTTTTTTGTGTCGGGGGCTTTTTGAATTTTAGTTTAGTGAAATTTGCTTGTTTATGTAATTAAGTGACGAGACGAACAGGTCTTTCGCCTATCATCATCAGCCCATCACGTTCCCACTGCTGGGACACGGGCCTTCTCTCATAGAGAGAGTATGGGCCATAATCCACCACGCTGGCCCAGTGTGGGTTGGTCAATGTCACATGTCCTTGGAATGTTTTAATACATTCTTGGACATGCCGGTTTTGTCACGATGTTTTCCTTTACCTTATTTAGAGCGAGTGTTAAATCCGCACTCACATAACTTAAAAAAGTCAGTGGAGCGGGGCCAGCGGTATTCGATCTCGGGTGCGTCAGATGAGACTTGCACAATCTTCCACTGAGCCATACTCGCTCCTCTGCGCCACACTCGCTCCTCTGAGCCACACTCGCTCCTCTGAACCACACTCGCTCCTCTGAGCCACAGTCGCTCCTCTGAGCCATACTCGCCCCTCTGAGCCACACTCACTCCCCTGAGCCACACTCGCTCCCCTGAGCCACACTCGCTCCCCTGAGCCACACTCGCTCCTCTGAGCCACACTCGCTCCCCTGAGCCACACTCGCTCCTCTGAGCCACACTCGCTCCTCTGAGCCACACTCGCTCCTCTGAGCCACACTCGCTCCCCTGAGCCACACACTAGCTCCTCTGAGCCACACTCGCTCCTCTGAGCCACACTCGCTCCTCTGAGCCACACTCGCTCCTCTGAACCACACTCGCTCCTCTGAGCCACAGTCGCTCCTCTGAGCCATACTCGCCCCTCTGAGCCACACTCACTCCCCTGAGCCACACTCGCTCCCCTGAGCCACACTCGCTCCTCTGAGCCACACTCGCTCCCCTGAGCCACACTCGCTCCTCTGAGCCACACTCGCTCCTCTGAGCCACACTCGCTCCTCTGAGCCACACTCGCTCCCCTGAGCCACACTCGCTCCTCTGAGCCACACTCGCTTCTCTGAGCCACACTCGCTCCTCTGAGCCACACTCGCTCCTTTGAGCCACACTCGCTCCTCTGAGCCACACTCTCTTTTTCGCTTTCGCGGTCTTTCGCCTGATGGTGAGCAACCCCGCCCATAGTGTGTATATTGAGTTACCTGTATGTGAGATGCGTCCGCGAGCCGCTCCATCGCTTGCGCGTTGACATGCGACGCGTGCGCCAGCTGAGACACCGCCGACGCCTGCTCGCTCATCACCTTCACCTGAACATTTTTGCAGAAAAATATATTTTTAAAGACAAGCTTTTAACAAATTCGTAATCAAAACCGCGAGTTTGTTTAAAATGAGCTCAGACACTAGTTAACGATTATGCGTCAAGGAGTTCCATTGCCTTCCGTCACCATCATCAGATCAGCTGGTAGTCACCATAATATTGCATTGTCATTGATTGAGGCTGGAAGAACAGAGCCAGGATTTGGGATCCTCACCAGTTTCTCCATGACCGCCATCTGCCGTTCGTCCGGGTCCAGGGTCTCCGTGCCAGCCTCAGCGAATGTCAGTGCTGGCTCATCCACCGGCTGGTCACCTGAGTCCTCAGTAAACAAACTCTCGTCGAGGAAATGTGTCTCTTGCTTTACTGACTCTCGTGGTTCTGAAACAAATTATGTATAACCTAAAATAAACCTCCGACACAAAATACCTATAAAAAGTAAAAAACGGTTGAACCGATTTTGATAAAACATGTCTAAGAAACACCGCTACAAAACCAGCTATCAAATAAAAAAGACCTCATCCAAATCAGTTTCACAGACAGACAGTGGTCAAACTTATGACACCCCTCTTTTTTGCGTCGGGGGTTAAAAAGATATTGTCTTTCTGATAATGAAGAATGATTTCAACAACCTGTATAAGGCTGTGGCAAAATTTTAGGAACTTCAGGGTACATGTTCCTTTGCAGTGATAAAGTTTTGTTCTTAGGTAACTCTGAGTAAATGCATGGGAAAGAAAAAAAAGACGTGTGGCAACCGGAGACTGCCGCGGTAAAGCTATTGCATAGCATTCGGAGTGGGGGGTGTTAGGTTATTTTCGTTACGGAATTTCTGGATTCGGTCTCGACGCTCAAGGCCCGCGATAGAAGCTATGCAATAGCTTAAAAACTAAATTTATGAATTTTTAAGTAATGCAGTCGACAGTATAAACAACAAGTTAATTTACAAAAAATCTACTTTGTAGTTTTAGTACTTGCTGCGCCCTTTGATCTCACCTGCAGTTTTTCAGGATAATATGTATTCTTAGTGTTATTTTTTGGACCAAAAGTATTTACATATTTGATGACAAATCATTAAATCATCATTTATGATCATTTATCATTTAATTTAGTAACAAATCATTAAATCATGTTCATCCATCCATCCAAACCTTTGCATTTATAATGTATTAGTATGATAGTAGGATTAAATTGTAAGAACTTTATTCTTTTAGGCATCCACACCCTTTTTAAAAAGATCAGCCTATAAAGGTTGGGTTCAAATTCTAACATTAGGTCTAATAGCTTAAAAACTAAATTTATGAATTTTTAAGTAATGCAGTCGACAGTATAAACAACAAGTTAATTTACAAAAAATCTACTTTGTAGTTTTAGTACTTGCTGCGCCCTTTGATCTCACCTGCAGTTTTTCAGGATAATATGTATTCTTAGTGTTATTTTTTGGACCAAAAGTATCTACATATTTGATGACAAATCATTAAATCATCATTTATGATCATTTATCATTTAATTTAGTAACAAATCATTAAATCATGTTCATCCATCCATCCAAACCTTTGCATTTATAATGTATTAGTATGATAGTAGGATTAAATTGTAAGAACTTTATTCTTTTAGGCATCCACACCCTTTTTAAAAAGATCAGCCTATAAAGGTTGGGTTCAAATTCTAACATTAGGTCTAACATTAAATACCTTAACATATGCTGAGTCGGAACCTTTTCCTGACATTGCGCAACATTTCACTGTTTTGCATTTATTGTTTTTGTTTTGTCTTTGTTTTAGTATGTTCAGTGTAAAGTTGTGTGATGTCCAGAATAAATGTAATTTTTTTCTTTCTTTCTTTCAAAGCTGTACGTTGCAACTGAAAAATGTTTACTTACTGCCAGTATCATTTGCCAAAAAGAGATCCCATATTTTCTTTTCTATGTTAGAACACAAATTGTTTGGGTCACCACCACTGCTAATGACCTTTGAACGCACTGTTGATTTTTTGTCTGCCCAATACTGAAAAATAGACATCATCTTGACTGTATGGGGTGAGCGGCCTAACACATTGCAAAAGATTGTAACTGTAAAGTATTAAATATTAGATATATCCACTAATCTGGCAATACTTGACAAAGTTTAAAAATATTAAATTAAATTGAAATGAACGAACTAACTGCAAACCTTTAAGATAATTAAAGTCCGGGATGATTTATTAGAAGATAATGGAAACCAAATTAAAAAGATATTTTATCCAAAGAAATATTTTGTATTTTTATACGTTAAGAGTGACGTTTTTTTTTTTTACAATGTGACATAGGTACCATAGCTTTATAACAACAAAAAGTATTACATATTATGTAAGTATTCAAACTCTAACATCTTCTCTTGAAGCTCATGGTGCCTAGAGTATAGCTGCAAAGCAGCAGCAGCATCTTCCAAATTATGCATGCACCCCTATCTGCCTGCATAGCATCGCCAGTCTTGGCTTGTATAGGGCCTTTGTGAGCATATCAGCTATTTGGTGTTCAGTACCAATTTTTGTGATCTCCAAGGTCCCATCTGCCACGGCTTCTCGAATGAAGAAGTGTCTTAACTTAATATGTTTTGTTCTGTTGTGGAACTCATAAGGTGGATTTAGTGCCAGTTTGATGGCTGACTCATTGTCAACATAAAGAACAGGAGTCTTTGTCAATTGGTCTACATTTTCGATTAACCTTTTAAGCCAAATAATTTCTCTTGTGGCTTCACTTGCGGCTACAATTTCGGCTTCTGTACTCGAGATCGCGACTGATGTCTGTAGTTGGCTTCTCCATGATATCGGACCTCCATATAGACATACTAGACCAGAAGTCGACCTTCCAGAGTCAGGGTCGCCACCGTGATCAGCATCGCTGTAGCAGACTAATTCCTTCTGCGTATTTTTTCTGTAGGTAATACAGTAATCTCGCGTACCGTTCAAATAGCGAAATATTCTTTTCACTTTTGTGATATCTGTATTTGTAGGTGCTTCCAAATGTCTGGACGCAACACCGACAGCATACGCTATATCGGGTCTTGTTCCCACCATCAGATATGCAAGAGCCCCAACTGCTTCTCTATATGGAAACGGTTTGTTTCCTCGTTCTTCTTCTCTCAGTTCACAGTCTTTAACTATTGGCGTAGCGACAGCCTTACTATTTTGCATACCGAATCTCTCAAGGACCTTCTTGGTGTAGCCACCTTGATGTATTTTAATACAATCATCTTCTCTTTCTATTTCCAGTCCCAGGAAATAATAGGACTTCTTGTTACTTTGTGTCTTTATTTTAAATCGTTTCTTCAACTTCTCGAGGAACTCATCTATCAGTGCCTGTGACGTACCAGCAATCATGCCATCGTCAACATATAGAGATAGTAGAAGCCTACCTCCTCCCCTCTTCATCGAGAAGAAACAAGGATCTTCTCCAGATATAAACCCTTGTTCTAGAAGAAAATCTTTGATGCACTGGTTCCAGCATAACGGTGCTTGTTTTAGCCCGTATAAGCTTCGTTTCAATTTGCATACTTTGTTACTTCCATCGCTATAACCTTCAGGTTGCTTGACGTAGATTTCTTCCTTTAAACTTCCATAAAGAAATGCGGTAGAGACGTCAAATTGAGTGAGTATCATATTGTCTCGAGCAGCAATACTTAATAAAGTTCGGATTGAGCTCATTTTTGCTACTGGACTGAAAGTCTTCTCATAATCAACGCCTTTCTTTTGAGTATAGCCAACTGCGACGAGTCTAGCTTTGTACTTGTCAATAGACCCATCAGAGTTTCGCTTAATCTTGTAAACCCATTTACTGGATATGGCTTTGCGTCCATTGGGCAATGGCTCTAAATCCCATGTTTGGTTCTGTTTTAGGGAGCTTATTTCATCATCCATGGCTTTGCGCCATTTATTTCTGTCAACAGACTTCATCGCATCTCTGAACGTCTTTGGTTCTTCTTCATGATCATAGACCTTTTCAACACAATTAAGAACAAACTCGTCAAATCTATCAGGAGGTTTGATTTTAGAGCGATCTCTTAGATTCATTCTGTTTGTAGCTCGTTCCTGACGTTGTTCATTATGAATGTCTTCTTGAAGTGCTTCTTGTGCATCATCAGCTTCGTCTTGTAGATCTGTCTCAATATGCGGTGAAATATTTTCGCTTGATGAAATGTCGTCGCTATCAGACTCGGCAGTCTCAAAATTTACAGAATCATTAGTCGGATCAGTTCGGACCACATTTGATTCGTCTTGTTCTTGATTTATATCATTGGAATCGGTACAGACTCGAAGTGGAATCACAACGGATCTAGGAATCTTCTCTTCAGATTCGTTCTCAGTTGGAAAGGTATTATCGTCAACAGGGTTCAGTGTCTTTTCTTCAAAGATCACATCTCTGGAGTTAATCACTTGCAAAGTGTTTCGTACCCAAATGCGATAGCCTTCATCATTATTGTATCCGATAAGAATACCTTTTTTGGCTTTCTTGTCCAATTTCTTGCGTGACACTTTCGGTACATGAGCGTAGCATGTGCTTCCGATTATTCTCAGATGCCCAATTCTTGGCTTTTTGCCATACCATAGTTCATGTGGCGTCTTGTCTTTGTTGGTAGGACCAGTACGGTTAAGTACATATACAACCGTATTCGTTATTTCAGCCCATAAACCTTGAGGTA
This sequence comes from Petrophora chlorosata, assembly GCA_951640565.1. Classification (NCBI taxonomy): domain Eukaryota; kingdom Metazoa; phylum Arthropoda; class Insecta; order Lepidoptera; family Geometridae; genus Petrophora; species Petrophora chlorosata. Next base: position 4,023,478 of record OX621197.1, on the reverse strand, counting down.
ATTCCCTTCCTGGAGTATGCATAATGCCTCTGACAGCTTCGACTACAGTTCTGTTCTCGCGTTCAGTTGCATTTTGCTGTGGCGTATGCGGCATGGTGCATCTATGTACGATGCCTTCCTTTTCGAGGATTCTCTTTAAATCATCATTTATGAACTCGCCTCCGTTATCGGTGAAGAATTCTTTGATAGTGTGCCCTGTGGCTTTCACTTGAGCAATGAATTGTACCAGCTTATCCTTGACTTCGCTTTTCTTTCTCATTAAGAATAGGTAGCGAAACTTTGAGAAGTCATCTTTTAGCAGTAGGAAGTAGCGGTATTTGGAAATGGAGTAGACGAAAGGACCACATACGTCACCATAAATACGTTCGCCTGGTTTTGTCGCTCCTTCTCTCGTTCCGAATTTCAAACGATGAGCTTTTCCATAAATACATCCTTCACAAACTGTTTTATGGGTGAATCAACTTTTAAAGTACTCCTTTCATGTCCCCGTCATAAAAGTAACAAGAAAAACCTATATTTAGTCTAATTTCACTTTTTTCTACTTTTGGCAGAAACCTAGATCTATAAACAACTGTAAAGTAAAATCGTTATTTTGTTTCAAATCAAATATTACGATATTTTATGGTAACATAGCGGAAAAAAAGTGTCTTTCATACAAAATATTCTTGTCCCCAAGTCAAGGCAGTGAAACAATATATGAATTTCTGTAAAAAAATTATATGAAAGCATTGATTAATTCCAACACTTTTTAATACGGATTGAAATAAGTATTTGCCCGAAGTAAATAGTTTTAATTATTTAATTAAAAATATATATTTTTTACGTACTTAAATACTTGTCCCTAACATTCTTCGTAAAGTCAAATCTACTGTGTTACTGTTTATTATTGGTCACGGTAAACAGAGATGGCGCCAGTTTCACGTCACAGAAGGCGAATATTGTCTAATATTTCGTAGATGTTGTTTGGCAAAGCCAATCTAGCGTTAGCCCCCCGCCAGTGTGCGTTGAGCTCTCAAATAGTGCGCGTGGGTTAATTGCTGCTCCACAGTGTTACGAAGCAAATCGCGGTAAGTTTTGTAACTATTTTAGTACTATTATATTAGAATATTGCCCATCTTGTCTGATTTCAAGGCTAACATGAAATTATTGATTTCTTTTGAATCTGGAATTATTGGTTCTCGTTTTACGTAATATTTTCTCATGCGTTACCGGTAACACTAGGGAAATTTTCCCTTGAGTTACCGATAACGCCAGAGAATGTATGGTATTTAAAGCCATTAAAGTATATTTAAGATATTTTTTAATTTCATCTTTCATAATTCAATATTGCTTACTTTGTCTTAGGTTTGAGCAAAAAAACTAAACATGCCGCTTACTGCAGCAGAAAAACAGAAACATTACAGGAAAAGACTTAAAAATAATTCAGAAAAGTACAACGAAGCGAAGCAAAAGAACCGAGACCGATATCATAAGACTAAAAGATTAGTTAAAGATTTAACTCCAAAAGAAAGATTTAATGCAAATGCGATTTGGAGATTACGTAAAAGACAGTTGAAAGAACGGAAGAAAGCTGTTGAACGATTAATACAAAATACACCCCCAGACTCATCAAGATCTAATTCCAGATTAGATAACTTTGACGTATTGAATGAAACTCCACAACCTTCACGAGCTACAACTCCATTACCACATCTACAACCACGAGCACCGGTGACTCCTCCATGTGTAATTTCACCGGCTAGAACACCATCACTTTCATCAAAACGAGGTCGAGCAAAAATCAAAAAGGATAGGTCACGAGTGTATAGAGAAAACGAAAAACTCAAGCAAGAAAATGAAAAGTTAAGAAAAAAGTACGAGAAATTTAAGAAAAGACATCAAAGACGACACGAGCACAAATTAGACAAACCTGAAAAACTGAAGACTTGAGGTACAGTATTCTGAGCGGAGCTATTAAAAAAACATTTAAAAAGACAAAATCCAGGAAGGAACGAGAGGTGATAAAAAAGATATTTACAGCAGTGGACATTGAAGACTCACGAATGAAAAAGAAGATACTTATGGAAAATTTAGGCATCGACAAAATTGTAAAAACAAAATATTGTATGGACAAAGAAACAGTGTTGAAGAAGAAAATCAAAAAGTTTTACTTGAGAGACGACATATCACGGGCAACCGCTGGTAAAAAAGAAACAGTCACTAAATCAGGGATACAGGCACAAAAAAGATTTATGCTGGACACTATGAAAAACTTATATAAGACGTTTATGAAAGAGAATCCTGACCTTCGTTGCTCGTATTTCTATTTCACCAGGAACAAACCCTTTTATGTAATTAGTACTTCTGTTGATGCTCGAGACATGTGCTTTTGCAAAACACACACAAATGTTGCTTATAAGGCTAAGGCCCTGAAAAAAAACAATATAACTAGGACTGATGATTTAAATTTTAAACCTTTTTATAGAGTCTACCGTTTGTAGTACAAACTCTAAGGATTGCATGTACGGTATGTGTGATCAATGTGTCGATAAGAAATATAGTTACTTCGCTGATAATGTAAAAGGTATTATCAGATGGACAGAATGGATCAGAAAGGCAGAAGAATACACAAAGGATGACAAACGCCTAAAAGCTATAAAAAATGTAAAAGAAGATAGAACCGAGGAAGCAGAGGTCTTTATAAAAATATTTGAGACTGATCTTGCAGCTTTTAAAAAGCATGTGTTTAATATTAAGACACAATTTAAAAATTTTCGACGTTGTCTAGAAAACATTCGTTCAAACGAATGCGTTGTAGTTGCAGATTTTAGTGAAAATTATAGCTGTAAATGTAGCCAAGAAGTGCAATCCCATCATTTCGGAGGATCACGCAAACAGATTTCGCTTCACACGGTTGTGTGATAATGACTCAGCAAGAGGGTATAAAGTCAACTCATTCTGTAGTATCTCCGCATCAAGCAACCATCAACCTGCTGCAATTTGGAGCCATCTAGATCCAATCTTGAATTGGTTAAGACGTAACTTTGAAGAGGTAAACACTGTCCATTTCTATTCCGACGGCCCTAGTACACAATATAGGCAAAAACAAAATATTTATTTAATGTGTACGAAGATTTTTGATTATGGATTTGCTAACATGACGTGGTCATTTTTTGAAGCTGGTCATGGAAAAGGACCAGCTGACGGTATTGGCGGGTTTTTAAAAAGAACAGCAGACAAGATTGTGGCAAATGGTGAAGATATTGCTGATGTCTTGCAATTCTACGATAAAATGAAAAATATTAGCAAAATAGTAATATACTTGATTTCTGAAAAAGATATAGAAGACCAACAGAAAGCTTTGCCTAACAACATTCCAAGGCTTATAGGAACTCTCAAAGTTCATCAAGTGTTTTCTAACTGCCATGGAAAACTAAACTATAGGGATTTGAGCTGTTTTTGTGTCACAGGCGGTCTTAGTGCTAGAGGTTTCTGTAAATGTCTAAATCCAAAGGCTTACAACGTCGGAACTTCATATAAAGCGGAAGAAGAGAAACCCAGAAATATTGATTCAACCCAGGATCTGACGAATGATGTTGCTACCGTAAAGTATTCAAAAAACGAAGAAGCTAATCCTATGGCTACCAGTGCTATACATGTTCCGGTAACAGTTCCAGGAACCCAAGATTTAAAATTTGTTTCAGATCATGAAGATGATGAGCCATTAGCTTCCTTAAAAATAGCAAAACAATTGCAGTTGGTGACAAATAGACACCAAAGGGTATACCACAAAATATATGGCTCTGCATCGGACAGTTCTTCCTCTGATGAAGAGCCCTGTGCCAGCTATGACAAAAGTTCAAAGATTGGGCATGGAGATTTTTTGTTAGTCAACTTGTATGTGGATGGAACTAGAAAGAAATCGTATACATATGCGTGCAAGGCATTGACTGATATTGAAGAAGATGGAGATCTAAAAGTTATGTTTCTACGAGTGGTCGACGAATATGCTAAACGTTTTCGATTGGATGAAAAGGATATTTGTTACGTAGATTACGAAGATATTATCAAAAAATTACCAGCACCTGACATTATAAAGAGAGGACACAGGTCCTATTACCAATTTAAAGAATCGGTAGATGTGTTTGAGAAGAAATAAGACTTTATACGTATACGATGACGACGATGTTCCTATTATAAAATCCTATAGTTTTATTAATAATTGTTGATTTTTGATCTCGTTTAGTTATTAAGTCTTTTAGATTATTTAAGAACTTAGGTGATTTATTTTTGGAGAATCTGATATATTTTTATTAATATTGTTATACTATTGTAGCTTGATGGTTTCTCAGGCGTTACCGTTTTTTCTCTGGCGTTACCTGAATGTCCCTTAATTTAGGTTAGGATTTCTGAAGATATCTCTTTTAAATATTGTCTTTGTATATAAAAAATTGTGGTAAGAAGACTCGAAGGCTCGAGTCTATCTTTGAAATAAGTTATAAATGACTGATTATCCTTTATGAAGATTTTATTTTAAAGTTAAGCACTTAAAAATGACCAAAGTAACGTAGTGGACTTAAAATTGTCTTTAATCTCGTGTTAATGCGATTATAAACAACGGGCGTTTATTCAATAAGACTGCATTTTATTAGTAATAAATGATTACATAGTTGATTTTCTAAGATTTGTCGTTTTATTTAATAAATTAATTCTCTCAAATCAGTAACGTAGTGGATAGTTTATCGACACATGTTCATTTATTCTCAGATATCTCTAAAATACTAGTTTAGATGTCGCGGCTACTTATGAAATCTGAAAATACGATAAACACTACAATGGATAACATTGAACTTTCTTGAATTCTAATTCAAAAAAATATTTTAACTTTTTCTGAAAAGTGTCGTCAAAGGAGTGTCTTAAAAGTTGATTCACCCTTATCAGTTGAATTTGCAATCTTGATGCCCAGTTCCCGTTCAACGACTTTTCTCACATGAGTTTTATTTTGATGTACAAGTCTCTCATGGTAAAGCTGTAGCATGTCTGTTGCATCCACTGCATTGATGTTCACTTCAATTGGATTAGATGGTTTGTTCTGCAATCTTAGTTTATAAAGACCTCCATGCTTTACTCTATCTCCGAGCAGAACAGGTTCTCCATCCACAATCAGTTGACAGCTTTTAGTTTTTGATACAAAGGTGCTATCATTTAACCTATCTTGGGCAGCTAAGACAGAAAATAGATTTTTCGATATCCCTGATACCAGCCATACATCATGTAAAGTTATCAGTTGCTTTCGACCATAAACATCTGCTTCTACGATTACAGATCCTCTTCCCGCAGCAGGAATTGCTTGCCCGCTTGCTGTCGTGACTGTATGCGAGTCGTTTTCAAATGGCTCGAAGTCTTCAAACAGATCAGCTCGATTTGTGACGTGACTTGTTGCGCCGTTGTCAACATACCACTGATTTTTATCAATCTTCACTATAGAGTTTACTTCAACGATACTCATTAGCATCATATTAGCCTTGCAGTTAGTTTTGGTAGATGCAGTGCCTTCTTTTGATGTTGATGGTTTTTCAGATGCTACCGGGCGTCCATCTGCAATCCATTTGCGGCAATCTTGAACGTAGTGATTGTTCAGACCACAGTAGTTACATTTCTTACACTTGTCTTTGACAGCTGGCTTCTTGCGAAATTTTGATTTGCCTTTACCTCCGGCTAGAGTGAGAGCTTCCTCCCCTTGACCACGAGACCCTTGTGACTGTAGATCTCTTTCGTAAGAACACAGGTGAGCAGTCAATTTTTCGATACTACGATCCTTTTTCGCTAACAGCTTCCAACTTGAGATGAATTGGAAATATTCTTCGGGACAGCTTTCTAGAGTCTTGCCCATGAGAAAGATTTCAGGTAGTTCTTTGACTCCTTCCTTCTCCATTTCTAAGGAGAGATCTCGCCATACGTTCCGTAGTTTGGATAGATGAGTGCCAATATTGTCAGCTGGATCCTTTACAAACTTGAAGAATGTCATGATTAAATCAAAAGCTCGATCATCTGTATCTCCCTCGTAAATGCGGTGCAGCTCTAACCAAGCTTCTCTAGCTGTTTCGAAGCGCATCACTTTTAAGATGTTCTCTTGTGTCAAATTTGTTGTAATAATAAGAAATGCTGTGCTGTCTTCTTTGGCATATTTCTTAAGCTCGTCGGCTGTAGTATTGTCCTTTTTAACGAAGTCATGTTCAACAACGTGAAGGAGACCATGGCCTTTGAGAGCTAGTCTTACTTGAAATTTCCACGTGACCCAGTTGTGTTCGCTTAAGGGTAAGATTTGAAGCTTTGTGGCTGCATCCATCGCGATAGCTCTAGCTCAATCTTTTCCGCTTTTACGACGACCCGGTGTCAACTCTTCTAAGTTCGTGATCGACCGTTACGTGCGTCACTTAATAAGTACATCGAACTGCTACCACTTTAAGATAATTAAAGTCCGGGATGATTTATTAGAAGATAATGGAAACCAAATTAAAAAGATATTTTATCCAAAGAAATATTTTGTATTTTTATACGTTAAGAGTGACGTTTTTTTTTTTTACAATGTGACATAGGTACCATAGCTTTATAACAACAAAGAGTATTACATATTATGTAAGTATTCAAACTCTAACACAAACGAGAGGCTGATGATGAACGAACAGAGACGGGCCAAAGGGACAGGTAATCCAGGCCGTAAAATTCTAAAAACAGAACCAATAATTAGCTGTGTAAATTTTTTCATATTGTTTTTGTCTCACCTTAATCCAACTTTTCATTGGGCGAGTTGGTCCCGTGATATTGTTAACAATCCTGGTTAACCGGAACCACAGTTTCTTGCTCTCATCTCTTCCTTCCAACCCTCTCAGCTGCCCCAGGGCTAGTGCTGGATGCTTCTCCATGAAGTCTACGATAGCCATCACCTGTTCAAGGCTCGGTCGAGACTAAAATTTTAAATAAAAACATGAACGAGTAATGTAATCGGCGTGACGTTGCGGAAATTCATCAACGAACTGAAACGCAATTAAAATATCTAGTGTTAAGTACACTAGAACTCATTTCAGTGGAATTACTTCATTGCGTTTCAGGCATGAACAAGTGTAAAACATATTAGGAATATTTATTTTATTGAAAACCTTTGAATATGTATGCGCTGACCAGCATTAGCTCAGATTTCCAAATAAAGATAAACAACAAAATTTGCTATTAATTTATTGATAGGTTAATTTCCGAATTTCTGCCAGGCAACCTATGGGTCAATCCTTACTATCAAATCAGTAGCTACTTGGACATGAAACAGCTACAAGCAAGTTTGATCAGGTACCTACTAAACTTGTTTTACTACTTACGTAGGAACTGATCACAAGTTTTAAAGAAATAAACTTTATACGAAATTATTTACCGTGAGGTACCTAAATACATTTATAGGTAGGAATTGTGTGGATACCTACTACTCTTATCAAGTTCTTATCAATAACTAAAGTGAGAGTGACTCGAGTCGAGAATGAGAATAAAACGAACGCATCGAGTTCCCATGTTTAAGTCATTATGTTTTTCAAAAGCCTAATAATTCGAAATCAAGAATTTACTAGTAAAACTTACAGCAATCGCTCGGTCCGTCATTATGAACAGCTTACAAAACCAACAAACAACCAATATATTTTAGTCACTCAAAGTCAAACCCACTGTAAGCGAATTCCATTTCGAATCCAGTTTGTAAAATGCATTCGTGTTCCCCAAGTTCTTTCACAACAAAATGTCGATAACTAAATTCATGATAACCATTGGTTGGGGCGTCGACCGCGAGTAGTGGTGTACTATTGAAGTTTGAATATCCACATTTCTACATAGTTCTATCATATAATCGATTTTTTTATATCGACTATTAGAATTAATCTCTTATATGTTGTATACTAGCGACCCGCCCGGCTTCGCACAGAAGAAGAGGAAGGTTTATATGCATGTATTGAACATATAAACCTTCCGATTGAATCACTCTGTCTATTGATGAAAACCACATTAAAATCGGTTGCGTAGTTTATAAGATCTAAGAGTACAGTCGGCGGGATTGTTTTATACCATGTAGAGATGTAGAGAAGAGATTTAAGTTAATAATTTGTAGGCGCGATTTTGTTGGGAATTTCAATTTCACTAGAAGTAACTAGCTGTGGTAAATACTGTGTACGTGGCGTAATAAACCAAATTTTATAAGAGGATGAAAAAACATGTTTTCGAGTCCACCGATAAGATTAGTGTAATATAATTTTTTCAAACTAGAATATGTGGTTCTCTCTTAACTGAAGCCTCGTTATTCCACAATCTAAAGCTTATAATATAAATCTCAGCTTTTTGTTTTTATGTGATTAAGTAACGAGACTCGCAGGACGTTTACCGATGGTAAGCAAAAAGCCTGCCGATAACAGTTGCAGCACCGCTCAGAACATTGTTACTCTTAATCAGTTTAGTAGTGTTTACTGATAGTGAATTAAATTAGTGCAACCCTTAGTGAACACTTAAACAAAGTGTCTTTGCCTTAATAAAGACTAAGAAAAGTGTTATTTAATAGACACTTAGAATTGATCTATTTACCAGTTTAAATTACATTTAAATTACTTATTAGCTTTATCTGACAGGTAGAAGAGATTGTATTAGAAATACTACGACCACCCTAGGTTATGGTAAACATAGTCGATTAGTCACTATCATCATAGTGATTATTTATCTATGAATGACTATCATTGCAGAACATTACTAGCCCGATATTATATTCTGTGGCCTAATTTAAAGTGTTGCTATTACCAGAAGTTTACCCCCCCTACAAATTCCTCAGAGAGAAGAGAAAATAAAACACTGGAATGAATATTTCAAATAAAACTTCTGACTTCTCTGGAAATGTAAACAAATACGTTTGGGATTAGATTTCTTAGTCTTATCTCACTTTGCTAAGTTCAAATTTTATTCAAATAACACAAACTATTCTGGATAATACAATAATTTACACCTTAAATTGATTCTGTTGAAAGAGGTTATTAATGAGATGCTATTCAGAACTCTTTCTTGTATATATTCTAAATTTGAATTACTCTCATTGGTTTTTTTAGCTTTAGGTTCCTTGTCAAAACTACTCGTCAAAAACCATGACTGTGTAAACATCTTTATTAATATATTTTACTTTCATCTTAAATCTAATGTGCATTATTCCTATCCACGAATAATCTAATAGGGTCCAGTTTAGACATGTGTAAGTAATGCGATTGATGCATTACGCGTAATATTACCCGATCGAGTACTGTAGCATTACATATTACTCGACTAAATTAAACATTACACATCACACCATAGCATCACACAGTGCACTGTTCTGTTCGTTGCATTATGTCTATCGAGTCTATGCCTCACTGACACTAATCGCGCGCGCGTCTGAGAGAGAGGAAGCGAGCTTCATCGCACGTGCCCCCTGCCTGCCACTTGATTGAACTTCCATTTAAAACCGTATTACTAGAAAATTAAGGCGACAATAGGTTATTTTGGCACCGCCCCCGCCCGTAATATTTGAATGTTTTGAACCTCTCGCTCAAAACGATATTGTTATTTTGATTTGATGTACTCGCTCCAGTCAAAAAAAAATAAGTAACTCGCTATCTCATGTATATGCGCTATAACTATCACTTGCTATTGCATTCGAGCATTCCATTACAATATCACACAAGTGATAGATAGTGCGTCCGACGCGACCATCTCAGGTGATGTTTGGGGTGATGAAGTAATGAAATATTACTCGGTACGAAATGTGATGCCATATCACATTACTTTTCAATGCACTGTTTTGCGCATGTCTAGTCCAGTTATCCACCGCGTGCTACTGCGACAGATTCATTAGGTTATTCCATTTTTATTATAGTCAAGCAACACTGCCTCTAATCTGTCAATAGTTGTCACCGTTCTAATTTTATCTATAGCTGCGATTCCGATTCTCATCTCAATCTCATTTAATCTCATTTGTTCATTCATTTCGCGTCTGTGGTTCTTGTATTTTCAATTTTTCATATGTTGTGTATTATAAAATAAATATAATAATTGTTTGTTCATAAAATTAAAAATTCATCTATAAAAGTAGATTTTTACTACGTTTATAGACCGCGATTTGACTTCTTGTTCTTGTCCCTTTAATTTTCAAATTGTGACATCCAAATTTCCCATTGATGTTGTGAAAAATGTGCTAGTTTACAAATAACTTGGCATTACAATGGCCAATTCTGTGAATATATCAATCGAGGCTCCAATAGAGAACCAGATACAAGAGATAACCTACGATGGGCAGGAGATCTATCAAGCGTAAGTTGTGTTTTATGCCCTGCTATCAATGTACATACGATACCTTCAGTTTATTTGAAACTTATCTTTTTCAGACCTCTGTCTATGTCAGAGAACCTCGCCCGGTTAGCACAGAAGATAGATTTCGCGAAGACAGACGATGAATTTTGTACAATAAAGAAGGAAGGAGAAAGCAGTTCTGATGCAAAATCTGAGGATGAAAAGGAACCGGGATATCAGTCCAGTCTGTGGCCCTGGGACTCCGTTAGGAATAAGCTGAGGAATGCATTGACTGAAGTCTCTGTGTTATCTGATGTATTGAGTATTGCAAAGGAGAAGAGGTATATGGTATGTAGAAATCTGATTATCTTGCTGCTTATAGTCTAGAAGTCTTTTCCAAAACAAAGCTAGTTAAATCGCTGAGGCTGTACCATCAGCTACACGCACTTGCCACTTTCAAATACCTATAGATATTGCTATCACATTTGACATTACTGCCTTAACTTTAAAGAATTTGATATTGACAAAATAATATCTTAAATTTCCAGGTGTTAGACCCGGTCCAACCTGAGCAAATGGAAAGTCGTTCTATGGTCCAAGTATACGGACGTAAGAAGGCTCTAGCCGCTGCTGGAGCGGTACTCCAAGCTGGAGTGGATCGTCTCCGAGCGAGTGAGAACATGAGGATGACGAGAAACATGCCAGACTTCCACATTGACTTGCTGAGGTTGCGACAGAACTGGCGCCTGAAGAAAGTGTCCAATACTATTGTAGGAGATCTGAGTTATCGTACCGCTGGATCTAAGTTCAGCCAGACTGGAGTATTTGAAGTAAGTATAGAGACCTCTTAGCACTTCACTCAAAATATAATGAGAGAGTCTTCATATGAAACTTGCATTATTGCTCACTAGCTCAGCCTATGTGTTAATCCAGGGTATAAGCTATCTCCATACTAAATTTCATCCCAATCTGTTTAGTTGTTACAGTGTGAAAGAGTAACATACATACACTTTCGCATTTATAATATTAGTAAGATTAGTTCCTACAATCCTAATAATATTATAAATGCAAAAGTTTGTAAGAATGTATAACTGTGTGTAATTGTAAGGTACAATGAAGCTTGTTATCCTTAACTTCATTGTAACTTACAATTGTTATGACCTTTAGAATGACAACAACTATTTGACTTTGATATAAGGATGATAGTGTTTTATAAAAAAGACAGCAGATGCTGGTGGAAGACCCTGACCAGGACCTAACCGATCAACGTGTGCTTTTTTCTGTTTCAACGATAAAGAAACAATTTATGTTAATTAGAGAGTTACTGGTGTATTAAAGATATGCCTTTAATGAAAACACATGAGTATGTACATAATTACTAATGTCATAAATATATTTTTTTATTATCAATTTCTCATTCTCATGTTTAAAATCTAAACTCAAAACCTACAAAAAAATATTTAACATATAGTGTAATTGCCTGGTTTACTAAAGATGTAACAAGATGCATGTGTTGTCGAAAAATCTGGAAATTACGTTTTACGATAGATTACTCCTGTAAACATTTAGTAGTGATATAATTATTATTATTAATTGCGTAGTTTATTTGTATTTCAATGTTTATTTTTCTTATATTTGGAGAAATGGAACATACCTAATCGCAAATCGCTTCAGTACGTGCAACCACTATCTGATATCTAAGTCACGGGCCTCGCTGCTGCTTACGGCGCACGGGCCTGCTTATTGGTCAATTTTTGACATAAGAACCCGCCCTATTGGTAAATTATTGACATATACACACATGTAGCATAGATGGACCAATGAGGAGATCTGAAATGAGGAGAAACGTGGGGAGACCTCTCCCCACGTTTTGACGTCACACGCAAATGGCGCGTTTATGTTGATTTAAATTGATTCAAATTTTCATTTATTTATTTTATTGCCAATGATGTCGTAATTCTTTTTTTAATTTTTTTTCATTAATTGTATTCAATAATGATACGATTCATGCATTAAAAAAAATACATGCATATTCCCTATTCCCCAGGTAACAAAAGCCCCAGAAGAACAGATAGCGCTAGCAATGAATGCGAGCGGCGGCGGTCCCGCGCCGTCTGCGCTTCGAGTCACTGTGCCGCCGGAACTGCAGGGAGTTGCTTTCATCTCTGTACTGTGTCAGAAAGGTATCACAAAATTACCAGTAGTTCGCCGCTTCCCCTAAATCTTTACAACCCCTTGACTGATTTCATAATTGTTATTTACATGAACTGGCTTATAGAAATTTATGAATTTAGACTTTACTCGTGATAGGTCTCTCGTATGCGGGAGGCCGTCTGGGCAGGTAGTGTAGGTACCACCACTTTGCCAGTTATTTATGCCGCCAAGCAGGTAATGTACAAGCATTACTGTGTTCCGATTTGAAGGGCAGTAGCCAGTGAAATTACTGGGCATATGAGATTTAATATCTGATGTCTCTGGGTGTTGAGCGCAATGCAGTGTTATGCAGTATTTTTTACGGTATTAAAAGTTCTGGGTGAAACTGCAATTGTTATGGGCAGGCGTGGCGCTTACCATATCATCACCTGAACATGTATACAGGCGGAGCAACAATCTTCGCATGGTTGCAATCAACCATCGGCTGTATGGGAGTAACATTTGCTCAGTGCTGTGCAGTCGGAGAGGCCTATATCCAGCTATAGACTGCGACCGGCTGATGATGAGGATGAACAAATAAATTTTCCAATTTCCAGAACAAGAAGACGTAGTATCCATGACGTTAAACTCTTCCGTACTCAACTGCCCCGGGACCATCCCAGGGGATGGTGTTGAACAACATTGGCAGCAAAAACTGGAGGCCGCTCAGAATGTTCTGTTCTGCAAGGAACTGTTTGCTAGATTAGCAGCGGAGGCAGTGCAGTTAGATGCTTCTATACCACACATGGTTGTTGGCAACCATATCATGGCTACGGTAAGTGACGCAAGCATGTAGTGTAACTGGGGCGTGGGTCAAAGTCAAAAGTCATTTATAAATAGGCACAAAGATTGCACTTTTAAACGTCTTATACACATAATCCTAAAAAAAAATACTTTATAAATTGTATATAATATCTTGACATTGATAAAATAAAAGGTAAAGGCATGACTTTTGTCAAAGAGCGAGTGTGGCTCAGTGGGAGCATGTGCGACATTCGATCCGACGCACCCGAGTTCGAATCCCGCTGGCCCCGCACCACTGACTTTCTTATGCTATGTGCGGATTTAACACTCGCTCTAAAAACGGTGAAGGAAAACATCGTGAGGAAACCGGCATGTCCAAGAATTAATCACAAAAATTAAAGAACATGTGACATCCACCAACCCGCACTGGGCCAGCGTGGTGGATAAAAGCCCATACTCTCTCTATGAGAGAAGGCCCGTGTCCCAGCAGTGGAAATGTGATGGGCTGATGATGATGAAGCATGTCTACCCATTTCTTTCCCATACTCTAATTGAAGTCCGGGCACGGAAAAGAAATGCGAAAACTGACTCTACCAGTGCTTCGGAAATACGCCCGCTAGAGAAGATAGCACCAAGAAACTCTGCGGGGATATGGTAGAAACTAGAAGCAATTCTGATAATATTTTGTTCTGTTGCAAGAATTGATAGATACATAACTATGTATTATATTAAAATCTCACTAATATTAAAAAATCTTTATTTCGGACAATATACACATCCATATATTTATAAATAAATCATTAAGATTAAAAATTATAAATTGCAATTAAAATAACAAGCCAAAATTACAAATTGAAAATAACAATTAAAATTAAAAATTAAATTAAATTCAAAAATTATATTTAAAAAAAAATGCGATATATTATAAATGCGAAAGTTTGTAAGGATGGATGGATGGATGGATGAATGTATGTTACTCAATCACACGAAAACTAATTTAAGGATTTTGATGAAATTTGGTGTGTAGCCTACTTTAGACTAAGTTCTGGAAAAGTACATAGGATAGTTTTTATCCCAGGACAATGAAAAAACAGTTCCGAAGGGAGCAACTATAAACCAAATACTAAAGCGGGCGAAACGCGCGGCGCAGCTAGCAAATAAATAAACCCAACAATCGGCCGTCTGGGTGGGTACCACCGCTTTGCCAGTTATTCAGCTGCCAAGCAGTAGTGCGCAAGCATTACTGTGTTCCGGCTTGAAGGGCATTGTAGCCAAAGAAATTACTGGGCATTATGAGACTCAACAGCTAATTGTCTCAGGGTGACAAGCGCAGTGCAGCGCCGCGCAGGATTTTGCAAAACAAAGTTCTGGGTGGTGCTGTTATTGCTATGGGCTGGCGTATTGGTTACCATCAGGCAAACGACCAGCTCGTCTCGTCATTAAGTTCCATAAAAAAAAATCACCTTTGGATGGAGTTAAATAACTGATAGTGAGAGGTCGGCGGTGTAAATAAAACAATAATAAATTACGTGGTCTTATCCTAAATTAAAGTACAAATACAGAAAAAATATCATATTTATACCTAAACTGCTATATCCAACACATAATATAAATATCATAAATATTAAAGACATTCTAACATTAAGATTCTACATTTTCATGTACCTACTGGTTTTTTTTATGTTTGCTGTACAATAAAGCATTGTTTAGTATTTGTGGACCCCAACCCCTAACTAGAATTCTACGTATCTAGGGAACCAGGAACTACGAGGACCATGGTCCCACAACACCCAGACACGAAACAAATGCTTGCGCTTTTTATTTCTGTAATAATTAAGTTTGTATAAAATTTCAGGTGCTACCTGGTATTCAACTGCTAATTGGTTTGCGGCACAATAACGGACAGAATAATAATACCAATCTAGAAAATGTCAAAGTAAGTTCTTTACAACATTCTACTGCCACATACAATATGATCTACACTCTTCTTACTAAAACTATATTAACTACTTACAAGGAGAAGCAATAGGACGACCCATAGACCATTAAAGGCCTATAGATAGCTCAATAGGGGATCGGACAACTTTTCAGAAAGTGTTTTAAATTAACTACAATTATTTTATTTTATATATATATATATATATATATATATATATAAAACTATTACATGAAAAATACTATTTTAATTAAATAACGCTCTTAAAGTACCTTAAACTATGTTTAAATATTATATTTCAAATATTGACCCGCAAAAGGTCACCTCAAAACTTGTGATGTCATATGTAGGTAGAAAGCGACAATCTCTTTGAAATAAAACTTGCAAAGAGATTCTAATACATTTTGTGAAGTTTGGGGACTATATTGTAGTAATGGAACGAAAAAATTAGCAAAAATACATTTTATGAAAAGCAAAAACGTAAAATAAACACAAGCTTGACTCACGGCATTTGCCTACAAATGACGTCATGCGCTGTGATTGTTTGAGATGAAGAACAGATTAAAAATGTCAGAATTATTTATTGATTTACAAATATAAATCATTATTATTTCACAAAAATATTGATTGACTGATCTTTCTGGTTCGACGAACATTCGTTCTAACTACATTTTAGATTTTTTCTCGATAACTCTCCAATCCCCTATTGCTCCAACCCACTACTAGTTGGCAGCATATAGAGTTGTTTTCAGTAATAAAGGCATTCGCCCGTTAAAAAAAATATGATCTTGAAAAAATGATCTATCTATGTTTCTGTAAACATTTGCAACTGTTTCTTAAATTGTAAACAACTTTAAAAAAATACCGGACAAGTGCGAGTCGGGATATACGTTTTTTGCGGCATATAAGGCCGTATCTTTTTTTTTAACGTTAACCTAGAGGTTAATTTTTTCATAGCTTTAAGACCTGAGTATATGGTTTTAATTTCAACTCGATACCTCCACGCGCTCCCGAGATAAAGAGATAAAGGGTCTTGAGAGGCTCACGGACAGACAGACAAACGGACAACAAAGTGATCGAATAAGGGTCCTGTTTTTTACTTTTGACTACCCAAAAAAGGAAAATTCCTTGGAGCTACGAAGTGGTCAGAATTGATACATCAGTTAATTATTTCGTCGGTGGCTACAAATAATATAGGTTCGTATTCCAGCCCGAGTCGTCAGCGGCGGGCAAGGCGGATCACGACCACGTACTGGAACACTCTCTACACCAGCTGCTCCGCGCCGTGCATCACGCCAACACGCACCACCCCTTCCCGCACCCCGCCACCGGGCCCCTCGGCCCCTCCAAGCGGAGGTGTCTCGCAGGTAACTGTCACGTACTGGAACACTCTCTACACCAGCTGCTCCGCGCCGTGCATCACGCCAACACGCACCACCCCTTCCCGCACCCCGCCACCGGGCCCCTCGGCCCCTCCAAGCGGAGGTGTCTCGCAGGTAACTGTCACGTACTGGAACACTCTCTACACCAGCTGCTCCGCGCCGTGCATCACGCCAACACGCACCACCCCTTCCCGCACCCCGCCACCGGGCCCCTCGGCCCCTCCAAGCGGAGGTGTCTCGCAGGTAACTGTCACGTACTGGAACACTCTCTACACCAGCTGCTCCGCGCCGTGCATCACGCCAACACGCACCACCCCTTCCCGCACCCCGCCACCGGGCCCCTCGGCCCCTCCAAGCGGAGGTGTCTCGCAGGTAACATGGCTATAATAATAATAATAATAATAGCATAGTCTCATTAGTACAGTCATTTGGTTCGAAAAATAGTAGTTACCTGGAAAGTTTTCCGGGAGTTTTGAAATTTGGTAATTTTATAGATTTTGTTGTGCTCTTTCCGAATTTTAACTTTGCCACCTCGTATTTTTGTCTCTCGCGCCGCCATATTGGAAAAATGGCGCCAAAATGCAGTTTTTTGACAATATCGCCTCTTCGTCTTATTTTACGATAAAAAGTTATATACAAAATGAAACTAGAGACCTACAATTTATGTAAAACTATTGACTTTATGAAAAAAAGTAGATACATAAAAGTTCTAGGTGGCACTGCAATGATTATGGGCAGGCGTGGCGCTTACCATCAGGCGAACGACTTGCTCGTCTCATCACTCAGTTCCATAAAAAAAAACAAAATATCAATATCCAAGCTATTTCCCAGGGCCGATGGCAGCGGACCGCTACGAGCTCCTGGACATGAGCAAGGAGCAGTCCCTACTGGAACAGATCATCCAACAAGCGCAACATTTCTTCATGCGCCGGCGCAGCGAATACGTGCTTGATACTATCGCTAAGGAGGTAAGGGAAATAGTCTTACTTAAGATTTCTAATAATTAGGTAGAAGAAATATGATCGGCCCCTGCCCGAGCAATATCATTATTATTATTTTACGCTTTATAGATCTATGTTTGGCCACTATCTCGCCTGGTGTGAAGCGATGATGTGGCCTAAGATGGAGCACATAGATCTACAGAGAGACGGCAGTTGAGCGGCTGCTCAGACCCGTCTCCCCGATGGTTCACCGAACATCATACCGAAACACGAGTAGGTCGCTTGACGGCAAGGCTTTGTTCTGTGGGTGGTATTACAACCACTATATTTCTTCTTCCTAATTATTTATAATCTTAGGATATTCGCCTAGCAGTATAAGTAATAGGGGATCGGACAACTTTTCAGAAAGTGTTTTAAATTAACTACAATGAATATATATAGCCATGAAAAATACTATTTCAAATAAATAACGCTCTTAAAGTACCTAAAACTTTGTTTAAATATTATGTTTCAAATATTGCCGCGCAAAAGGTCACCTCAAAACTTGTGATGTCATATGTAGGTAGAAAACGACAAAGTCTTCGAAATAAAACTTGCAAGGAGATTCTAATACGTTTTGTGAAGTTTGGGGACTATATTGTAGTAATGGAACGAAGAATTTAGCAAAAATACATTTTATGAAAAGCAAAAACGTATAATAAACACAAGCTTGACTCACGGCATTTGCCTACAAATGACGTCATGCGCTTTGATTGTTGTTTCGTTTGAGATGAAGAACAGATTAAAAATGTCAGAATTATTTATTGATTTAAAAATATAAATCATTATTATTTCACAAAAATATTGAATGAATGATCTTTCTGGTTCGACGAACATTCTTTCAAACTACATTTTAGATTTTTTCTCGATTACTGTCCGATCCCCTATTATCCGTCAAGGGGTTCCATTGCCTACCTTCCGTCTCCATCATCAGATCAGCTGGCTGTCACCATAATATTGCATTGTCATCGGACTTTGACAAATATGCAAATTTTTAATTCGTAGGATAAAAGGAAGTGGTTCAGATTCAGCTTGCAAGATTTCACCCGAACAAACATTGCAAGTTATATTGTAAAAAATAATTTCATTTAAGCTCTAGAGCCTAAAATTGCCACTTTAATCCGGTAGTATGTATTTAGTATGAAATACAGGCCAAATTTTGGGACTTTCAGACCATTTCTGTTGCTGTAAGGAAGTTTTGTTCTTAGGAAGAGAAAATAAAAACTGCATTTTTGGTTTTTATGAAATAATGTGCAGTTAGGTTTAAAAATGTCCTGAAGGTCCCTAAATATTGCCACACCCTTATAATGACGCACTTTACGAGCATGTGATGTAAAAACAATTTTGTTACAAACAAAACTAATCAACAAATATGCTATATCGTTCATGTTCGTACCTTATGGCTGTCTTCAATAGTTAAGAACATATAATTATTTGGTTTTAGGTAAAGGATCCTCTTATCGTCTCACACTGGAATGCACTGAACAGTCCCACACAATCCTGTGTTAAAATCAACATTATGGCTTATGGGTAAGATTGTCTATTCTGTAATTCATTATACATAAATAAATATCTTTGTTTGACCACTGTCTCGTCTGATGTCAAGCGACGATGTGGCCGAGAAGGATCACACACAGAGAAAGATGGCAGTTGAGTGACTGCTCAAACTCGGCTTACTGATGGTTGACCGAACATCACCCTGAAACACGACTAGACCTTGTATTTTTGTAAATATTTTAGTTTTCTAAAATGTTTTTCTACTATTCCTATATATAGGAATTTTTTGATAAGAGGTTGAACCACAGAATACTTAACAGAACAGGTAATAAACTCTGTCTACATTTTCTATGAAGCTAGAAGTCCGTTATCTAACTATGTTATCTATCAAATTAATTTATAACACACATACAATACAAGCTATATGTTTGCTGTTTATCTCACTGTCATGTGCTCAGTACGTCAATTAATTTATGAAATGCATTATTTACAACAATTTAAAACAATTTTGCAATAATTAAACTAACCTCTAAAAAGCATTGTGCGGTGCTGGTCACTGGTATAGCTTCACTTCGACTAATGAGATACGGTCCAATTATTCTCGATTCTGGCAAGAAATCGATGAACCCCCTTCATTTACACCAAAATGTGATAACTACTGTAGTTAAACTTCCATGGCATTATTTATTAAATGGCACCATATGACGTTGTCGCAGTGAATCTGCACCCTACAGCTCAACACGATATGCTTGAGGAACTAGTGGGTAGGCCGGCTGATCGTCTTGTCACCAAGGGCGGATCCAGGTGGGGGGATTATTGGGGTCATGACCCCCCTGGGCTGGGTCTAGGTCGACTAGTGATAATTGCACGCCGGAATGCGGCTCCGCATTATAGTTGGTTAAAAAAATTAACCTTACTCAACTGCAATAATTCCCATTAATAATAAAATACACTTATTTGGTATAGAGTATACTACAAACCACCGTCCTTCCAAATTATGTTAGTCCTTTATGTTCAAAGGTTGTCTGGAAGAGATCGCTTTGAGCTATAAGATCGCCTATTGTTATGCTGATTACTGTGAAA